>JAPTHN010000058.1:0-594729 GCA_026936325.1 Platynereis dumerilii
TATCATTGCTATATGATAAGTAGGTGATAAGTAAATAATAAGTGAACGCAGGTCTATATAGTGACCTCCAATAGTATGTTTAGATCATGGCCGTCCTTACCAGTCATAAAGTACTTGCGATTGCATTACATGGTAGTCTCTAGACCAAATAACAATATACTCACTATTGACTTTTCTTTGATCAAACCACACATTAGTTTGTTAATGCAGACTGCTACACACTTTTCCTGGCTGTTTCTGGATTTTTTTCCACATGTAAACATTTTGTTTTATATTCTCAATAATTTCAGAGCAGGACTGACACCAGCTATAATATTTTATTTATGTCTTTGCAGTAACATGTTTTTGTATAACCCCAACTAAAACTTATGTAGCTGTAATTCTCCATATAGGATATTGGTTCTGTCTGTTTTACACAAACTTTTTTAGTGTGATATCATTCATTGCAAGAATTGCAGGGACCTCTCATCCACTGAGTTATAACTGGTTCACAGTGTCAGTGGCAGCAATTATTGCTGGCTGGCTGGCCCATTCTGGTAGTACTTGTGACTGCAATAGCCATAACTCATCTGCTGAAAACAGCTCTCACTTTGATGGGCCCGAATAAACAGCGGAAGCAGCGGAACAGGAACTGCAGTGACTGCATGTTCCGCTCCTCTGGTTTTTCATGACTTGGTGTGATTTTCTGTTCTTTTTTCATTGACATTTCATGACAGTCTATGACTTTGTGGGACTATAGGGAAGAGGGCAACAACTCATAGCTGCTATTTGGGGCTCATTCGTCTCTTGCTGCTGAGCACAATGTCTTTGGCAGCAGCAATATTTTATGGAAACTCAGCAAATATTGTTCATTGCAGCTTTCTCGCAGGGACAGGGACAACCGTACGTGCTCTTCTTTTCTCTTCTCTTCTCTTCTCTTGAGTCGAAGTAATTTGATAGATGTAGAAATGTTGGTCTTCCGATGGTCGGTATATGGGCGTCCTCTCTCCTGAGCCGAATTATAGCCAACTTTAGTATGAGCCCCATCACTGACTACCACTGACTCAGGGTGATAGATTGTAGTGCCATCCCTATCTGCAGGGCGACCCAAGGGTCAGTCAGCCCTAAAGGTCCACCCTAGAGGTCTTCATTTGGTCAGCTACTCAACTGTGTTTTTCTTCTTGCAGCTCTCCTGGTCTCTCCCCTCCTTTCTGGACTGCCAGCCTTTATGGTAAGTAGCTTCACAAAATCAATAAAGAAAACACAGATGCAATTCATTGGAAGCACCATCTGGCTAATTTGATTTCAGAATGCATACAAGACTCAAGAGCCATTTGATTAAAGAGAATGAAGATAAAGTAGCTTAGTATGGAATTGCATCAGACCAAATGTAAGGCTGATGCATTGGCAGATTTGAACACAACATTTACAACAAAGACAGTATGAATAGTCTGCTTGGGTTAGTCACAATTCACATACAGTCATCATATGAGTCAATTGGTAGATAAGTTAAGTTAACCAATAAGTTATCGTCTTATTTCCATGACAACCTAAGCCAGTCAAATGAGGTATATAGATAATAGCCAACTAAGAATTATGTTTGACAATTGATGTAGTATGTGGTTCATAGGCTAAGCTATATGACTAGTGATAGAGCGGCTCTTGGAACAGCAATATGTCTTATAAGTAGTTTTCAGAATGCAATATATCTAGAGTGCTTTCAGGAACCGAAAAGTGTTTACAAGTAGAACTCAGGAATGCATTTTTTTCTTGTAGGAATATGCATGGTGCTCAACCAGAACCAGATGGCAGAGAAGCGGGAGTGCAGTGAAAAGCACAGGGTCCTGTGCAGCACGAATGCCATTCCAGACAGTCCTGTGAACCGGAGGAGCCAGCGATCGATAGGCCACGAGGAACTAAGAGAAAACATCACGACATCTCTCGCCTCCCTGGACGATAGGAGCAAAATGCCCGTCTCCTACTTGCAGAGGAACTTTACTGAAGCCCGCCTTTTTGTCGAATCCACCCTAGACGATCTCTCCACCTATATGTCTAACACTGAACTGCAGCAGTCTGACTGCAGTGACCTTTTGAGGGCAGTTGATTTACTCAGCCATCTGGCAGTTATAGCCAGCAACGGAAAAGATGCCAAATTTGGCCATAACCGTTTGTCACTGCGAGTCCTCGATGCGGCTACAGCCAAAGGACACACTTGGTCAGCGTACCATGCTACATCATCTAGTTATTCGACCACCTCAATCTCAAAATCGTTGACCAACCCAGAGGTCACTGCTGTGGTCCTCTACAGCGCCACCCTGGTGCCAAATTGGTCAAGTGACTCTTCCCCCTGCCTCTCCATCAACTCCTCGTCTGCTCTGGTCTCTGACGTAGTCGGCGCCATTTTTGTTGGCGCCAATTTGAAAAGACTAAAAAATGATACAGTTCCCCTTTTGAGTGTCACCCTCAGCCACAGGGCGACTGGAATACTGCAGATCCCCACCTGTGCATACCTGCTCAATACAAATGGAACCAGGTAAATAAAGAACACATTTTATAATTTTTTGATAAATAAAATCCTGGCTTTGATCTCTGGTGTCTGGCAGACGTCAGACTCTGGTATTTACTGAAACTGATCCACGTCCTAAATAGGCTCAAATACGAAAGCTGGCTGGTAATGCAAAAACTATCCATGTTAAAAACTTCTGAAAAAAACATCTAACTCCCTAAATACATATTGTAGGTACTATCTGCAAAGTCAGACACCAGCCATAGAAACAAACAAGGTGAAATTCCACACCTGTTCACTTTAGTACAACGTAGTAAAGCATCAGTAACTTTGTATTGAATGTTTTCCAACATTTTAACTAAATTTATTTTATTTTGCACATGAATCTATGTTATCTGCCAGACACCAGCCATGCACAGAAACTAGATTCCTTCAGTTAAAATGCAGCAGAATGGGACATGGTAGTTTTAAGTGAGATAAACAATTGCCCAACTCCACATCATCCTCCACTCTTTTCACAACAAATACTATTCAATAAGTCAACTTGGAATCATGTGGTAGGGACTATCGATCCCTATGAAAACCCCTTCAGTGCCTACCGCCCAATAAATCATTAGTCCTGTCAATTAAATGCCATTTTCACCATGTATTAACTGCATGGGGTCTAACCATACAAGTCAGCTGCATCATTAGACATTGATTTACTCAGTGAAGACACATGACATATTATTGAACTGACCACGTGTGACACACAGTATACATAACCCCAGCTCAGAACTTGAATATGGATTTATATATTCTCGGTAGAATGGCGGTTTATAAATAACCTTCGTTATCGGTTGGCAAAAGCTGTCCACTGGTGGAATCAGAAACTTTGGACAAATGTAGAAGGCGGATATTGACCCCAGGAGTTGTATGTTATTCCAATTACAGTGGGCTGATGTATTGAGTAAACCACTCTTGAGTCCTAATAGGTACAATAGATTGGCCACATAGACCTGTAGCATATAAAGTTTATACAATAAAGCCAGTAATTTTTCCACCAAGATATATAGATATTGATTTTAGAGGCATTCAAGTTGCCGGTGTCTAGCCTGGACTCCGCAGGACCTCTCATTGCCCTGAAGGCATACTCAGTTTGACATTGCTGCTTTGAATCACTCTGCAGGCAGGACCTCCACTTGGGTCATTCAAACAGCTTAGTATTTATATAGTATGTTTAAATATCCCGCAATTGCGAGTGAATGCCATGAAAAAACCATTGAGTTCACACCATTGAGTTCATCCTAGTGAACTCAATGAAATAAATTATCTGACGTTGTTATGCAAACAATGGGCAGCAATTGTTTATGTCATGACATCACAATGGGCAGCGGGTGACATCACAACAAACTGCTGCTCCTAACTTGGGAGAATTTGAAGTTATCAGACTAAAATTTAGTAAAAACCACTGATAAAGTCATAGCCATGAACATAATTCGTGTCAGGTCTGCCTTCTGAATAACGCTCGTCCTTCGGATTCGTTTTAATTCAAAGCAGACCTGACGCTCATGATGTTCATAGCTGTGAACTACACTGTCATGGGGTTTTATTATATTATCCTATACTCAACCAGGTAAAATGCCTTCGCGCTATATTTGTCACCTCGGCACCTTAAAAACTGATATTGCACTCGGTATTGTGAAATAGCTGTATAATAAAAGAATATTCTAGGTAGAATGACGGTTTATAAGTAACCTTCGATTTATAAGTAACCTTCGGTTTATAAGTAACCTTTGTTATTGGTTAGCAAAAGCAGTCCACTGGTGCAATCACAAACTTTGGACAGACGTAGAAAGCTGATATGGACCCCAGGAGTTGTGTGTTATTCCAATTACAGAGGGCTGATGTATTGAGCAAACTGCTCTTGAGTCCTAGTAGCTACAATAGATTGTCCAACATAGACCTGTAGCGTATAAAGTCTGTATATTCAATAAAAATTCAGTATTTTTTCTCTGTTAGGACATTGATATTGATTTAAGAGACGTTACAGTTGCTGGTCTCTGCCGCATCTTGGGTAAACCTCCCTTAACCCGAAAGGCATATTCAATTTGACATCGCTGCTTTGAATCACTCAGTAGGACCTCATCGTGGGTTACCCAAATGGCTTGTAGTATATTGAAGTGCCCCCAGAAATATAATACAACGATTTTTGGAAAATTACATATACAGAAGAAATGAGAGTCATCACACTGCAGGCCTTTACATCTCTAGAATTAAATGTTTTAAATGTTGTCTATCAGTCTTGTGATCCATGTATCAATCTGTGTACATGACATTGTCTAATAGTGTCTATCTATCAATCTATCTCTGTCTACAGTCAATCTATATCTATATATACTATATGTCTACTACCTATCTATCTATCTATCTATATATCTATCTGTCAAGCCGTCTATCACTATGTGTTATATAAAAGTTGTAATATTGATTCTTTAAAAAGACGTTGATTAGGAAAATGTTGCAAATGTTTCTTCTCAAATTGTGGCAAACTTTCATGAAACTTAATCCTGGGGATGAAACTTCGGTGGCTTTCAAAGGGATATATAAAGATGGTTGCATGATATTTTCTGTGAGATTCCTTGAATCGCATGCATATATTTCGTGACTGAAAACCTGAGATGTATCGCAAGCTGGGCCCTTATTCTAAATGATATCAGTATTTTAGACAATTTCATGCTTTGTGTTCTAAAAGCATTGTCTTATGCGCATGCACACATATTCTACTTTATTATTTTTTTGCAATCCAATTTAATATGCAGGTACACTTGAGGACAAAATTATTAGCCCCCCTCTGGGTACCCTCTGTAATTCCGTTTTTCTCCTAATTGAGGTATCACAGACCAACCAAATCGAATTGGGTCAAAATTTACATATATAAGACAGGTCACAAGATCAGCTGTCTGCTACGCCAGACTACTTTCAAAAAGCATGACTGATGGTGAAGATCCAGTATTCTGCTTTGAATGGAAATGTTTGGGAATCAGCAGACAAACAGAAACAGCTTTGTAACTCTAGCTTTGCCTTTTGCCAAAGAAAGGGATGATTTTACTCATCAGAAGTTTGATGTTATTCGGTCTACTTCAGACCAATTATGCATGTTACAGGTGATTTCATTAGCACGTGATTCTGGTCATTCACACTTGATAGTGAGAAATCAATGCTAAACAGGGACTTACTGCGTTTGATATATGAGATGTGTGACGTTCTATTGCTTCTAAACCAATCAGATTAACCAAAAATGCTATGTATTTTGTGGCCAAGAACCTGAGAATCGCATACTAATGAAATCACTTGTAAAGTGTTGTCAGAAAAGTGTCCAAAAGGAATGCTCTGTCACTTGTTCACAAGGCTGTACAAAGCAGCCATTTTTTTCTTTTTGATACCAAAAATACATATTTTATTGATTCGTTTACTTTGTAGAAATAGATTCATCAGGACAACGGAATAGTTTTACATTTTGAGAAGGCTGTGTAACACTCAACAGAATGTCTGGTCTATGCAACAAGTGGCGCCATCTTTACTGTGTTGTTTTTTGGCTACAATGTATACATCCTCCATGATAAGAAATAGTTCCAAATTAATTTGGTATTCACAAGCTTTCTGCTTAAAATTGTATTCACAAGCTTTCTGCTTAAAATTGAAGTCAACCAAAGTCAGACTAGACACTTGCAGAGCTTTTGGAAATGACTATGCCATCACCAAATGCTGGGAATGTCCTGGTTTCTTTCAGACGAAGTTGTCAGTGTTTGATCTTCCTGAAGTATGTTGTCTGAGTGTTCATGCCACTCAGTATGTGAAGTTGTATCAGTATTATACTATACAGGCTTCGGTAATTTTCACTGCAGCAAACATTCATTGTCCAATCATCATATGTTATTCAACTTGATAAATCTTTGTAGTTTACCTTTTGTTTCAACTTTCCTTTTCAGGTCATGGCATTCAGAAGGCTGCACCTTGACAGTAGCCAGCGATACTGTGGCCAAGTGCAGATGCCAGGCAGGGGAGGCTGTAGCTTTGTTTATGGTGGACCAGGTATGTAATATGTCAGCTTATATGTCTACTTAATGCTTCTGTGTCACGCCTATAGTTCTCTGCTTTTTCCCCTAAGCTCCCCCTTGGGGCTGTGTCAAGGTTTTCATAGCTTATAAAGATATAAGAGCTCGTTTTTGTACCTTGATGGTTTTGTTATGGCCTGTTATGTATGCTGAAGTTACCGGATTATGTTTGTTCTGGGGCATGTGGCCAGCCAAGCCCAGCTGGGTTTCCACAGTTTGATGTATGGAATATTCAGGAATCTGGATGACAGTGTGTCGTAACATCTTATGCCTCATTCTGTTGAACACATCAATATTCGCAAATCACAATAGTCTCCGTTTTAGGGTTTTTAAGATAGTCACTGACTGTAACATGTGTTGTCTTTTCCCATGTCAGTAAATGCCTTTAAAATGCCCTTTTCTGCATCTTCTACACCCCAGATCACGGTTGTTACATTAGCTAATAACTCAGTATCAGATATTATCCTCAGTCCAGCCTTCGGCTTCGTGGTGTATGGAGTCCCTCGTGGTGTATATTCCCGTACCCTCGAAACGAGCGAGGTGTAACTGATATTTCCCAGAATGGCCCTCTCTCACCATAGCCGATATTTATTTATCTTTTTCAGTAAAATGAAACAAGGTTGCTTGCTCCTCACTTGGGCTAGTTTTCCGGGTGCCCAGCATAACCTCAGACGGACCTGACCCAATTCTCTGAGCTTCTCTGATTCACTGAGAAGGTTGAGACAATGGCCTCAAACGGTTGCACCATTATGGCAATTTTGGTGTTCATTTTTGCAGTTAAGGGGATTAGTATGCATTCATCCACAAACAAGCTCCAGCAAATCTTAGAATTTGAGGTTGCCAATTTACACATTGTTCACTCACACAACTGTGGTTATTTAAAAAAACACAGGATTAAAAAATTGCAATTTCAAACAAAAAGATTACAAGAAACTGGAGCCAACAAAACTTGAAAAGGAAAACAACATGCTCTTATAATTAAATCCAAGAAAATCCCTTCAGGGCCTTCAGGGTCAAAGGTGACCTTTTGGCTTCTGATAAGATCACAGAGAACAATTAGTTTTTGGTTACTGCTACACCTTGTTAATATTTAGATACATGTAGGTATGATCTCCTGTTACAAACCCAAACAAAAACTGTTAAAGGCTAACACCTGTGCTCTCATCTGTGGTAACAGGGCACATTTGTCATGAACAGGGAACTTGAGGGACATAATCATGCATTTATCTGCCTGTGAAGTTATCAAAGGTAAACACGCTCAACACTCTACAACCAAAAATAAAGTAAGAAAATTGTCTGACAGAAGTCCTCTGTTTTCCTATTTTTCCCTCCGTTTTCCTCTCCACCCCAAATCTCCTTAGAACAACCTTTGACTCCTCATGCATGGAATGTGTAAATTTTAAGTAATTTAAAAAGGTAATTAAAAGTAGCTAAAGGTAGGAAGGGTTCTGGGGTGAGCCAAAAGGCGTTAAAGGGTAAGGTAATGGCTGATTCTTCCTTCCTGCTGGGGTAGTCTTACTTTATTTTGGGATGTACTGTAATCCAAGTGTCAATCGATTTAGTCACTTTCTTTAAATCTATGCTTTTAAGTTATTGCTTATTATGGCAAATAGTTTTATCTGCGATGAGGAAAATCCACCATCCCTTGTGTTCAAAATATATACACCACTTTTTTTTTTACTGGAGTACATGGATTGGAAGTCAAGGTCTGGAAAGTGCTTTGACTGCAGTTTTCCTGGGATAAATCCAAATTTCAATGCCAATGTCATGGCCAGAGTCACGGATAAAACTCATCTGTGTAATAAGCATTGTAACTGGCAGTTTCACTCATGTCTTCAGGGTGTAACAGCCAAGTTTAATCAATACCTGTGTGTGCAAAATCCTCTTTTAGCCAAACTTGCCAAAAGCTTTGAAGAGTTACAACATGCAATGGCATATCATCCCATTGAGACTGGTTGGCTCCGATTAATTGCTAATATAGTAAAGTGGGTTTTAGATTCACTAATGTATCGTTCGGGTGAGCCAGGTGCTTTTAGTGTGGTACAGTGCAGCACAACAGTTCAGGTCAAACAGCAAGCTTATAAAAACAGCCCCCAGCACTTTACCAGTAACTATGTTTCCTCTCCAAATTCTCACTCCATGTCGGAGTACTGGTTAATTTGAACCTGTTGGATTCAGTGGATATTTTAGGTGCATCAAAATACATTTTCAACCGTGCAGCAATACTTTGCAAAGATAGCTCATAATCCTGATTTTACACAATCAGTTATTTGCATAATATGACTGGCAAGTCATGTTATCCTACAGTAAAACTGCATGTATTGCTTGTGATAACAGCTTTCCTGAGGTTTTGTTGGTCATTAATAAGGCCTGCATTAGCTGCCATTGTATACCAAAGCAGTAGCCTGGATCAATGACCAATCGTCATCCAGCCGACAGACCTGTTCTTGCTGGTCATGCTTTGCAATCAGTATTGCACATTAAATATGGCACAAACACTGAGTATATAACAAAAACAGTGATTGAAAAGTAATTGACATTGATAGGGTACTAAAAAAATCTTCCTTCTCTATTAACTCCCCTGACATTGTACCGATGTGGTCGAGAGTATCTCGGGAGCAAGAGAATTACCCAATTGCAAGACCCTGGACCTCTGATGTCCCTGTACTTCCTGCTAAGCAGCTAACGATGGACCTTCGTGGGCAGATTACTCCTAAGTTGGTCGTTCGATGGTCACTGAGGACCTAGGACATTCCGCTTGCATCTCCTTGCTTCCTTCTTATGAAGTAGATATCTGAGAAGTCTAGAAATTACTTCTCTAACTTGGGCCATTCCATGGAAAGATGGATAGATGGATAGATATGGTAAGAGTGCACCCTGATGTCCTGTGGTATTCTCATAGATCAGGTGTATAGTCTAAAATGACCGCGTCAGAACCCTTTAATGTAATTGTCCTGGATTTTGGGTTCTACATCTTCACATGGTTTCTAGTTTTAGAAACCTTCTGGACACGCAAAAGCAGAATTGAGAGTTCTGAATGAAAAAAATCCAACCTTTGTAGCTAAATGATTAAGCATGACATAGGTAATTTCTCAACCAATGAAAAGGACTGTTAAGCTGTTAGAAATTTTTAATTATTGATTGAATTTGTGCTTTTGACTTCAACTGTAAGCCAAAATTATTTGGACAATTTTTTAAGCATGGTGTGGTGAAATACTGGAAAAAAATAGTCCTGTCAATACCCAAAATTTCTCGCATGTCTCTGACCCCATTACATGTTGGAATGTAATTGGAACATGGTTTACAAGACACAATCTGATAATTGAAGGAAGTTTGTAGAAAATATTTGACAGTACGTTCAACATGCACCCTGCCAAGAAGTCTACTTCATTGCTGCAGTATTACCAACTCGCACTCGTTTAGTTGCAGAATAGTATATTATGTGTCCTCTGTGTCTGTCGAAGTGAATGCTGTTGTGTCATGGAGTGTCTGATTGCCATCCCTATCTTCAGTAATTCTGGAGTCAGCCTGGGGTGAAGCAGGGCAACCTTTTCTCTCCTGTGTCTGCCTCCATTTCCTCTTGCTAAACAGGCTTTCCATGTAATGTTCCTGACTCGTATCTCTTAGCTTTCACATCACATATGTCACTATTCACTCCATTTCAACATTTCTTCTCATCTTGCAACCTTCAGCTGCATACAAATAACATTTTAGTTTTTGTGGCGGGTTTTGTTGTAATATATGCTTTCTGGCTAGGCTACATGCAATTGTAAACGTCTATTTTGCTTTTCCAATTTTCATCTAATTTGTTTGGGTGAAGATTTTAATTCAGACCTTTTGCAATTGCAGTGTTTTCTCATGTTCATGGCTGTGCTTATGTTCTTGCAAGTTTCAATGTGCCTTTTTCTGTCCATTTGAATGTTAAATTGTAGTTGATATCACACTGATGGTGGTAACATAAATATCTGGCCTAATCTGGTCGGTAATTACATGAAACTCTATACACTGCTTTGCAATATCCATTTTCTTCACTGTGCTTGAAATTGAAATTCTTTGCTCTATAAGCCAGTGAAATGGCTTGACGATACTTGATTTTTTAAAAGTATGTATATCCAGGGAAAGTGCAATGTATGTTGCAGGAATTGGTATCTTTTCAGAACTCATTTGTTGGGTTCATGTTCTTCATACCTTATTCTTCTAATTTTCTTCTATTATCTGGTTGAATTAGTTGAATCTTAAAAAGGCATTAAGTTGTCAAATAAACCTTGAATTTTGTAGATTTGATGGCTTTAAATAATTTTTAAAAAGAGTACCATATTGATGCAGGTATTGGGTACTTCAAAGGCGTCTGTTGGTACTTAAAGCTCTGCTTAGAGGTGATATACTATCTTAGGGCATTTTGGGATTTGCAAGATTCCATGCACGTATTTTTAAAGACACCCTTAGCAGAATGGCCTCATTGGCCTGGTGAGCCACTGCATTCCTTATGAAGCAACTTGACGTATAGCCATTGAAGCTTGGTATAATGATATAGCAACTCAAGGCGGGGCTTGCGTATCAGGGTTATGCGAAAGCATATCTGTGTCACTTTCTCAGTCATCATAAAGTGGTCACTCCATTGTAAGAACTGTTATTATTTAAAAAGACAGCTACTAGAATCGAGTGCCTATATTCTGTGGCTGAAAACTTGAGATGGTTCGCAAGAATGGCACTGATTCAATGAAGTCATTACATATCAGAATTTTAGACATTTCGATAACCCTAATTCTATGCAATCAATTTTTTTGCATAATAGGACTTGCAAGTCATAGGCCTATTATTCCACGGTTGTGTTCTATGTATACATATTGGCGAGAGTGTAGCAATGATGGGAAGTGCATGGACTAGTGGTACATTTAACAACAGGTTTTGTTTGTTGTCAGTTGCATAAGTGTCCATTGTACCAAAGCAGTGGTCTGGATCAAAAGTCACCATCCAGCCAATGGACATATTCTAACGATGGACCTTTCGGGGGCAGATGACTCCCAAGTTGGGCATTCGATGGTCATTGAGGACTTGGGACATTCCGCTTGGATCTCCTTGCTTCCTTCTTCTTGCTTCCTTCTTACGAAGTAGATTTCTGAGAAGTCTTGAAATTACTTCTTTTACTTTGGTCATGCCGCACAAAGAGTGCACCCTGGTGTCCTGCAGTATTCTCATAAATCTACTGTACTATGCATATAGTCTGCAATATCCTCGTCAGATACCCTTTGATACAATTATTCTATTTATTTGGCTATAACATATTTACAGGGTTTCTAAGTTTCAGCAACAATCTAAAGATGCCAAAGCAGTAAACCCATTATGATTCTGCTCAGTCATTGAATGTCTTATTACCATGCCTTTCCTCAGTCATTCGGGAGTTAGCCTGGGGTAATACAGGGCCATCTTTTCTCTCCCATATCTGCCTCTATATCCTCTTCCTAAACAGCTTTTTGGTGTAATGTTTCTGACTTGCTTCTCTTAGCTTTTCCATCATATATGACCCTTTTTGCTCAATTTGAATATTTGCTCTCGTCTTGCAACCTTCAGCTCCATACAAAAACAATTTTAGTTTCTGAGTTGCTTTTTTGTAGTTATGTGCTTTCTGGCTGGACTACATGTAATTGTAAACCTCTACTTTGCTTTTTCCAATTTACATCTAATTTGCCTCTTCCTGGATTCCTAGCAATTGCATTTTTTTCCCCTTTAAATTGTACATTGCAGTGCATTCCAAGTGGTATTAATCAGCCTTTTTAACTTCGACCCAGTAATTTAAATTTGATGTTGCACTGATGGTTGTAACATGAATGTCCGCCCTTATCCGGTAGATAATTATGTAATTCTATACTCTGCTTTGCAGTATGAATTCTTCTATTTTCTTCACTTTTATATGTTCTGCTCTAAGCCTGTGAAATGGCTTTAAGATACTTGATTTTGTAAAAGTATATCCAGCGAAAGTTCAATGTAGGTACACGCACAGGCACACCCCTGTAAAAGTCAATGGATATTCAGTATATATATCATTAAGGTGCATGACTCCAAAGCTGAGGCAAATACCAGCTTCATTTTCAGGGTCCAATTTCAAGCATCTAACAGTTTGGTCAAATCTCTTCACAGATAAGTCAACTCCGAATTCCACACCTTAAATCTATGAATTTATAGGTAATTTGGCCGTAACTAAGGGAATTCCTTGCAGATTTGTGGCTTATTGAACAATGCAAGTTCGCTCACCCAAGCTGGCAGGAGAGGCACCTATGGGGTTTTACACCGCAAGTCCTTCCACTAAAAAACTGTGAATATGAGTCGGATTTTGTGATAAATCCTTAGAAATATAATGTATCAACAAATAGAAGTAGTTTGTACCTACACATTTGGTTATTTTACTCAAATTTTCGGACTTGATTCTTCCATGAACACTCCCGTATGGTGCCTCAGATATAAACAGAGCCCTCTCTTGGATATTGTGTAATTTTAAACAGACTTACAGTCAGTTCAGGCGACTGCCTGTGGTACACGACAGGAATTCATATCTTTTTTTGCTTTTTGGTTGGATTCTTTACACCATATTCTTATTTTAGCTGGTTAAATTAATTGAATCTTAAGAAGCAATCAAATTGTAAATTTCTTCCTTGAATTATGTAGATTTGACGGCCCTAAATCTTTTTTAAAGTACCATATTGATGCTGGTATCGGACACTTAAAAAGGCTCTTGTTGGTGCTTAGAGCTCTACTTAGTGGTGATATACTCTCTAAGGGCATTTTGGGATTTGCAAGATTACATGCACATATTTTTAAAGAAACCCATAGCAGAATGGCCTCATTGGCCTGGTGAGCCAAAGCATTCCATTGGACGCAACTTAGTATATAGCCGCTTAAGATGGGTATTATGCCATAGAAACTCAAGGCAGGGTTTGCTATCTAGAAGGCATGCATATACCGGGTTACTATCACAGTGTTAAGTTATTATGAAGTGATCACTGAATTTGTCACTGAAACTTGAGATTTATCCCTAGATGGTCCCTGATTCTTTGAAATAACTATACATATGTGTTTTGGACAATTCAATATCGTTATTCTTCACATTCAATTATTTACATAATATATCATACCACGGTATCATCAAAGTGTGTTGCCTAAAGCAGTTTAGACTTCGTGATCGTCTTCTGCTATAAATTGTGACAATTGGAAGCACTGAAAACAAAGAAATTTCAAGAATCGGCAGAGGCCTTTTTCTGGCACTTAGCAACGAATGCCATTTTGAAGTTTGAAAGCCCAGACAACAATTTTTCACAAGTCATCCACTTTCAAGTAGCTCTACAGTAGACAAAACAGCTGAAAACAACTGAAGCCGGCAGCGTAGGGTGACTCTTCGCTACTTTCAGGGAGAATTTCATTCTGCCTGATTTAAATAATCAAAAAAGTCATGGCTCTCCGGAGCTGCGCTATGTCCTAACGGACGGAAGAGCGTTACAGAAGAAGAAGAAGAATCATACCACGGTGAAAGGATGTGTAATCAGAAATTTTGTTCCTTGATTATTGCATGAGTGTAGACCTGTCGATGACAGTTAGTGGTGCTTCTTATAGCAGCTTTTACTCAGGTTTTGTTTATTGTAAGTTGCATAAATGACAATGATTTATTGGATCCAAGCAGTGGCCTGGATCTGTGATCATCATCCAGCTAACAGATCTATTCTTGTTTGTTCATGCTATCTCATGTATGCAGTGAACATTTAATGGCACAAACACTCAGTGCATAACAAAAACAGTGATGACAGTGATAGAGTACGAATTAAATCTTCCTTCTCTATTAACTCCCCTGACATTGTACCTATGTGGTCGAGAGTATCTCGGGAGCAAGAGAATTACCCAATTGCAAGACCCTGGACCTCTGATGTCCCTGTACTTCCTGGGAAGCAGGTAACAATGGACCTTCGTGGGCAGATGACTCCCAAGTTGGTCGTTCGATGGTCATTGAGGACCTTGGACATTCCGCTTGCATCTCCTTGCTTCCTTCTTATGAAGTAGATTTCTGAGAAGTCTAGAAATTACTTCTCTACTAAGTTAGTGGGACATGGTTCACAAGAAACAATCTGGATAGCGTAAGTTTGCTGAGGAATTTACATTCAAGCACACTGCCAAGAATCAAGAAATTTACTTTATATCTGCAGAACGTTACTTAATATACATTGTATCTTTAACAGCAACTTGCAAATTTATATTATGTGCCCACTCTGTGGGTCACAGTAAACACATAATGATGCTGCTCAGTCATAGGATGTGTGGTTACCAGCCCTTTCTTCGGTCATCCAGCAGTCAGCCTGGGGTAATGCAGGGCCACCTTTTCTCTCCTGTGCCTGCCTCCATTTCCTCTTGCTAAACAGGCTTTCCATGTAATATTCCTGACTAGCATCTCTTAGTATATCTTTCCCGTCACATATATGCATCTTTTCACAACATTTAAGTATTTGCTCATATCTTGTAATATTCAGTTGCATTCAAATATCAATTATATCATTCTAGTTTCTGACTGGGTATTTTGTTGCAATGTGCTTTATCAGACTAAATGTAATTGTAAACTAGGGTGGGCTGAAAAAAACTTTTTTTGGAATTTCAATATGCAAGTGGTATAGGAAGTTGGTTATGGTCAAAAAATGAAAATTGGTGCAAAACAAATTGCGATATTTTCAATTTTTTCGGGCAATTTTTAGCAAAAAAATGCTATTTTCTGATTCTAAACATTTACCCAGAAATGGCTATATCTTAAATATAAGTGACCTGTTTATGGTGTTTCATATCAAAAATGGCCTTCAAAGAAGATTTAAGTATTCCATTGAGCCTTCTGAAACCAAGGAAGCTGACTCAGGCCAAAAAATGGTCTAAAAAAGCATGCGAAATGACTGAAAATATGCATTTTCATAAAAGCCGGAGTGGCCCGGCACAAGTCGCATGCCACAAAATTTATTTTGCACCAATTTTCATTTTTTGACTATAACCAACTTCCTATACCACTGGCATATTGAAATTCCTAAAAAAGTTTTTTTCAGCCCACCCCATTGTAAACCTCCATTTTGCTTTTCCAATTCATATCTAATTCACGTTGGCCTAGATTAAGACCTTTGCAATTGCATTTATTTTTTCTTTTGAAAATGGCTGTGCTTACGTGCTTGCATGCAGTGGTTGCAATTTGCCTTTTTAAAGTTCTGCCCATTTAAATGTAAATTTGGTGATAACATAAACATCTGGCTTAATCTGGTGGATAATTACATAAAATTGTAGACATTGTTTTGCAATATTCATACTACTATTTTCTTCACTGTGCTTGAAAATGAAATTCTTTGTTCTATCTCCAGTGAAATGGCTTGACAATACTTGGCTGACTTGATTTTGTAAAAGTATGCAAAGTAGACAAAGTAGGCAGGTCAGGTTCTGGGATCTCAACACTGTGCACAATTTGTTGTCTTTTTCTCATGTAATTTTATATGTGATATATCCTGGGAAAGTTCAATATATATCGCAGGAATTGATATCTTTTCAAAGCTTATTTGTTGGATTCATGTTCTTTATTCCATATTCTTCTAATATTCTTCTATTATCTGACTGAATTAATTGTATCTTGAGAGCATAGAATTGTCAAATTATGCCTTGATTTACGTTGATTTGATGGCTCTAAATCTTCTTAAAAAGTACCATATTGCGGGTATTGGGAGCTTAAAAGGCTTCTGTTGGTACTTAAAGCTCTGCTGACAGGTGATATACTATCTTAGGGCATTTTGGGATTTGCAAGATTCCATGCACGTATTTTTAAAGACACCCTTAGCAGAATGGCCTCATTGGCCTGGTGGGCCATTGCATTCCTTATGAAGCAACTTGGTATAGAGGCACTGAAGCTTGGTATTAGTGCAGCAGCTGAAGCAATGGCATATATATCACTCTCCCTGTTATCATGAAGCGGTCCTTGCATTATAAGGCACCCTGTTATAAGACCGCCCTGTGGTGTGTGGTCAACTTGCATTTCTCCTTGAACGATCGCTTCATGACCACTGAAGCTTTGGTCGTAATAACGCAAGGACCAATAGATTTGATACTACAATATGTATGTGCAAGTCATTGCGATGGATGATAGCCTTTCAACAAATCACTAACTTATAATTACGATGAATAGAAAAGAGGGATTGCTCCACTGGCCTAACCACTTATTTAGTGCAAGGATTTGTCTGACAAGGCAGGTACTGGTCCAGAAGAATGTCAGCTGGTACATAGTTTAATTGATTATTTAGTTCATGTGAATTACTATTATGCAGCCTTTGTTCTCCAGCAATTGTCATATAATATTATGCATATAACTATTATGTTACCGAAGAATTTATTCTGGCTAAAACTCTACCTTTTACAATGCCTTAGCACTGTTCCCTATCAGTATGCCTCGGCGGTCCAACGTCGGCCCAGCGTCAGTCCAATGTCAGTAGCATCGGAACAGCTTCGGCCGACGTTGGACCGCCATGGCATGCTGATAGGGTTATATCATGTTACAGTCCTTGTCATATTAATGTGGAATCTTATGCGGATCCACATTGACTAGAAGTCTGGGAATCTGACCCAGTTTAAAATGACATCACAGCTTGTAGTTTATTTACATATATTGCAATACATGTACTGGAATACAGTCATCTCTGACGTCACAATAGCAAAGAAAATAACTTGAGATTCCACATAAATATGACGAGGACTGTAACTTGGTTGTAGCATCTTCAGCAACTACCGTACAATTTATAATTGTCTTGCAGCAGCATACTGTACCATTTCACAACTGTACTTTCAGATGACTTGCAATGTTATTGTGATGCACTGTCAGGCAACATTAATTTTGTCATAAATTCTACAACAACTGCCATACATTTTAGGATCATGTACAATTTATGAATCTGATACTGTGCTATTGTGGCTGATATTACAACATTACTGTAACCACTAGCTAGCACTGTCAGATGTCTTGCAATAAAGATGCATATTGTGTTTCAGATGGCGATTGGCATGCTGTGCTGGATCAGTTGTGGGATCACTGCAGTGGCCTGTCTCTCCACCTCTTTGGCCATCATTGGCTACAGGTCTGTATTCCATTTTTGCTCAGGCCAAACATGAATGATTTTTAGCTTCTCAGATCTTCACGAGGCACTTTTTCTTAGGTTGGTCAGAAAGACAAAAAGGAAAAGCCCAAAATTTACTTTTTTTAAATTTGTGAATAATTAAATAAATTTGGTAGATAAGCTTGATTTTATGTCAGAAAATATGTTGGGTTGGTAGATCTGAGAAGCTAAAATCAATAATGCCTGGCCTTCTTTCCCTCTCATCTCACCAATTCTCCGGAGCCCATTTCAGCTGCGCTTGCTTCCTCCTGGTGCAGTGGCGTGATGCCTTTGGGCGCTCGTTTGGAAAAAAGCAAAGAAAAAACAGTTATGCTTGAAATTCTGCTATCTCTACTGAAACTTGGTGTCTTTTGGTGCATTTATCTTAGAAATAGAATCCTTGCTTTAATACAACATATACAGGCTGCGGTACTGGTGACTAAAATTGCTCGAGAAAAAAATTTTTCTACAGTAAACGATACGATTGCCAGCAAGTAAAATCGATGTATATCAGAGTGTTATTGTAAAACAGCTGAGAAAAATTGCACGGTCACTTTACTACTGTGTAATTTGATCATGAAATTGTCAATGAGCAACACAGTTTTTGTCTCATTATACAAATCGAGTTGGTATGGACGCCAGCTGAAGCGAAGTTAGATTTTCCGTTTGACAAATTTTTCTACATCGTGGTTCAATTTTGCTTGCTTTCATCAAGAGAAGTTAAAACTAAAATGCCAACGAGCTATGTAGCACTCACTAATGTCACAATGTCCATTTGATTAATTTATCATATTTTTCAATGTAAAACGATCGGACCTACAGTAACGGTATTGATGTTCTCGACTTTCAAAAGTTTTAGTAATCACTTCTCCCTCTCTTAGTGAAATTCTGGTTATGTGGACAGATGCTGGGGATGTTTTGTTGAAGAATGATTCTAAAAATATTATTAATCCTCTTTGAAAAGTTTACCAAAGCACAATTGATAACGAATTACGAAAGGGATCTGTCACACTTCCAAGCACATCTGCAAGTTTGGAAAGCAAATTTGTCTGATTATTTTATTAATGACTTTTTAGTTTAATTAGAAAAGGGCTGACAATTCTGGCTGCTGTATTAAAAGTCAGGTCTGGTTTGTGTTAATTTTTGAAAATAATGTATGATTTGGCAATATTGTTTTATTGAGCTATTAATGATTTTTATAATGATATGCTCTGAAAATTAATCTAAAATAATGAACATTTCAATTTGAAACAAGATGTGCCTAATAAACCAAATTGATTTACTGGTGAAATATGGATTTGAGCATATTTGAAACACAGGTGAACGATAAAAACTTGTGAAACATTACACGAGTCAGTGCATTTTTGCATTATAATCTGAACATTGAGAGAAAGATATAAATAACAACTTGTTTATTCGATTGACATATTGATTTTGTCTGAGAAAGAGTACATTATATACAGTTTGTGACAATATCACAATTTTTTTTTCGAGTGCTGAACATTTTTTTTTTTCAGTGTTAAGTGGGAAACAAATTTTTTTTTAAACCAAAAGTCCATAGCCCCCCGCCCCAAAGATCATCTGGTCGGCCCCTAATGACAACTTGTTTATTCAATTGACATATTGATTTTGTTTGAAAAAGAGTACATTATATACAATTTGTGACAATATCACAAAATTGCATACAATCTCCAGAATTAAGCATGCGGTCTCTGTACTAATTTCCTGAAATGAATTGATATAATACTGATGAATAGCCTACGTAATTTAATGTATCAATTGATTTATGTTTCCAGACTTATGAAGAGTGAAAGGTCCTATGTGAGGATCTCCTTCCTGATGTCGCTTGGTTCAGCTGAAGTTGCTTTCCTGGCAGGTCTTCGCTGGATGCATGTTCCGGTGTGTATATGACAAAAATTGAGATATTTATTTCTCCTGTTGGATTCTAAAAACTATATTTTGCTATCTTATGGTTTGTGGATAGTTGGGATACACACACACTGCTAAAAAAATTAAAGGAACAGCTCTTTTGAGTACATTTTTAGGAACTTGGAAAGATGCAAATGGATTTCAATGCAAAGTTGATCTTCCTTTTCGTTTTGAAGGGTTCATCAAATCACATCATAAATGGATTGAATGAATACTGTCTCTACAAGGACACTGAAACTTTGCTGACTCCCAAAACTGATGTGAAAACACAATATGACCAAATACAAAATTTTGTTTGTCTCTCTACAGCGGCCAAATGTTTCTCATTGCTGTGATAGACCAAGATGAGAATGAACACACTCTTTGAATGAGATTGCGATGCTTTTGATGAACCTATGGGTGGTCAATTGGGGTATCCTGGGCAACTCTCAAATGTGGTTTTGTTCACGTTCCCGTATGGTCCATGGAAGCTGTGGCTGCCAGGAAACCCACTGTAAAGGATGTCCTACACATGTTCTATGAAACTGGGAACTGATGACCTTTCTGGGCAGTCCATCACTGCGATGCCTTCCAAGTAAAGATGAGCTGCGATCACCCAAGCAGGTAGCAAATGTGCATTTTCATGCATGTGCAGAAAATTTTCTTCAACTGACCCAAGATCAGGCTTCAGTGTGACTAGCACAAGTCCATCGCTGCACATTATGCCATTCATTTGTCCTGCATGCACTCCATACACTCCGTGTACCCCTCCATTGACAAGCTGTCTCTGACCACCAAGAAATCTATCAAAAAACTTTATGTTTGAAAATGTTACACTCACGAAAACATCACCATGGGTTTCTTCTGACACAGACATGATGACCAAATGTCAAAAATGAGACCTGCTTGCACCTACAGACAATATAGAGGTCACTTCTCACACAATTGCTAAAGCAGGGGCTCCCTGTTGAACTCCAATGTTGCCGCACGACGATGTGGGGGCAATTGGAGGAGCAATACACACTTTCATCTCAAATGTTCTTCATGCAGTTGGTTCCTAACTTTTTGGTCCAAGATTACGAAATTTGTGGCATCATCACAGTCATTTTTCAGTCGCATGACGACGCCAATGCCGAAGTTGCTGAGGATAATGGTCCTGTTTCTGCGTAATGGACCAGTGTCTGCCCTTTCCAGGTCTTCTGTCATTCAGTCCAATGTATCTGTACCTCTGCCGGAGCCAAGAGACCACATTTGGAGACACACCAAACCTTTTATTTAGCCCCCCTTCTCACTTCAGCACCTTCCTGTGGTAGTTACCCATCCCTGACAACCTCAATATGAGACAAAAACTGTGGCACACCTTGCCCTGGCCTGCAGTTGTCTACCAAACCAGTCGAACGAAAAATTGTTTAATCCTTTGTTTGATAATGCCTTTTTTCAGATCAGCAAATTCAACGGAAATCTTTGTTTATTGGGGTCGCACAGGACAATTGCTCCTGACAAGTCAGTTGTTGACCAATATTGCTGCGACAAGTGAATAGGCCTGTCAAAAGAACAGAAAATAGAAGCATGTTAAAGTCATTTAGTTGCAGATTGCCCAGTTTCAGAAAAATTGCCTGAAAGAGGTGTTCCTTTAATTTTTTTGAGCAGTGTATTATAATGATCAGTGGTCCTCATGAGAGCTACTATTGTTTCATTTGTATTTGGCGATGGGGTATACAACACAGAATTACTCTCTCTTTTGTATTTGGCTGAATCTGACAGATTAATTGGCAACCAAAATACCACCATTTAAATTTTAGTTGTATTTGTCGTAAACCCTTTTAATATCTTCTGTCCATTGCACCATACATGTGCAAATCAGTACTGCAGTGTACTCACCAGTGGCTCCAATAACACTCACTCCAAGGCACTAAACCTAATTGCTGTGGCCTTCTGTTGTTGTGTTTCGCAGAGTTGAATGCAAGCAAATGGCCAATAAACTTAGTTGGACAGTGGGATCCCATTGCGTAGTGCCATTTATTAACTGGTTGCTGCAGTTGGTGCCTGCTGCAGGCTATAGACAGTAGAAGGTCCTAGCTGCAGGGCTCGACAATAAAAGCATTTGGTATTTGGTAGACGTTCCATGATTTGCAGAATACAACCCTTGCTTGCATTTGGGTCTCGTTCGTTCTTGCAAAGTGGAAGTGTAGGAACCTCCCTACAGAATCTACTCTGTAAAACTAGTCTGGGAAACGTTTTTTTTTTCTTTCAGAAATTACGTTAATCTGCCACTTCATTTGTAGTTACTTGTCTAATCAATAGTATTAATTAAAAGCTGAGAACTAGGGAGAAGTTCCATGGCAGGCTTAGTCATTGTGAAGACTTTTGAGATTACATTGTACTGATGAATTGTTGCTTTGCCAAAACCTATCATTTAGAATTTATTTATTTATTTATTTATTTATTTCAGTCACTTATATAGCCCAGTTTTATAATGTTTTCACTGCGCTTTACAATAATTGTAGATCATGTAAAAGAATATGTTAAAATTATACAATAAAAGCAAATAGTTCAAAAAGATAAAAATGTCATTCATGAGTAAAAGCAATGATAATGCTGCTGGAATAAATAGAGGGTTTAATAAAAGGGTTGAGCAGTTTTGCCATGTTGTTCCAGACCATCTCACAAGAAGGTTGCTTGTGGAGAGGATGCCTGTATTGAGAAGCAGTTAATGAACTTGCAGTATAAATGACTGGGATTTTGGAAACTCCTGGCAGCTAGTGACATTTTACCATAAAATTTACAGCTACCACTACTGTTTACGATGTCGCTGTAGTCATTAGGATTCATGTTTTACATTGGGCCTTTATTATTAATACATCCTTTTGGACTTATTCTGCCCTTTTCTGGCTTTGGACTTACTCTTTCCATTGTGATATCCCATTTATGGACGCAAGGTCCAAGCAGACCAACCTGGTCCACACACGCACACATTCCATGACTAATATGTCCCTTGCAGAAAGGCGGGCCTCTGCATATTGTTGGCTTAAAGGGCCCTGAAGGCGAGCTGAATCACATGATGAAAGGCGAATCATAAAGGCAAAGCGTAGAGGCATAGCGAAAAGGCAGTCACATGCAGCTTTTGTTGTGCATAGAGGCAGACTTCCACCCCGCCTTGCCTTTATATTTAATTTGTATTTGTGTAACTAAATCTGACAGATATTAAGCAACAACAATTTGTTTATTCATTGAATGTAAACTTTTTTCTCCGTTGTCTAATGTACTCACCATTGCGGTACAGCCACTGAGAGCTTCCAATAACACTCAATCCGAGTCACTAAGCCTAATTGCTGTTGTTGTGTTCCACTGAGTTAAATGAAAGCAAATGACAGTAGGATCCTATTGCTATTTATTCACTGGTTGCTGAAATAGGTGCCTGCAGTATTTGCCAGACAAGCGAAGCAATTGCTGCAGGCTATACACTCCTGGGCAAAAAAAATGGACCATCCTAGAATTCGACTTAATTTTGTTAGGCTTTGATTTTTACAGTTTATACACATCGAAAAAGCTTCATTTCCTGTCAGTTTATCAACAGTAGCATTGTCTCAGTATTAAATTGCTTTTCTTCTTGATTTTTTGAGCAGAACATATTTTGGCTGCACTTCTTGATGACTTCATGCATTGCAAAATGTGCATATTTTCCCACTGCTGTTTCAATGATTTTCGTAGCACATTTGCATGTGTACCAAATTTGTGTCATCTTAAATCAACATCAATACGACCCAAAAAGTTCACAATTTGATTGATATCTATATTTTGTCCTAGCCAGAACATAGTCGATACATTGTTGCATAGCAAATACTAATGGTCACCTTCGCTGCATGGGCATTAGCCTGTCATAGTTGAACAGCACATTTTGTACCTTTTCTACAAGAAAAAGCTTCCAAATGGTCGACAGAAGGTCCTGATGCATTCTGTTACAGACTTAGAAGCTTAGATGATTTTTGATCCCCCCGAAGAGTCCTTGAAAAGGGCTCACCAGACCATTATTCCTCACCTACTATGTTTGACATAGTCTAGATTTCAACTAATTTCAGAATTTGCGGGCTCATACTGATGTTAATCTAAGAAGGAGCAAACTTGGTAACACCAAGAAGCTTTGAAAAGCAGTGAAACAGCAATGGGAAAATATGCACATTTTGCAGTGCATGAAGTCATCAAGAAGTGCAGCCAAAAACTGTTCTGCTCAAAAAATCAAGAAGAAAAGCAATGTAATACTGAGACAATTCTTCTGTTGGTTATCTGACGGGAAATGAAGCTTTTTCGATGTGTATATCCTGTAAAAATCAAAGCCTAACAAAATTAAGTCGCATTCTAGGGTGGTCCATTTTTTTTGCCCTGGAGTGTAGAAGGTCCATGCTGCAAGACAGCTGGAAATATAGCATTTGGTAGAACTAGAAGTTCTATGATGCAGCCTTGCTTTGTTATGGTACTTGCTTGCCGTGGGTCCCATTCTTGCATTCTGATATGAAGGAATCCCACAGAAGGTACCCTGTGAAACTTTCTTGTGATTTTTTCTGAGATATCAAATCTACAACAACTTTCACAAAGTGCTATTCTTGATGAGTGCAAAGTAAGTAGATACATGCCGCCTGTAAGTAAGTGAAATGCATGATATTGTGCCATTGCATCAATGCTAAACATCCTCAACCAAACTGTTTGTGGAAGCGTGAATTCTCATCCAATGAGAGGAAAACATATTGGGTCTTAAAGGCCAATATGTGAGGCATGTCTGATAACAATGGCAGCCAATTTTCTTTGCTGTAGTCGGAGTTAGGTATGGGTCAAAGTCTTTGATAAGTAAGTGAAACACAGGCCCAATGTTATTTGATAGGGAAAGTTTCATATGACTGTGTAAAATATATCAAGAGTTATGACAAGTTGGACCTCGTACTAGCACTCTATTGACAAGACAAAGTTTTGAAATGATATTATTGTTTCAACACAAATAAACACTTTCAAGAGATTTTACAGTCATTCCATATTGGTGCGGAAGCATATCGCAAAGAAGTTACTTTGTGCGTAGGTAGATCGAGTATGGAACTTATTTTATTAATGTCAGAAATGTTGGAAGAGCCGAAGCAATTTGTCATTATTTTGCGGATGAAGTTTTGACTACAGATACTGTTTACTAGGTTGCTGCAAATTCTTCAGCAACTCTGACACAGATAATGGTCCATATTTTACAGTGTTTTTGTCATTAAATGGCCAATGAACTTGGCTAAAGGCTAGCATAAGGGTCAAAATAATGGCAAAGCATAAAGGCATCACAAAAGGGCAGTCATATCTGTAGCATTTGTTTAGTCGGAGAATGCATTGAATCTGATTTAAACCGCAACTAGCATTGATTCTTAATTTGTACTCGTGTATACTTGAATCTGTATGATATATTCGCTAACAACAATTTGATCCTTTTATTAATTTTAAGTAAAACTTAATCGCTCTATTGTCCAATGCATGGACTCACCAATTCGGTGCAAGTACTGGTTCTAATAACATTCACCCATATATAGTCCTCATTGACTCCTCAAACCACTGGACTCGTATTGGTGTCTTCCCTGGAGTTAAATGAAAGCAAACAGCCATTGACAGCAGGATTCCGTTGCGTATTGTCATTTATTCACTGGTTGCTGTTGGTACGTTCAGTCACAGGTGCCTGCAACATGTGCCAGGAAAGCCAAAGCAATAGCTGCTGGCTATATGGTAGAATGTCGCTGTTGCAACGTGTAGGGCAGCTAGAAATATCAGCATTTGGTAGAGGTTCCATGATTTGCAGCCTGGCTTTGTTATGGTCAAAACCCTTGCTTGCATTTGGGTCTCATTCCGGTTTGGAGGAAATTGATGAATCCGACAGAATGTGCTCTGTAAAACTGGTGTATGGGAATTGCTTCAGAAACATTGTTCTATAGAAAAAAACTATATAGATACCATTGAAATAGTTTTTTTGTCTGTAATATTCAAAACTATAATATATAATAGAGAAGGAAGGGAATGCCGTGCAATGACATACCTCCCTTCATCTGACATTTATTATTGACATTTATATTATTACCCCGGATATTGACATTTATATTATTGACCACTGTATAAGACCCACTATTGGTGGTTCCAATAACACTCACTCCAAGTCACTATTTAAGCCTATAATTGCGTGGCGGGGCATCTGTGGTTGTATGCTACCAAGTTGAATGAGAGTAAATGACAGTAGGATCACATAATTCACATTGCATTGTACCATTGATTTACTGGTTGCTGCATTTGTCAGCAATATATTGAGAGATTTCCCAAGTGGTTTGTGGGATCTTGATGTTGGTCTGGAAACATGAAGCAATTTATCAGACATTTTGCTGCAACGTTTATGATTAAACTGTGTTGTTAATTCTTCGTGCCTTTATTAACATCTTACCAGCATCAGTCACATTGCCATGGACCTTTTCCTTCCCTTTCTGACATCTGACTCTTCTGGCTTTGGTTTCTATTCTGTCATTGTGATATCAATGTGGACAGTGATCCGCATGACCATGCTTTCCACTCACGCGCACACATTCCATGGCTAATATATCTGCAGGGAAAGGGCTAGCCACTCTAGTGGATGTGGAAAATGGTTGGCATTGGCAAAATACGAATACACAGGGTAGAGGCGAAACATATATGCACAAAAGTGAGGCAGCCACTGATGTGGCTTGTGAGACGGTAGGGGCGGAGAAGCAAATTATTCAACCTTCACCTTTATTATATTTCATTTGCGCTTACACAAGACAGACAGAATCTGATGCTGGGCAACAAATTATTTCATGTTATTTTATTAATTGATCATAAACTTTCCCAATTATCCAATTTAGTCTACTAGCCACTGTATAAGAACTGCTATAGGCGGTTCTAATAACACTCACTCCAAGTCACTTTAGAAGCTCAATTGCATGGTGGAGCATCTGTGGTTGTATGCTACCAAGTTGAATGAGAGTAAATGACCAATGACAGTAGGATCACATTGCATTGTACCATTGATTTACTGGTTGCTGCATTTTTTCTGCAATATACTGAGCAAAGTAAGGTTATGTTCAGTGTCATATGGCACAGCTACAAGACAGCTAGAAACATCAGCATTGGTAGAGACCCCATGATTTTACTCCTTCCTTTTGTCACGCCCACACAAAAATGTTGTTATTAGCTGTGAAATTTAGGATGAGTGTTTCGGGATGTCTCCTTATTATTTATATCCCCTTCTGTCATACCTGCCTATTCTGGCACTGGACCCTATTCTGGTATTGTGATATCTAATGTGCGGAGGGTGGCCCATATGACAGGAGGTCCAAGTAGACCTGGTCCACATGCACATATTCCGTGACTAATACGTCCACAGGGGAAAGGCTAGCCTCTGGTGAATGCTGCAAATTGTTGGCTTAAAGGGCTACGGAGGCAAAGCACAAAGGCACATGCACTACAGTGTGGTAGCCACAGCTGTGGGTTTTGACCAGTGGGGAAGTGCTTTAGAATTGGATAGGACAGGGTTATGATTTAGGAGATAGGGGAGAAAGGGAATACCATTCTTTGAATAGTAAGAGTGGTATAGGTTGTGCCATTGTGGCATGTGTTTATCTGCGTTTTAACATCATTATGAAATTTCATAATGAGGCGGTTAACAGATATGACCTAAATATTCAAAGTCATCAGCTCCAAGTAAAGCTATATGCAAAAGCCTGTTTTCCTCCAAAGAGGTCATAAATAATTTTTTCAAGATATTCAGGAAACTGACTAGAAGTCTTTTTGTGCTGCTAAGCTTTAGAAAAAACATTATCTAAAGGGATCCCATTCCTCATGACAGCTTTTGTTTGTGGACTTACTTTCATATACACTCGTATGTGGAAAAATGATGCCATGCCAGGGGAAAGCAAAAGACCACTTCAAAAGACCACTCCGAAAGACCACTTCACAGCTGCAGTTGGTGGTCTTCCTCTGTAGGAGAAATGAATGCTGTAAAATTGGCTTCACTCACATTCCCCAACATCCTAAAGAAATCACTCATACTTAATACACAGTTTCTAACTCATTCTATTTTCCTTTGTTTCAGAGTGTCTGCACTATGTTTGCAGGCTGGCTGCATTACTCCATCCTGGCTGCCTTCACCTGGCTCCTGGCTTATGTTCTCTTTCTGGGCAACGAGATGAGAGAAGAGGCGGACAAGGAACAAAGGCTCAACCTCCACTTGTACACTTTCATCGGATGGCTGGTCCCGCTCTGTGTAGTCACCATCACTTTGGTCTGGAGACATGCTGACTACAGGGGAAGATTCTAGTGAGTCTCTTGTTTATCATCCTCACATACATCGCAGAATATCATCAAATGGATGATGGATTTATTTTTGATGTTTTCTAACATCCATGAAGGTTACCGTATATTGTTTTTCGTGGCAATTCAATGGTCTATTATAGAATTATCGCACAACAAATCTGCAAAGATGCACAGGTTCTTGTTTGAGCTCTGCGAAATCCACAAAGAAAATTAATATTGGTATAATATTGATCCCAATATGTTGACATTGTGCTTTTGACTGGTAGCGTAGTATGTGATTGAGGTTTTTTGTTATTTGCTAGATTGCCTCCACCCAAGAAGTGTGTTCAATCACAAGTTTTTCTTGTAATTGCTGTTTCTATGGCAACAGAAAGCAGCAGTGTTTATTGTTGCTTTGAGTCAGGAGTGGTCTTCTTTATTAATGAAACCGTTGAGGGTTTCGAAGAAGCAAAAATAATATAAATCAATCGATCTGTCAAATCAATCATAGTCATTCGCTCAATCCCGATAAGTTATTGGCATGTACTTGCAGTGTGTTTCTAGGAAATCATGTCTACAGACTCGTAGTACCACTTATGATAAGAGTCCATTTCTTAGTGCACAAGCAATTTGGTTAAAAAAAAAGAAAACTTTTTGCCAGATCATTTAGAAAGAGTAATCTGCATCAACCGTTGTTGGCTTTATTCTTTTATCCTAAAGTTATGTCTTACTATATATTATGCTATCTCTATAAAGCCATGTCATAATGTTCGAAATGTCATCGTACTCTCTCACAACAATTTATAATATTGAATCTGACATTAAGTTTAAAAAAGCTTGAAATTGATGCTGAAATTTGACACTTTAAAGTGGCAATTCCAAAAAAAACCATCCTGGCCACGTCACTTTTAAACAGCTGTGTTTGTTGTAAGGTTTTTTAAAATCGCTAATCCTTGCCACATCCAAAGACAGCTGTCTGTATTACAAGCTTTAGTCACCAATCTTTGCCACATCCACAGACTGCTGTTTGATTGACAAGTTCCAATCTCTAATCTTATCCACTTCAAAACAGAGCTGTGTTTTTTGCAAGCTTTAACCACTAATCCATTCCATTTCCAAAGACAGCTGTCTGTGTTACAAGCTTTAATCACTAGTCTAAGCCACTTAAAAAGACCACTGTCTGTGTTAGAAGCTTTTAATCAGTTATTTGTGCCACTTCCAAAGAAAAGGCAAACATCTATTGACTTCTGTAATATATTAGTGAGGGAGTTTTTGAGTTATATGAGGAGTTTGTTATGAAAGTGGACTATTGATGAAAGATGCCAACAGTACAAAACTACAAACCTTATAACAGTTTGGGGACAGTGGGACACTCAAATCAGTATAATGATTGCTTGTTGATATTTTTAAGATGGGATGTAGTTTGGAGAGTATATATCTCTCCTCCGATTTGTCACATTCATCAATTGCTTTTATCTCTTCGATCCTTGCTTAACCTTGCCCCAGGCTAATTAACCAGCTGTTAACAATATTTTTAAGCCGACATTGATGGCCAAAGAGTGTTTATTGAGCCAATATTGATATGTTGATATTTGTAGGTGTTATCTGCTTAATTTGTGAAATGGGATTAGAAGTATCACATTGATGTAGTGTGAATATGAATGCCAATCGATCGTACAAATAAATACTAAACAGTATACACGACATACTTTAAAGGTGATAATTTGTTATTGTGAATCGTAAGCAGTAAATCAATCGAAAAGTAATATTTCAAAAGTACTTTTTCATCGTAAATCATTGGATGTAGTATATCATTTTGAAAGTTATAAATACTTATATTCTAACACTGTCACATAAATTATGTTGACTGAGTGTTACAATAGAGATAAACGTTTTCTGTGACAAACTCCCAGCCCGAACCAAATGTTCATGAAAAATTTCCCATTTCCCGGCCAGAAACCTAATATTCACGAAAATCATGCCTCGTACAATTTACATCGTGTGGACAATTCGATGAAGGTCAACCTTCCTCAAATGTTTGTTTGTGCCTTTGAAAAAATAAGTTTGCTTGCTTACTAAGAACGAGGGACATAGATGTCTTCGCAGAATGCATCAGCATCATTTGCATCCGTGTTTCAGAAGAATGTAGAAATGGTGGTATTTTGAAGTAACTCACAATAGTTCAGTTCAATGTGATGTCATCACAATCTGTGGGGAAAAGATTGATTTTTATTGATTAGTTGTCCTACATACATGTACGTATAATCACCTTTGCGAAGTCATGACTGATGTCTGGTTCTGGTTGGTAATTGTGCACAAACGAGCTTCTTGAGATTGAAGAGCACTTTATACTTTCCACTTGTGACTGATGATACAGGTTTGCAGAACTACTCCAAACTTTTAAAAGCAATCCTCTGTTTGTTATTGGTGCTACATCATTTTAATGGGACTACTTTTCTTGTCTTTCAGCTGTTGGGTGAACACTGATAATAACATCCACTACTCCCTCATTGCACCTGCTGCATTATTTGCTCTGGTAAGATTATTAGACATGCTGTTGTTTTTTTTCTCAAGATACAAGTACAATTCATAAGCCATTGTATAGGGAAGCCTGAATGTGTCAATTTCTGCAGTTACTTTATTGCATGTTTAGACATCATGGAAATATGTTCTAATTCATGGTCATGGTTCATTGACGACTCTGACATTTCAAATGGTCTGTGAGTGATTGTAAGCCAGCCTGAGAGGAGAGATCAGTTTAATTGTTCTGCCCAATAATACATTTTGACAATTTTTTTTGTAAGTGATACATTGCTACAAAAGTAGAAGAAGAAACAACAACAAAGGCTTGACTACAATGTACATCACACCTCTTGAAGACAAATGGAGCAACTCCCCCAAGTTATCTGTGTAGGCCTGTTCAGATTGTAAATTTCAGATCATTAAAGTGATTTTTTTAAACCAGGGGGAAATTTACAGTTTGTGGCATAGTGTAAACGTAAAAAGGCCCTGTGTTAAAAAGCAGTATGAAAAATGTCCCCTGAAGTTACTGTTCCTGTGTTATTGCCTTCTTTTATTGTCTTTCTGCTCGGAAATGCTTTCAACTTGTTATCTTGTATTTTCAGCTCACTGCAATAATTTTAGTCCATGTTGCTAAGAGGTACATGTTCAACAGCCAGGAGAAACAGCGGAAGTACGTCATGGCCCTAACTTGGTAGGTTGCGCCCTCTATCTTATTCTACTTCCGGTAGAGCTTTCTTTGACTTGACTGTTTCCTGTCTGTGATGGAGTACATCAGATGGAGTACAATCAGTCTCCTGCTGATCCTTGCAGCTATTCGCAGCTCTTGGGTGATGTTGCAACTATACTATTCAACAAAAAAACAACATCAACAACACATCGTTGACTTCAGATTCCGCTTACTAAATAGTTTCGTCATGAATTGGATGCTTCCATGCAGGCAACTACATTGGAACCGCGACTCATCCACCACAGGACCAATAGTGGAACCTTTTCTTTTTTAACCCTTGAGCATTGAGCAATTCAGGCCTCTATCCTTCCAGGCCCTCCTGTTCAAGAGGATAATACTTGCCCTGCTCGGTTAAACTTTGGAATTTCTCGTAGATCGTTCTTCCAAAATTTGTTTCGAAAAACGGTGATGTTTTTTGTTGCAGTTTCGAAACACAAATACTTATAGATGTAGTTATGAAATATTTAATGATCAAAGATAGGTGAACTGATCTCTTTGAATGCCTAAGAGAAGAATATTTTGAAGGAAAAGGTAGTTTCCAGCTGAACGTATTCATGATACATGAATCTTGCCTTGTCTCACGCACAGTTCTGTCTATGTACATTTTATATATTTTGTAATGAGACGAAATTGTTTTTGTATCACGTTTCATGACATCAACATTTGGCAATCTTTCTGTGTCTGGAGAGTTGTGTGTTTTTGTATCAAGTACCATGCTGTCGATATGTTTCTCTCAGGACATCGATAGTTTGCAATAAAATGTAGGGTTATTTCTTTTTCGAGAAAGCAGGCAGTTTACGTCAATGTTCTACTTGAAGGCTGAGCCAAATCTCTGATTTGGCTGTGGGTCAAGTTAGCTCTTTAACTTTTATTCTGTATACTTTGCAGTCTCGAATCTCGATGTTTTCGCCTGAGGGCCTTTCGGTGTGCGTTTTTGTCCAATCGCCATCCCAAACTTTCAACGGAATGCTACATAATCAGCCCAGAGATTCTAATGAAGTGAAATAATCGAAAGTTACGGATGTTATCTCATCAGATTGACCTATATTGGCGGCGCAAAATCCGCTTAGTTATAGAGGCTACTCTGTCAAGCTTTTAACCCAGGCACAAGTGTAAAGAAAATCAAAACTGAATTTATAACTGGTGATTATTGAAACATTCATTTTAAGAAAATCACATTACAATGCCAAATTGAAAATATTTTTGAAGCCGCTAGGACTGACATAAAATACAAAACCTGCTGCATACAAAACAATACAGCTCAGTTGGCATTCCAAATTATATACATTAAACACATTACTGATCAATGTTATTAAAAATATACATGACATGTTTCCTCTTTGGTAAATAACAAAAGACAATTATATCACAAGCTGAGCTTGCAAGTTATGCCAAGACTGCTCTTGTATCACATTCTGGGGCCAAATTACATTGTGTGGCTTATTTGATAACCATGCCAAGATTTTTTTTTGTTTCTTTGCACGAAGAGACAGCCATCCTACACTATAAGCTATAAAAATGGTCATGATCCATTATTAGTCAGCCTTCCACACCTGGATCCATAAGATCTGATCCCTATGATCAATGGAAGTGCTGATCCATTGTGGCATTGATCTACAGCTGTCATAAATCTGAAAATCATATTTAGAACTTGAAAGGTCATCATGAAAAAGGTCAATACATCATCTCCTGCTGGTGTGATGAATGGTGATAGAGTCACTGTTGCTGAAATTGTCTTTTTATGTTCTTTTTGAAAAGAGAAAAATGAGGAAAGTTATTGTTTTGTTATTTCTCAGTAAGAATTATATTGATTTATTTCAATTGTGAGTTTCAGAGTGTATGCATCAGCAGCTTTGATTTGAAATGTAAAAAATAACATGTTTAAAATTATACTGCATTGCGGTCCTCATGTTATAAGACCAAACCTTGTCTGATCATAAACGGTCTCTCGTTGCGGTCCTCGGGTCGTACAATGCGCTAAAAATACAACTGAACGTTGGAGAAGGTGGTTCCATAAGGCAAGTCAGTCTTATAACCTATAAGTTTGTCCATATCAATAATCATCCTTCGCCACATTGCTGGGTCCTGTGTATGCCCAAAGCATATATAATCACTCACAAATATCCAAAAATATCCACAAAAGACTGTCATGGATTTTAACTTAGTCTTTTGACTTTGACCAAAGAGCCTATTTGACTATTAGCCTATTTGATATTAGGCTCAATTTTCATTGGCTGTTGGATATTAGATTGAAATCTCATTGAATTCTCAGTGTGTCGAATGAGAATGCAGCTTAATATCCATCATGGCTCTGCGGATATTAGGCTGACTGTCATTGGCTAGGATATTTGGCTGGATTCTCATTGGACAGGATATTAGGTGGCATTCTCATTGGACAAAATATTAACTACAGTGCCCCCTACTGTGGATATTAGGGTGGATTCTCATTGGTCAAGATATTAGGGGGTATTCTCATTGGTCAGTTCACTATTATCCAAAGTTGGATATTTGTCAAAATCCACAATAGTATAAAACTTTAAGATCTTTGTCAAAATCCACTATAGTCAGGAGTGAGCGATAATGAGTGATTTAGGCGTGCGCCCTAAGGACCTATATTTTGCCCAAAGGCCTCGCGGATATTTTGAAGGATACGATGACTTTGGGAAAGTCATGCCAAAAGGAGTCGTAATGCCCAAAAGCCCTATAGTTTGCCCAAAGACCCTATAATTTGCCAAAAGACCCTATATTTTGGCCAAAGGCCTAATATCCATGCCCAATAGGCCTATTGGGCACAATAGTGGATATTGGCGGTAACAGGTCCTTCCTCTGTCCTATTTAGCCTCTGTATACAGGATATGATTGAAACTCAACGAGGTCAAGAAGACACGCAACCCAGCGATTGGAAGCTCAGTGCACTATCAACTGAACTTATCCTTCCTCCTTGATTTCCAGAACCAAAATGGTCAACCTAATCAAAGAATAACTTAGTCTTGTAGACGGGTTCTGTTGATTTCTTCACATTTATTACTGAAATAAAAAGAACTTCCAGGAAGGCAAGATTCACAAACGTAATGAATACATCATAGATGTGACTATCACTGCCTGAATAGATTTTTTTCTTCTTTCAGGACAGGCATCCGTTCCTGCCTGGTGATCCTGCCTGCGATGACCCTAACCTGGTTCCTGGCAACCTTCGTCGTCAAGTACAGACACATGTCTCTGCAAGTGATCTTCTCATTGGCCAACACTCTACTGGTACAATTTAATCTCCTCTGACTAATATAAATCATCTGTCTGTTTGTTATTTGATTTGGAATAAAAATTCTAAGACACTTTTTAGCATGGCCATTTTTGTGACTTACAGTAGACGAAAAACTAGTACAAAAACGCTGTTGGTGGCCATCAATAACCTCACAACAAGCCCTATCAAACACATTGAAAAAAGCTGTCAACTTGTCATTAAGCAATTTGTGACCTCATTGACACTCAGGTGGTCATTCTTTTTGATAGCTATGCAATTATGGGCTATGACCTTCCCAATTACTTGTGACTCATAGAGAATAACATGGCATGGATATAGGGCTATGGCCTCACAAGGAATATTTCAGTCCAAAGCACTAGTTTTTCGTCTTCTGTAATAATTATAATTTTTTAGGAATTTCAAGATTGAATTTTTGAATTTGAGTTTTTTATTCCAGGGCCTGGCTATCATCTTCTTCATGTGTTTTATCAACACAGAGGTAAGATTACAAATATTTATCTGAGTCTAACTTTTAAAAGAGCTTTGTCGAAAGACCGGCCTTTTTTGCAAAGTAGCTTTGCCTTCTTTTTGACTATTGCTGCTGCCCAGTCAACTTACTTCTGGAAGTTCTGGTGCAATTAAGATAAGCAAAATGTTTCTCGGGTCTGGCAACTCTAGTTCTTTATCGTCTTTTTTCAGATCCACAGAGCGCGTCGTTCCAAATCTTTTGGCCCTCAGAGAGTGTTCCGAAGGGTTTTTGAGCGAATATCAGGAGGTGGCGACACCGAGGAAGAGAAATACTCTCGCAGTGCCCTCTGGCCATGGAAGAGGAGAAAGAGATCGGAGTGGGCAGAAGAGGTAGAAGTGAGAGAGGTAGAACCAGCGGGGGCAACAGGTGGAGTAGGGGAGGAGGAAGAAGAGGAGGAGTCAGATGATTGTTCTCCTATGAAGAAATCAACAACTCCAGAAACAGCTGCCCTGGTAAGATGATGATTTGAACCTGGTTGATGGTTTAATGGCAAACCTATGTCAAAATTAGGCGTCAGGTATATTTAAGGCCCTGTCAGAATTTGCAGCTTCCTCTCCTAATTGGACTTCTGTCTGTGTGTATTGCTTGCAATTTGAATATCTCTCATTGAAGCTAAGAGAAACTGGTATTTCGTGAATGAGATTGCATGTGGTTTATATACATGTAATTGAAATGAAGAAGGTCACCTGATAACTCTGAACTTTAAGTTTGTGCATGGTCTTTTTTCTGATAAGGGACCGTTCAGAATTTATGACTGGGGGAGCGTGGGAGTTTCGCCCGAGGGGGTACTAACTTTTCACACATGTTCCAAGGGGGGTACTAATTTTTGACAACATGTCAAAGGGGGTAAGAAATTTTAACAAAACAAAAATGTTATAAAACGCACATATACTCAGTTTGACCACACATTTTTACGTGCAAAAGTCCGCGAATCTGTACGCGCGACTGTACAAGGGGCACATGTATAACAATATATGTATGTATTGCTTTGTATGTCGAGGGGGGGGGTACTAAAAATATGCATGAAACCTAAGGGTGGGGTACTGCAAGTCAGCATGTAACTCAAGGGGGGTATCAATTTTTGACAATAAGTTCTGGCAAAACTCCCACCCCCCCCCCCCCATTCATAAATTCTGAACGGTCCCTAATACCTCTCCAAAAATCTTTTAACAGGTGTCGTTTCACAGATTAGATTTAAACTTGTATGTGTAAAAAGTCTGAACCCTTGAAGGATAATTGGAATTGACTGAGGACATCACGTAACTCTACTTTTCTTCCTCTGTCCTCATCAGCGCAACGAATCACTTCAAAAGTAGGGAGATTATTGTCATTGGAGATAATTAAATAATAACGTATGTTTTAGGCTAAGATTTACATGATGTCCTCAAAAGTTTTTAAGTTGTGAGCCAGTTGTAGTATTGATATGATAGCAATTATAGAATTAAAAAAATAATTTGTTCTCAAAATCACTAACATTCCAATGGGGTTGGGGGTTGCCAGATTCCTTCTCCCAGAAGTGCCAGAATCGCTGAAGAGCAAGTTTAGAAGGCAATCTGTCATGGTGGTGGTAGGCCTGTCATTAAGATCTTGTCAATTGTATATTTGATTTATGATTTCAGCATTTTGTTCTGTTAAATATTAGTTGTTATTGAATTTTCAAATAAAATGCATGAAAAGCATGATCGTCAATTTCACTGTGGTGACCAGTAAAATTGTGCGCTTAAATTCAGCTATTATGTTCTGTTTTGCGGTTTCAATATCAAGTAAATTGTTATCAATTATCTTTATTTGTAATTAAAACTTAGCTTCTATGTTTTGTTATCTTAGTTCCTTTCTGAGGTTTATTGTACGCTTTGTTCTAGTTATGCACTTCTTTGGACATTTCTCACATTTGTTGGATTTTGATTAATTTCACGACCATCCTCAGTGTAATGTGTATCAATATCTGACCAAACTCTCTTCTTTGTGCAGACAAGGCATCAAGGAAAGATTGACCGGAGTCCCAGCCCCATGAGACTGTTTTCTTCACAAGAACTGGATTATATCGACACAAGCTCCATGGATGAGTTCCTGGAGTCCCGGAGTGACCGAGCAAGCCGCGGATCACGGGATCAGCGATCGGAAATCTCAGTTCACATCGGAGCGAGTTCTGACCTCCACCAAAGAACCATCACAGCTGAGGTGGAGCCATCCGAGACTGATGCACGTGTATAAATCAAAATTCCAAGTGTTTTGTTTCAGAGAATTCCAGTCTTTTAAAAACCTTTATATACCGTAATATGGGGTGAATAGGGACAAAATTGGGCATTTTTCTGTCATAGCATGGGTAAAAATCATCTCAGAATTCTAAATGTAGTGTCAAAATATGGCCTGGCCTATGTTCTAAATATTCTTAGAGGCTTTTGAAGATATCTCACATTTTCAATTATTTAGGCCCAAAATACTGCTGTCCCTGTTCACCCCTCACTTTGGGGTGAATAGGGACAGACTCTTATTTCCACAACCACTACTTCCTATCTTGTCTAGATGGTTGATATTTGTGAATATACATCAGAAAACATGTTTTACATGCCAAAAAATTATATTGAATAAATCTGAAAATCTATTTCCTGTAAAATAGGCATTATTTTAAAAAAATTGATAAATTACAAAAATATTTTAAAAATGCAGTTTTCTGCAAATTTTACTAATGATAACTGATTCTGGACTAAATCTACTGTAGATGAAACTGATTTAGAAAAATTCGACCAGAAAATCATGAAAATGAGTTTAAATGAAAATTAGGTGGGTTTTTTGGCTTTTTCTTGAACTCTGCAGAGGACTTGGATCTGAACTCATGACCACAGAGGTAGAATCTCATACCTCGTCCACTGTTCTTGTCATCTCAGACCATTTGGAACTGATCTGGGTCAAAATTGCTTTTTTTTCTATGCCCATCCCTTTAAGAATTCACATGATTTCTTGTAAATGCATGTTTATCACAAATTGTAAGGTTTTTAATCGATATTTAGAACTTATGTCAGTTTCAGTAAAATTTCAACTACCTAACTGCCGTATCAAACATGTTTTTGATATTATTCCACCCCTGATTTGGGTTCCAGTGTGATTATTATATGATAACTGTTGTCCCTTGACACCCAAAAATTAGCTTAAAATTGCCTGTGGCTTGGTTTTCTTTGAATAATATATATGCCAATTTAACTACATTAGTAAAATTCTGCAGAAACGCTCATAACTATATATTAAAAGTGCCCTGTAAGTTTGGTGTCTGTAGCTATTATACTTTTTGTGCCAGAAGGAAAGTTTTGACCACTTTCTGAAAATCTAAATTCTGCAGGCATAGGTTTAAGTAGCTGCAGCTCCTACCTGCCTGCAGGCATAAATTATATAAACCCATCAAAATATTCAGTACAATACCTACTAAAAATGTGCCAAAAATCACGTTTCTAAGTCAAGGGGAAGTTATGGTTTTTTGAAGAAATAAAAGTTTTTCTGGTTCTGTCCCTATTCACCCCATTGTCCCTATTCACCCCATATTACGGTACGCATTTTAATTCGGAAAACCCACTTTTTGAAATTCATCTTTGGCAGAAATATAATGCATATAAATTGAGATAAATCCAGCCTTATGGCTTGCTGGATGACTCATTGTTACTGCCTGAGAGAGTGACCAGGATTGTGCAAATGATTGTTATTTCCCAGTTATGCAGTATCTTGTGAGGAAAGATGGAAGAAACATGCATTTCTAAACTCAGCATTCTGGGACCAATGATGCAATATCCCTGTTTTTGCAGCTAGCTCACCTAGTCAATTACATTGGTTGCAATTGGTATGTAGCTGAACTAGTTACCAGCCCTCAAGTTCAAACCTATGTATCAATTGCAAAGAGTGTGACAAATTTCTATATCAAAATACCAAATGTTGTCATGATGATATTATAATGATGTAGTATATAGGATGCTAATCCAACCCCAAGACTTGTCATTCCAGAGTCAACCAGACTAATGTGTTATGGTGCAATGTAAATACAACTTATAGATACCAATTATGTTTCAAAGGTGCTGTATAGATTGATATCTGATCTTGGTCATAACTAATAGTGATATTTATAAAGAATGTAGTAAATCTCACTTTGGAAGTATATATAATTATGCACACTGTACAGGTAGCTATTAAAGCTCATTCTGTGTTTTTTTATACTAATAAGTAAAATTCATCAAAACGACTTCATCCATATGAAGTTAGAGCATTGATGTACATGCAGTAAATTTCCATGCTGTAGAAATTTTATAAAATATTTCTTTTCGAATCTTCAACATATTTCAGCATTTAAGAACTTTCTTATAATCTTGTAAAAAGTTACCAAAACATGCATACGTATTATGTGCATACTTTCTTGATCTTATGACTATAAAATCTTAGTTTTAAACTGAAGCTTACAATGTAAAATTTGAATTTTGAGTTAGCTTAATTGATTGAGTGAGATGGTTGCACAATTCCTTTGAGCCAAGATAGCTTGTTGTTTGTAAGTTATAACAGCATAAAGATTATCATAACTCAAAACAACAAGCTACCATGGCTCAAACAAATTGTGCAACCATCTCACTCAATCATTTGAGCTAACTCAAAATTTCAAATTTTACAGTGTAGGAAGTCAATAAGGCTGGAGCTACCTTCACTGCCCTGCCACGTGTGTCCATCAGCACTGAGTTCAGAAATGATTTTGAACTGAATATCTCATTTGAAAGGACACAGTTATATTTCCTGATAGAGTAGATGATGTACATATATATTAGGGAGCCCACCAATCTATTAGATTCTGATTTGCATCAGTAGTCAGTGACATCAATATGCCAGGAGTCCTAAGACTTTCATGATGCTTACTTTTGAAATGTGGTCAGGTGAAAATGCTGTGTTCCTGTATGCAATGTAGGTTAGGCTAATGTAGAGGAATAAGCTGGAGGAATATTTATTGAGGCTCTGGATTGGAGACACATGACAAAATCAAGATGACATCAGTAAATTAACAAAGGACGACACCAAAAGTTTAATCAAGCATGTGCAATTTCAAAGCGAATGTAAATTTTTTGGGACGAAGTTTCTTAGGTGCTAACAGTATGGGAAAAAATAGTATTTTGTCAATGTTTTCTTGAGGGACAAGGGAAACAAACTAAGCAAAGGCGTAGCTGAAACAGGATGGGGGGGGAACAAAACTCATCCAGGGCCTCATCATCACAAGTACCAAAGACCATGTAACTTATTATTCAATCTTCTTGGTGCTTCTATGTCAGATTTTACTCTGTATCTGTCGCTTTGTAACTGTTACTTCGGGTCTCGGGAATATACTGGGGTCTCGGGGAATAATACCGGGATGTATCTATGATGAGGTTATACCATGGGCAGGTGCAGTACATCCCTGGTATACTCCCCTCGGGTCTCGGGAATATACTGGGGTTGAGGGGACTATACCGGGATGTACTGCACCTACCCATGGTATGACCTTTATATTATTATCTGCTTCCCTCCATTAAGACTAAGGTCTGCTTCTGATTGTATTGCTCTGTTATATCATATGCTTCAGTGGTGGATCCGGGCAGCGGGTGTTATGTACCAATATTGGACTAGTCAAGAATTTAGCCAAAATATTAACGGTGTAACTGCATATAGGGTAACCCAAAAACTTTAGTTCGGTATGAGGAAAAATTAATCGATTGTCTTCTCTAAGTTGCATGGGATTTAATTTCTGTTACAATAAAGACATTATTATGGTGGGTAGGATGGACAGGGGACTAGTGGAATTCCGGAAAAAAATTAACGGCGAAGACACTTCTGGACAATCTGAAACGCAGCGCTCCTCCTACTGGGAATTTTGTCTGGATCTGCCACTGATTTGAAGTGATTTCTGTTTTCATTCTGACCTTTAACAGTTCACAGATATGTATCATACATTCAAAATTATGCTATCCAGGCTCCTTAACGGATCTGATCAAACCATTATGTAGCCTGTATATATATATACGCCATTTTCAGATTCAATTTAAAATGAAAAATATGACCAATACATATTGTAGTAAATATTATTATTATATATACATGTACAGTTTTCATTCTTGCCATATATATTAATTTTGTGATGTTTTGATACATTTTCATACTTGTAATTCCAGCTAATAGCAATGTTTTAATTTGTGCCAGATATCATTTGTTTATCCAATGATATGATTATATTGTATGATAATGAAAACCCTGATGTCCCAGCTGCCTATTGGTGGCTGCTTTGTGTTTTGTTAAAGCTAATTATTTTTATATGATGTCAAACTATTCCATGGCAATAAAAAACGTATAACTGTGATTGAAGTGTTCTTCAAATGTATGTCATAAGACAGACAGCTAGACAGACAGACAGACAGCTAGACAGACAAACAATACCCATGTCTGCAACATTTGTCTGGTTACTTTGGTATCATTGTACAGAAGGCACGTTGATATATTGCTATTACATAAAGCTGGTGTTTATATTTTTCTTGTCAAAACTTGATGAATTGCTACTAGGAAAATTTGCCATTGTTTAAACTGAAGATTTGTTGTGAATTTCGATAAAATAAGCTCTATAACCCCTATATACAGATAGTTTTGGCTCTATTGACCAAAATATGTGTTTGACATCAAAAATAACGGCAGAATCAGAATCCCTGGCATGAAAAACATATATTTAGAGCTATTATTTGCAATCCTATGACCTATTGTTACTGATATGAGTTATACTCAAAATTAGATAGCATACGGTGGCCATTTTGTATTTGTTGCTACATGGCAACCATGACAAGCGCCTAGTCTGGCGCCCTCCAAAATTTGAATCTATATACCCTCAGCAACATTTGTGCCAAATTCCATGCTTGTAGACAAACCTGCACAATTATCCCCATAAGCTCCTGCACTGTAAGGGGACACCAAATTTAAACATAAGAAAAACATCATAAAATACGCACAACCCACGCACAAATGTCATCAACTCTTGAGTACATGTAAAATTTTGTCCAAGGTGCACGTGGATAACAATAAATATGTGTATTGGTTTGTACGTCTTGGGAAGGGGGGTACTAAAAACCTGCATCAATCATAAGGGGGGCATCAATTTTAAAAGGCAACTTCCAAGAGAACTACGTACCACCGTCATAAATTCTGAACGGTCCCTTAATGAACTGTCACCTGAGGCAGGGGCTAAAAAGCAAGGATACATTAAAGAATGGTGGTATACTTTTGTTTTTCTAAATGTTATCGTTTTTGCTTAATTAAGCTTTAGGGGCCGATCAGATAATCTTTCGGGGAGGGGGCTAGTGGCTTTTTGGTGAAAAAAAAGTTTGTTTCTCACTTGACACTAAAAAAAAAGTTTGTTCCGCACATGAAAATGAAAAAAAGTTTATTTCAACTGTAACTAGGGCACCATAATGTTAAAATTACCAAAAAAAGTTTGTCATTCGTACACAACTAAGTGTGGCAAAAAAATTACTAGTCGACGTTTCACGTAAAAATAAAAAGAAGTTTGTCCCAGGGGTAAAAGCCATAGCCCCCCCCCAACTATTGTCTGGTCGGCCCCTTATTGCACAAGGTGGCGTTGCCTAGACTATGCTGAGACTACTAGCTACCTCTTCCGATTGGCCCTGGTCAATAGAATGTAAAGTACTGTGGACAGTGTGGAGTCTTTTTCAAGGAAAAATTGTCAATCCTCCATAATCGTGGTAGGTAATTTGGAATGTAAAGATCCCTCTCTACAGGCATCCAGCTCAATTGGAAGGGCGCTGGGCTGCCAGTCGCTGGGTCTCAGACTCATGAGTCCCTCCATAAGCCGATGACACGAAGTGTCAGAGGGACTCCTGGAATTTAATTGTGTGGATTCTCCAAAACATTTTCACTGATTGGTCACATAATGTTTTTATAAACATTGGTCATTGCCAAATAATTCTAACAGACTGGTTAGGTAACTTTTCAGAAACATAAATTTTTGTTTATATCTTTTGTGACTAATTATCAAAACCAGTTATGTCACTTTATTCTGTTCCTCCCATTGTTACTATACTATATAACTTGCAGAGGCGCTAATAACTTAAAAGTATAAACATTCATTTTGTTATCCAATGTGATTGTTATTAATCTAAGATTCCCACAGTATGAAAGAAAATAATTTGGTTCTGCCATGCTCATTTGCATGCTGCTTGTGGCTGTTTACTTGGCCAGTTCCAGTAGACTGGCTGGGTCCCCAACTCCCCGGTTCGATACCCGCTCCAGCTTTTTAAACTTTTGTTAGACAGCAGTTTCTATCATCCTTTGCCTCATTGCTGTGTCCTCCCCTTCGGGCAAAACTCCCCACCTTCCGCAGTAAACTCTGAATGGTCCATAATCATCAGTAATTTCTGTTGAACTTCTGCTAAAAATTCCCAGATTTTCCTTTTTTAAACTTGTCTTTATTGAAAGAGCATAGACGTCTGAACTTGCCTTCCTTGAGCTGATATGATGTTGTTTCCACAGCCAGGATAAAAGAGGACATATTTTTCCAACCAATGGCTCAGCCTACAGCCCTACACCGACCTTTCAAAAGCTTTTCATATTGGAGTTCGCCTTTTGCTCTATTATAACAATTTCCACAAGCAGAAAGAAGAAAAAAAAGGAAAATGAACTAAGTCTTGTCTAGCTTATGAATGAATATGACCCCCCTTGACAGTAATAAATCAAAGAATCAAGTTATGAAGCATTTTGTGTCAGAGCATGTCAAGTGTTACAGGTATAAATAGTGGCTTACTGCTTTTTTCTTCTGAATAGATTATAGCCAAGTTAGTTCTAGTTGACAGATACAGGTAAATATGGGACATGAAAAAGCCATCAATTTCATTCTTGAAGTTGAATTTCGCCCTTCAGATCTTGTGATTCACTTCAGTTATTTTTCATAACATTGGAACTATTTTGTTGATTTTGTACTTAAAATAACTGTGTGAAGTAAAGAATGGTGGAGATCCTCGACTGACCTTCCAAATGTATTTCTCCTGTAGAACTTTGCAGTCTCTTCTTCTGTCTTTTTTTTTCAATCTGTAAAAGATACAACAAGAAACACGGACCCGTACAAAAGATGGAGCCACTGTGCATGCTGAATTTGAGTGTCTGCTAGTATAGGCCTCAAGAAAAAAATCATTTCGTGACAATTTGAAAAGTGTCTGCCCTTTCTTGCTTCACAAATTAATAGTATTACAGTTACTTGACTTGTCTGACACAATTGACAGTATAAAACAGGCTACAGCAGCCTGCTTCAGTTGCGAGCGTCAGCGAGCAGGCTACAACATTTCAGAATTGGTGTTCTATTTCACGTCCTCGCACACATGCATTTCTGAAGCAGCCTGCTGAGTTCTGCTGAGTTCTGCTGAGTTCTGCTGAGTTCTGCTGAGTTCTGCTGAGTTCTGCTGAGTTCTGCTGAGTTCTGCTGAGTTCTGCTGAGTTCTGCTGAGTTCTGCTGAGTTCTGCTGAGTTCTGCTGAGTTCTGCTGAGTTCTGCTGAGTTCTGCTGAGTTCTGCTGAGTTCTGCTGAGTTCTGCTGAGCGCGGACCTTAGGGGCAACAGCACGGACCTGAAAGGCAGCTTCTTCTTCTTCTTCTTCTTTTAGTATGTTCCTCCTCTGCAGGAGAACCCTACCATGTAGGTATCGCAGCACTACATTCCAATTCGATACCCAATTCGATGTGAATTTCGTCAGTCTGCAGCCTCGCTCGCTCACCTGCTTGTACAGCAGACTGTGCTCAGTCAGAGTATAAAATACTTTTAATAAGAGAGTAATAGTCCTATTTAGCCTCCCGTTTATTCCTACTGGCTGTTCCAAAGCATTGTTTGCCTCCCTCGGGACTAAATTTCCATGGGCTTCAAATATGATTTAAAGCTATCAAATGCCATAATATCATGCAATGAATTCTCTAAACTATTTGTGTTGAAGTATGTGTAGCAAAAATTTCAGCAAGCATGAGGAATAAATCTATAAAGATATTGTAGTCGCTTCCTGTGAAAGCAGGTCAGTGACGCCAGATTGCAAGGGTTTCAACTCATTGCAGGTGTGATATCTATTCTATTCACTGATCTCCTTAATCGTTAGTTTCTCAACAGCTTCAATACATTGTATGTGTATCCTAACACTGAGTAAAATAGCACAACAACAGTTTAAACAGTACTTTTGGCGGGGCAGGTATGAAAAAAATAGTGCATTTATACATAGAAGCATGAAACTTGGCGCACACTTTAAAAACATCTCTACAAATATAATTGGATAGGGAGCCACCTCAGATTTAGCATAGATGGCTACTGGCAGCCATTTTCCAAAATGGCCGCCAATTCTTCCATTTTGCTGCTTTCTGTGTAGTTAATACAAATAGAATGCATGCAAATAGTGTTTGTTATTCCTTCTCTAGATATTCAGAATATTACTACAACATTTTTAGTAGCCTCAACTATTTTCAGGCTTTCTAGAATCCATTTTGGTAGAATTATCAACTCAAATACTGTATTTTCGCGGTTTTGCGTGTTTTCGCCAATTCTGAATGAATATAAAAATAAAATGCATAGTTGATTAATGGGTTTCGTAAATTTGGAGTGGAAATGGAGAAAGTGAAATTTATTAGTTTTTTGAAGATTTCGGTTCTGAGGTTCATTTTCACAAAGAATTCACGGAAACTATTGATGCTACCATTCATTTGAAAGCTCTTCTTACAATGAATTCAAATATGTGGTCTATTTAATTATTTATTGAGATTCCATAGAATTATGGAAAACCGCGAAAATGATGCATTTCCTTCAACAGTTATAACAAAATGGACCCTGACCACCCTAAAATTCCTCATTTTAACCCAGGAATCAATTGATAATGTTTTTTAGATCTTTAGAAGAAATAATGACCACTGTTTTCGTATGGTCAAACTGTAGGCGCTTCACAGAATGCAGGAAAATGAGAGAATTAGCCGCCATTTTGGAAAATGGCTGCCATGGGTCAACCAGGTCAAATCTGAAGTGGCTCCCTATCTAAATTTATTCTTTAAGATGTTTTTAAACGATATGCCAAGTTTCATGCTTCTATGTATAAATGCAATATTACTCCCCTATTCATGACAAATCTGCCCCCCCTATGTAAGCTGAAATAACATAACCTTAATGCAAATTGTATTGAGACGATTGTTATTAATGGCCATGGGTTAATACACTTATAATCCTACATAGTTTGCAAAACAATGTCAAGTTGGTTCACAGTTTTCTTGTGTTACATAATTGATTTAACAAATAAAGCATTTTAAGTAACAAATCCCAAAAGTACCTCCCAGGAGTTCTTGTTAAAGCCTCTGAATATTTATTGTTCAGTCAGTAATCCCTTGGTGGGCATGAAGGAAGCTCGATGCATAATGAGTTGTCATGTATCTGAGAATGATGGATGATTCTGGATGTATGTCCTGTATTTATGCATTATGATAGACTAATAATGATGTTTTGCCTTTGGATCAATTGATTTTATTATATACACAAAATCTCACTATTAAAATTTAGATGTGGCCTCGGCAGTTTCAGAAAAGTGATTAATTTCTCTAAGTTCTTAATTCGAAATACATGTAATTGCTTAAAACATATATAACTAAAAATGTGTGTTTAAAATAGACAAACATTTAAGCTGGTCCCCACACAAATATTTGTGTATATCAGAAAAAGGTTTTAAAATAAGGTAAAGAAACTGTCTATCCTGGTCAATTTTTATGTGTGTAATTTGATATGGGGTAAATTGTGTGAATAATGGTCGTACCTTTCATCTGATTTTACAAGATACAAGATACAAAATTTTATTTAATCTCGGAGTTACAACAATAAACATTAGCAGTGATTGCTATTTTATCCGAGGCAGTTAACAGTAACAGTAAAGGAGGAAAATATATATTAAGATCATGAGTTAAAATGTATAATCACAGTTTAAAATGACTTAGATATAAAAATATTTGCCTGGTAAGGCAGCAAATGTCAGATAAAACCATTTAGTCCAAACAGATAATTAAGATTAGGACTAGTAAAAACAGTCTAGTAGACCAGTAATAATTATTTTGTTGCCCCATTAGTATACCTGCAGAAATTACATCTACAGCTGGGGCCACTCCAGTCTTTTATCAAACTTTTAAAAGTTTTAATGTCTGTACATGACTTTAGTTCAGCCGGAAGGGAGTTCCAGATGGTCGCTCCATAATTCCTGAACGAATGTAGTCCAAAGCGAGTGGTTCTGGAGTGACTACGGGCATAGACACGACCCGATCTTAAATTGTACCCTGTGTTCGGCATATTAAAGCCTTTCTGTAAAAAGCTTGGTCCAATGTTTTGATAAATTTTGTAGACCTCCAAAGCTATGGCCCTGATTCTGGATATTTCCAGTGATGGTAACTTGGCCTTAGCTAGTAAAGTGTGGTAGTCCGATTTGTAATCACAGAAAATAAATTTAAGTGCCCTAAATTGGATTTTCTCAATTTTTTGAGTGTTAATTTTCCCGCATATGTGCCACACTGCAGGGCAATAATTAAAATTTGAGGCCACAAACGATTTGTACAACAGCATCTTGATGTCTTGGGTAAAAGGATATGCAATTCTCATCATACAATTTAATTGTCTGGAGCATTTACGCAGGAGCTCCATAATATGAGTATTAAAACTCAGAGAATTGTCCAGATGAATTCCTAAAAGTTTCACTGACGTCTCAGTATGAATTTTCTTGTCTAGAACGACTAAATCCGAGGGTTCTTTTTCATCGGCGATCATGGCCTGAAACTTGGCCGGATTGGCCTCCATTTGGTTATCAACGCACCATGAAACGATATCATTAGCAGCTTTGGTAAGTTTTTCCATGACAACATCTTTAGATGAACCCTGCACCAGAACGGTGTTATCATCTGCATAGTTATACAGGGTTCCATCAAAGTTTGCATAAAAAATATCGTTCATAAACATATTGAAGATGACGGGCCCCATTATGGATCCCTGGGGAACCCCTTTCAAAATTGTATTCCAGGAGCTTGTTACTCCTCCTGTTTTAACACGCTGGGGGCGGTTTGATAAGTAATCCGCAAGAAGCGTGACAGCTTGCTTGCTGAGTCCGTATGATACGAGCTTGGAAACAATCAAAGAGTGCGGTAAGCAATCAAATGCCTTTGAAAGGTCAGCTAAGAGCACTCCAGGTATTATTTTATGCTCCTTCGGAGATCTCCAGTCGTCACATAATTCGAGCAGAACGTGCTGGCAGCTGTAATTTTTCCGGAAGGCTGCCAAGGAGTCGTGGTACATAGTGTTCAATAAATTTAAATTTAGATCCTGTTCCATTAATTTCTCTAAGACTTTTGAGCTACTAGTCAAGATGCTCACTGGTCTGTGATTTTTTCTTTGAAGTTGATCTTCCTTTTTATAAATTGGGATGACTTCAGCAGCCTTTGCTTCCATTGGGAATATTCCAGTGGTTACACATTGATTATAAAGCCTCATAAAGGGGGCTGCCAAAATGTCACTTACAGGGGCCAGGGCTTTTGCCGGGATGTTATCTGCCCCTGTTGCTTTCTTTGTGTTGAGATTTTTTAGTACCTTGCGGACTAAATCTTCATTGACAGGAGTAAAGTCAAATGTACTGTCCGGTTTGAAATTGTCTTTAATTCTAGTGACACTAACATGATTTGAATGATAGTCAGAGGCAGCTTGGACGAGATCTTTGTCTTCACCTATGTTGGCAGCAATACTCGTGTAAAAGTCATTCATTGAGTCTGCTACTTCAGATGGCTTGGTTAAGAGTTGCTGCCCATCATGTATCATCAGGTTGGAGTCACTTTTGTGTTTGGCACTCAGAAAGGGTTTAATAGTCTTATAGAAGAGCTCATTTTTTGGCCCTTCGCTGCACCGTTCGATGAAGTATTGTTTAATTGAGGCCCTGCGGATTTGAGTAGTTTTGTTGCGCTGGAGTCTATAAGACTCCCAGTCGGAGGGGCGTTTCGTTCTTTTAAATCTGTTGTGCAGCTGAGTTTTTCTTAGAATATTTTTCCGCAATTTAGAGTTCATATATGGAGGCTGACTGGGCGCACTTTTTTAGACTTTAAAGGTGCGTGATCATCGAGTACCTCGCGAATTAGCCTGCTCTGTGCCCATAACGCGTCACTGGGGTCAGTGAAGATGTCACAAACTGAAAATGGCACTTGCTGCAGGTCATTTCTGTAAGAGTTCAGGTTAAATGTCTTGTATGAACGGTATGTGATGACTCTTGGGGGTAGCTTTGCTGCATGTGCTTTGGTGACCACAGCTATCATTGAGTGGCCATCACTGCTACCAATGTCCACTACTTCGCTACGTACAAAAAGATTCCGGTTCGTCGTCAGAGCCACGTCAATAAGAGATAGGCCTTGTTGAGAGGCGAAAGTGTTTGGACGGACATCAGCTATATAGCATCTGATCTGTCTGTTTTGAACAAACCATTTTTAGAGTGTTCGATGTCACTTTCTAAGTGCCAAAAGCCACATTGGAATATACCTTTTGTCTTCAGTAGCAGCTGCAGCTTTCATTGTGATTATAGCAGCCAATTTAATAACTCCCTCTGATGAATAAACCCAGCACAGTAGCATGACAAACCCCATAATCACGGGGAAACCCAGAATGACTCTTGTTTCGGGAAACCATTACTACTGCTTTGAATGATGAGTTCTTATTGATTTTTTGTTGTATTCTGAATCATATGGTGCCAAGTGGATCGATTTAAATGTTCAGGCTACTAGGAGACCGGATCATGAAGAGAGGAGGAAGGCAGTGTGCATCAGTTGATATTTCGAAGCTGTTTACATATTATCAAAGGTAGGTTTATGTTATGATGTCACAATGTAAATGCCTTATACACTGTACTTGTTATTATGAGTAATCAGCACCCCAGACATTTATGGAGTAAATGAAATTCAATGTGAAGGATAGAAGGCAGTTGTTTAAATTGTTTGCTGTGACATTGATCCTGCATGTCTTCTACATGCATTCTCTCCATTGCCCAACTGAGAGCCCCCTCTCCTTTTGCTTCTTATTCTTTAAATTTTTGTACACATATAAGTCAAAATTTAATGTGTATAATTATGTTCATATCACCACAAAAAGCCTTTCCGTGTATGCATATTGCAAACAGACATACATGTAGACTGTGGTGTATACTATACAAAATAGATATTTGACCAAAAACTGTCATCGATTGGAATAAATTGAGACAAGACCAAGTCGATGCAGAAACAGTGACTGCATTTAAGAAACTTCTAAGAGACTAGCATGCATTAGCACACCACCCCATCAGCTCGACACTCTCAACATAGAGGACTGCTGATTAAATATCCAGATCCAGATCCAGACCCCCCGGGATCCAGACCAGGAACAAGGCAGTCTGACAACTTTGCATTCTGAATAACTGAGTGCATATATAGAGCTAGTTGTGTTCTTGTAATCTCAAGCCACCTTATAGTGACTATCTCATGATGACCAAAAGTGCTGTAATATTAATTTGCTATGTGACTCTGAATCATTAGTATGTCCCATGGCAGGATGCACCCTCACCTCCACGGTAACCACTGTTTTGTGATGGGGTAACTGAGGGTAGTTGAGGGCAGGCGAGTTTTGGTGAGGGGTGGCGAGTTTGTTTGAGGGAAGCCAAGTTTAGTTGAGGGAAGCTGAGTTGAGGAAGATTAGGGTAGTTGAGGGAATAAGAGGCTAGGTGAGGTTAGATGAGGTTAGTTGATGTTGGCAGAGGTTAAAAGGGGTTCAGTTGAGGGTACCGAGAGGGTGGGGGGATGTATCCTTCCATGAGGCCTATGAGTATTTGTAAACAGTATTTGTTTTCAATCGCCTGTAAAAGCTAGATATATATGGCACTGCAATAAAAAGGGTGGCACTTTGGCTACTGCACACAGATGTCATATTGCTGGAATGAAGCATCATATCGTCAAGCTTTTGAGTATGGCAGAATGCAGAATGCTGAATCAGCCAGAGCTTAAACTCAGCTCATGTTCCAGAGCTCCTACCCCCTCCATACCAGAGTTCTGACAAGCCAAAGACTAGCCATGCATTGTGCATGACACTACTGGATCAACACAATAACTGGGTGTATTATTTTCATGGCCCAGTAGAACCCACCGAGTGCTCAGTAGTCCTCTTGGGTGGGCAGTGGCTACATGCAGTGCTGTGGGATTTTGACATTTCAGAGAGTTGTTTCATACTCCCTTTTCATCTGTCGTATTCCCCCGCAGCATCAGCATTTAAATCAGGACATACACTGCACACTGCACATAATTGAGTGAAATATGCTGTCACATGCAAGGGATTAATATTGGACTAGTTTCATAATTTGGCTTTAGCATAATTTGTCTGGAACAGGATTCTACTATTTCTGTTTGGTAAGTACTTGAACATTGTGATTTCAAATGAAGAGCTATTCAGTAAAAAAGACAACCATTTTGCTGATTTATTTGGGTCTGTCTCTTCTTGGGATGTAGTTGCTTTATGAGAGCTTGTTCTGTGATGTCAGTACAGTATATACAAGTTAGTAATGGCCAGTCAAGTTTATAGGGACCAGTTTTTTTTCTAAATTAAATGACTGCAAGTATTACATGGAATTGTTCATTTAAACATTGATTTATTGCTGCACCAGGAAGGAAACGGTTTGATGTTCTTTATAAAAAATATATTTAATTTTTTTATTTTGGACATTTAAAACTTTAATACCAATGTATATTAATTTTTTCTGACAGACATCAACCAAATGTCAATTTTGAATCAATTTAGAGGTTGTTTATAACACCTGTAAGGCATTTTATGTATTTATTTTTTGCCTTCCATAAACAGCTTGATGTTTGCTCATAGTATACAGTATATGTGACTCTTGGGTGAATATTTGTGTGTTTCACCATAGGCAGCTATGCCATTGTTGTGAGATAGGTCTAATGTTGACATGAGATATGCCAAAGGGATCTTGATATATGCTTGTTCACATTATGTGTTCCCGGTGATATACAGTAGGGGCTAATATCTGTATAAGAGGATCTCCCATTGAAAGACCACCTGGGATTATACAGAGAGTTCGAAGGAATGACCGTTAGGAAATACCGGTAGCTGCTGAAGGATCCATTCACTCGAAATTGAATTTGACATGTAAAGCAGACAAGACTAACATCAGCTGATGTACATACAAAACTATTTGGGTAAAATTAGCAAATCAGACAAAATGCTATCTTCAATTGTTCATTATTCACATTTCCGCAATGAAATTACACTTTGAATAGAGGAAGATTCAAGATAGACAACATATTTTGCTTGTTCCCCATTTTTCCTGATATTCCAACACTTATTTGTCAAACCTTTTTCACAGTCTCGTTACACAGGACAGGAACTACTGTAGTGTATAGTGTTCCACAAGCACTTCAACAAACAAAATATATGTATAGAGGTGTATAGAACATAGTAGGGGGAACCGGAGCACATTGGGATGCTTTTAACGTCTACAAATTTTGCTCAATGCTGAAAGCACTAAGCAACTATAGACAATAGACAATAGACAATTTTTATTTCTTTTCGGTTTTACAAAACATATAAACTTTAGCCATAGGCTAGTGTCACCGAAATTAAAAACGAAGTAAAATGATTATATAAAAGATTAAGACAAATTAGTTAGAAATTATAAGTAAATGAGGACATGTAAAAATCAAAATTATAACAACATAGGACGGAAAGATTAAAACCAATTATAACAAATAAATTTTAAAAACAGAAGAAGACTACTTATACAAACTCTCCAGTTTTAAAATGTCAATTTTGGAGACTGCTTTTTTGAAGAGGTTGGCATCCTCACTGTCTTTTACATTGTTGGGTAGCCTATTCCACAAGGTGGCGCCCAAGTGAGTCAAACTATTTAGTCCATACAGAGTAGTTCTCTTGGACACTACTTCAATTTGCTGCTTGTTGACAAGATCATAACTGGTTGTTTTTCTTTTAAACAATCGACACATGTAAGCAGGTGATAATTCATACTGAGCTTGATATACCTCAAGCAGTACTGACTGAAGTCTATTTACATGTAGGGATTTGAAGTTATGTTTACACAATAATGCATCGAATGATAATTCATAATCTTCAGATACAATTCGTAACCCTTTTTCTTGTAATTTTTCTAGTTTTAATCTACTTCTTTTTGAACAGAAATGCCAAGCTACTTTACAATAGTTGAAGTTACTGGCAATATATGACTTGAAAATGTACATTTTGCATCAGTGCTTAAGTATTTTGAGATTCTTCGCAGAGCACACAATTGCCATGCAGATTTTCTACAAATTTGGGATACATGTTTGTTGTAATCAAGTTTTGAATCAAGAGTAATTCCTAATAATTTAACATCTTGACTAGGAATGATTTCAATATTTTCATTTACATACAGAGTACCAGTGATATTTTTTCGACCAAAGACAATGAATTGAAATTTTGAAGGATTGGCCTTCATACCATTTTCTTGAAACCATTTTAAGACAATTCTAGTTGCTTTACTGAGATTGTCTAACAGTAACTCATTTGAAGGTGAATTAACTACTATAGTAGTATCATCAGCATAATTTGCAATGTTGTACTCCGAGGTCGGCAGCAGGAGATCATTGATGAAGAAATTAAATAAAATTGGCCCTAAAATGGACCCTTTGGGCACGCCCTTTTTGAGATTAGACCAATTACTTCTTTGGTTTCCAATTTTGACTCGCTGCTGTCGACCTCGAAGGTAACTAGAGATAAGTACTAAAGCATCTTTACTAAAGTTATATGCATTTAGTTTTGCAATAATTAAATCATGGGGGAGGCAATCAAAGGCCTTGGACACGTCTGTTAAGACAGCACCTGAGCATAGGTTTTTGTCAAAAGAGCCCTTGATTGCCTCCGTTACCTGTAGAGTGACATGTTGCGTACTATAATTTGATCTGTAAGCAGATAGTGTTTCTACAAACACTTTATCAGTAAAGGGTTTGAGTTGATTGTTAATTTCTTTTTCGAAAATTTTAGAGAAAGTTGTCAGGATACTGACTGGCCTGTAATTGGCCATTTCTAGAGTACTGCCTTTTTTGTGCAGCGGTTGAACTTCCGCACATTTAAGTTGTTTAGGGAAAGTTTTGATTGTGAACATGTCATTCATCATATCAGTTATGAAGGGTACAGTAATATTTGAGCTAAGTTTGATAATTTTGGGTGACAGAGTGTCACATCCAGTAGATTTTGATACATCAAGTTTTGAGAATAATTTGTTTACATTTTGGAAAGTAGTTGATTTAAAATTGAAATTGAAATTACCATTAATAGCCACATGTTGCTTAATTTTTCCAATACTTGAGTTATCTTTAAATTTCTCAATACAGCTGTCAACATATTCAGAATTTGACAAATCAACAGTTTCTGGATCATATGGAAAACCAATATCATTTTCAATATTAACATAATATTCATTCATATAATTTGCAATGTCTTTTTAATTTTTCACGATTTTTTCTTCTACATCGAGTTGGTTCGGTGGTTGGGCCATTGGTTTGGATGATACGAATGGCCTTACAGTTCGATAGAAAGTTCGATCTGGCTTACTGCTACAGCGTTCAGTCAGATATGATTTAATTGAAGTCTTGCGTATCTGGGTTGTGCGATTTCTCTGGATTCTGAACGATTCCCAGTTTCTGCGATTGGGGTACTTGTTGTAGCGATTTCGTAATTGTGCCTTCAGGTGCACATTCTTGCGTAATCTTGAATTCATGAATGGTGGTTGCGTTGGACGTACTCTTTTCGACTTGAGTGGGGCATGTTGATTCAGTACTTCCGTCATAAGCGTTTGGAAATACCAATATTTGTTGTCGATATCATCAAGTTTGCATGAATATCACCAGTATTATAATTTTAATCAGTTTCAAACGTTTAACATAAAGTGTCATGGGTGCGGTCGTCTATGTTAGTAACAACACACAGTGCTTTGCGATAAATTCGTTCACAGAGCATGGTAATCCACTATGCCTCTATTCGATGTGGCCTGAATACCTATTGCGTGCTGTCCCAGGTCATTCTGTTGACTAGGAGACTTACATTCTGCCATATAAAGAACAGCCTTGGCTTGGTTTAGGAGTTACTTGAATAATAGAAATTTAAGGGTAATGTTTAATAATGTTTTATCTGATGAATATGAAATAACATATGGAACACCCCAAGGTTCTGTCCTTGGTCCATTGTTGTACTCTATACTAGCTAATGATATGTCCAGATGTTTAAAATTTTGTAATGCTATTACTTTTGCGGATGACACTACTATTTATATCACTGGTGGTAATATAGGATTCCTTTTTAGAAAGATCAATGAAGATCTTAAGCACTTAAAAGAATGGTTTAATTATAACTCGCTTTCATTAAATATTGAGAAATCATGCTATATTTTGTTTAGAAGAATCAACAATAAACCAGATATTCCTTGTAAAATACAGATTGCTGGTCAAGAAATAAAACAAGTGTCGTGTACCAAATTTTTAGGAGTTTACATCGATCAAAATCTTAATTGGAATGAACATGTAAAACATTTATCAATGAAATTGAATTCGGGAATTTACAGTTTGAATATGGCTAAAAATGTGTTGTCTGTGAGATCAAAGAGGTTGTTGTATTTTGCAAATATTCAATCACACTTAACTTATTCTATATGTGTATGGGGACCCATGACATCAACTAGTAATATAAAAAGGCTACAGGTTCAGCAGAACAAAGCTATTCGGGCATTATTTTTAATTAATAGAAGAACTCGCCTTAAGCCTTATTTTAAACGAGCGAGTATTCTTACTGTTGAAGATTTAATATCTCTATCTCTTATGAAAATTTCTTACAAATATACTAATGATACTCTTGCTATTAGAATAGTTAATTTATTTGAACAAAATGTACATGGATATAACACTAGAAACAGGGACTGCCCGCGAGTTGCACAACATACTATTCAAATTTATAATAAGAGTTTTCTCAGCAGGGCACCAAGTTTATGGCTACAGTTACCAAATGCTGTGAAAAATAAGAAGAATATTAAGTTGTTTAGTAAGCAGGTAGTGATCTTAAAATTAGAATCGTATTGAAAATTGTCAGAAATTAAATAGTTTTACTTTTATTGACATACTCGGTGAATGAAATACATGTAAATCACTTGAGATAATTGTTGCATTTACCATGATGAAAGTTCTGTTGGTGTGAATATTGATTTAAATTGTATTGTTAAAATGATGGTAAATTTTATTCAATTATAAAAAATTTTTTTTTTCAATTATAATTTTTGAATTGGTGTTGTGTTGGTTTATGCGAATGTTGTATATACACTCTTGATCAAAATGCTGGAATAATTAGGGTTTTCGAGGTGTCAGAATTTCAAAGTTCTAAAATTAGTGATTTAATGCATGGAATGGCAAAGATTTTTTCCTTAGACATTAGATTTATGTATAAATGATATAATAAACCATTTGAGTTGCTGAGAATTATTTGAAAACTTTCATTTGGTGACTCGGAAAAATAAATAATTTTTTGTAAAAAATCATCAAAAATCACATAATGGCTCAACAACGCAGACATAAAATTTCAACATATGCAAAAAATACCAACTTGACCTTGATGTGTACAACCAATAAAAATAGCAATATCATGTTGAATGTCACATTTGTGACCTCAGCCTTCACTTGACTTGACATGTATTCCGCCAACCTGTTTTTTGCTTCTTTTTGACCAATATGGCCATTCTTCGTGAAAGTCACTTGCACCTGGTCAAGAGTAGTTTGCTGGACCTCCATCTTGCGTGCAGAATGGTCAAAGATGTCCATATAATGTCATTTAGGTTCATTCTCAATTTTCTCAATTTCCTCAGTTTAGAAGGCTTTGTGGTGCTCTACAACCTAGAATATTGCCATAAATAAATAAAAAGTTTCAACTGAAGTGTTCTCTACACTGAGGTATCATTTCCCCTTCCAACAAGTGTACACTCTTAACAAAAATGCTGGAATATTTTGCAAATTTTTCAAGTAAATTCCATCTATCCTAGCACATGTTTCACAGAGCTTATGGAGAAATTTATGTGTGATTGGAAGGTGGCCAGATACTGTCCGAAGACTGCCTCATGGCCACAAGGGCTCAGGGTGGCGGTTTTATGCTTGTTTTGTGTGTCATCCATTATGACGGAAATTTGTGTCTGGTGGTGTGGTATAGGAACATTCCAGCAGTCTCCAATCTAAGTTTGCTGGAAGGGGAAATGGTATCTCAGTGTAGAGAACACTTCAGTTGAAACTTTTTATTTATTTATGGCAATGCTCAAGCTTGTAGGGCACCACAAAGCCTTCTAAACCTTGGAAATTGAGAAAATTGAGAATTTGCCGTTATTGGCAACTTCACCTGGTATGAACCTAAATAACATTATAGGGACATCTTTGACCATTCTGCACACAAGATGGAGGTCCAGCCAACTACTCTAGACCAGGTGCAGATGACTTCACTGAAGAATGGCCATATTAGTCAAAAATATGCAAAAAAACAGGTTGGCGGATCCCTTGTCAAGTCAAGTGAAGGCTGAGGTCACGAATGTGATATTCAACATGATATTGTTACGCTTTTTGGTTTTACACATCAAGATTAAGTTGGCATTTTTTGCATATGTTGAAATTTTATGTCTGTGTTGTTGAGCCACTATGCGATTTTTGATGATTTTTTACTAAAAATTATCAATTTTTCCGAGTCACCAAAAGAAAGTTTTCAAATAATTCTCAGCAACTAAAAATGGTTTATGATATCATTTATACATAAATCTAATGTCTGAGGAAAAAATCTTTGCAATTCCACATATTCAATCACAAATTTTAGAACTTTGAAATCCTGACACCTTGAAAATCCAAATTATTCCAGCATTTTGATCAAGAGTGTATATATTTTTTCTGCTTGTGAATGAGTTGCCAGTTAATGACTTAATTTATCAACACATGATTATTATGACTACTTAATCATACTAATATCAATATTCCTCTGTAAATATCTGTTAATTTAATTTGGGCAGTCACCCCCCAATGGGAATAGTAATATTTATTTACTCGTGCGTCCAAACGTGCCCTGTGTTCAGTGTCTCAATGAGCCCTGATATGACTTTTACACCACAATGCTAATTTCTCTGGCACCAGTGTGTGTGTTTATCAGGATAGCAATTCATAACTGTTTGTTACGATGTATAAAATTCATACAAGCATTGAGAAAGCCTCATTAATCATGGTGTGTCCACAGAATGGTTTGAATTGAACCCCTCTGAATTTAGTTGAGTAGCAGGAAAACAAACTTTTTCTCACCATATTTTTGCATGTAGCTGTAATTTGCCGATGAAAGGATAGAAACATCAGGATGGGAATTTAGAAGATTTGATGGCAGTACCATATCATAAACCTTGTCAGGAACCAAGAAACCCCACTGTCCCATTGTGCCCCGACTGCCCCTTGTCCAAATGTGCCCCGATTCCCCTGTACGTATGGCAGATAATATCTTTATGCACTTATTGAAGCCTGACTTTGAACTTTCTTTAGAAGTGAGTTTTAACGTTATAAACTTCTTCCATATGATATATAGACCTGACTATACTAGTAACAGACAAGTAACTTGATATTGCAGTGATTTTGTTTCTGCAAGACTTTTGAATTGTGATTAATTTAATGTAACCTACTTCTCTGACTGCGCATTTATTTTAATATTTTTTTCAATCCTTTTTTCAAACTTGTTATATATAATATGTAAACAGAAACCTGTTGCACAATACTGTTTCAGAAAAAGTTTGATAAATCACATCAAAGTATAATCGAAAAGCTGGAAATGTTGACATTATGCCATAAATTCTTGGAATACAAAGTGGAAAATAAAAAAACAGTTCATGTCTTGTTTGAAATGTTTAAAATTGACTTGTTTGTTGAGTGCGCTTAGGATAAAAGAAGTCGAAAAAGAACTAGCAAAAAGAGTGATAAAAATGTTTAATTGTTCAGACAGTTAGTCATTCAAAATCCACCCACATAATATTCATGCATACAGTGGTTCCTCTATAGCAAGACCACCTCTGTAGCAGTCGTGAGGTGGTCTTTCGTTGGAGTGTTATATATCACGGATAAGTGCTCACCTGGTTTGATGCTGCAGGTGCGAGTCCCAGCCATAGCAGGGTGAAGAGATTCTCCATAAATTTTGCTCCACCCTACCCAGGTGTAAAGGGGTACTGGGAAATAGGCAGTGATGACAATGATTGTGGGATGCTTGACTAAGGAACACATGAGATTCGCTGCACATTGGAGTCATACTTGGACAGGCCTGCCAAGGATGTAAAATTGTTAAGTTGGGCTACACTGTAAATTCTGAGTTAGCTCAAATGATTGAGTGAGACGGTTGCACAATTTGTTTGAGCCATGTTAGCTTGCTGTTTTGAGTTATGATAATCTTTATGTTGTTATAACTTGCAAACAACAAGCTATCTTGGCTCAAAGGAATTGTGCAACCATCTCACTCAATCAATTAAGCTAACTCAAAATTCAAAATTTACAATGTAGTTAAGGAGGAACACAGACGTTAAACAAAATACATTTCCTTTGCCAAACTTACGGAGCAAATGTTCATGGGAAGCAGACAAAATAATTGTAAACTTAAGTGTAGATGCAAGATGTTTTTGTAAAATTTCTTGTTTTAAACCGCCAAAGAAATTGTGAATATTGATTAATGTGTTATTGTAATCATAGAGCTATAAGGGTAACTTATAGATCCATGTTGTAATGAAAGATATGTCAATAATATGATTTGGCCTAACCATAGCTCATTGCCCACACAATGTACATGTAATCTGTATATATATGGACACCAGCTAACTTTAGGTTTTTTTTTGCAGATTACACAAATTTATTTTACACAAATTAATTTTTATATAAATGGTCTTTGGTATGGGTTTGCAGAACAGAAGGACAGCTGTATACTGGCTTATGGAGACTGTATATTCTCTAGTATAGTCTTGTGATGTTAGGGCTGTCAGAGTCAATGTCTATTGTAGTTGTTATGTTTTGCCAACTAATGGCATCTCTGCCATGTGCAACAATAGAGTGGCATGCAGTGAATTTCCTGGCCCCTGTTTGAAATTGTAGTGGGATATTTTTGCATTTGGGAACTCTGTATGGCTCATGATTCACGTCTCATCCTTATCCTGTGATTATCTGGCAGTGGCAGCTACTGGAGTCATGCTGGAGAGGGGTTATAAGGGTGCTTATAGTGATAATATTATGGGGATCTAATTGCATTGGTTTCAGAAAGTTAATCCTGGAGAATAGAAGTTTTGTGTCTGATGCAACACGATCATAGGTGAAGTATAATATTCATGGATAAATCTTTTACATGACATTGTGTCATCCACTTTTACTATCAACATAACAAGAATATAATAAGAAATAAGAAAAAGGCATTTCAGAGAATGAGATATTAGTGCCCCAACTACTTAGCTCCCAAGTATCAAGAAAATCCCTTGCCCCCAAGACACTCTTGAACACTTTAAAACAGGCAAAATTATGTGTATTTTTTAGGATTAGCATCTGACGTTAAAAATATTGCAACAAGTTTAATTCAATTTAATTGTGTTCGTCCCTGTTTGTAATACATGTACACATTTTTCTGACCATCAATATTTTTCCAGGCATGTTTGTGATTCCAATGTAACCCTGTTGTACTCAATATGAGCTACAGTATGCTAGCCGATTTCAGATTTACTCCCAAATTGTGTTTATTTGTCGTTCAATTTCTTTTGAGCAACTTTTTATGTCACAACTGCATGTATATAGGGCTGTTGGCATTAGGCCACCCTGCAGAAATAATGCTTGATGGGCTGCCATTTCAGTTGTATTTCTGTCAAATTTAAATTGCTCTAAATTATTTGCCAAATTTGGTGTGGGAAGCAAAATGCATGCAAAAGTGAGTTCATGCTGGGACCATGTATAAAATAAAAAAACATATGGTCAAAATCAGGACAGACATGCTCTAAGTGTAATTGCTGGAAATGCATTTTTAGCCACATTGGACGAAAGCCATACAAGCATGCTTTCGCAATTGAGGCAATGGTTGAATTATTTGACTCATATTTAACAATAATTGTCTCAGACTTATTTCTGCACTCAGAGATTTTGTCCATGCACATAGTCTATTGTAAGTCATACTATTGTCCTATTACTTGTGACTTGGATTGTTCTGGCATGCCATTTAAATGCTGAAGTGCTGACCCAGACTAAATAGCTGTCATTATCACACAATCGTAGCCATTGATCCCAAATCTGAGCTAGAGAATAGTGGAAATCTGCCCAAGTGGACCCATCAAATTAAGACCATGTTGCACTATTATTGTAGCAGTGGGAGAAATAGGATAATGGGGTATGATTGCTCCATGACACAACTGGTAAACAAGTGGTATACATGTATGCAGAATCGTGAAAACAAATATATCTCGATCTGTGCAATGAAAATGTGGAATATTGCATGACTTTATTGCAGTGAGACTGAATGGTATCAGATAGATAGATAGATAGATATGGTAAGTGCAGCCCTCTAAGCCCAGTTCTGGGCGCTCACGAGGGTTGATTGATGAGATGAGAGAGAGAGCAGGAGTCCTCAACATGTTACACATTTACCCCATGTGAGGGATCTTTTAATTGCCCAGCATAGACACTGATACAAGGGGCCGCCAATTTAACGTCTCATCCGAACGGCATCCAGCTGGGATTTTGCTCATAAAGGTACACTGAAAATTTCGGGTTCCCCGTCCGGGAGTCGAACCCATGCAGGCAAAGACCTTCAGCGGAGCAGACTTGCTATTTTCAGAATCATGAATACAATAAAAATTGCTCCAGAGCATTAGGCTGAATGATATAGAAAAATGATGGAATTGTTTTAGTGATCAAGAAGCTGCCATTTCTGGCATTGTGGAGAATCGTGCCAAGATTTGTGCTAAAAAGATGAAGAAATATTGCACATTTATGAACCATGTCAACCTTGCAACATACACCATGCAATTTTTGTGAATTAAATTATGATTGAATAAAGTTGTTTTTGGATAGAGTAGGTCGGGGCATGCGGCCCCCCTTAACTTTGAGGTGCGATTTGACCCACTTTTTATGGGCGATTATTTGAATGCTTATGCTGTCAGGAAGGGATCACTTGACTCTACTAATAACTAGTGAAACAAATGTCCACCAATCTTAATAAAGGAGTTATGGCCATTTTTAAAAAAAAATTAAAATTGCCTTCTTACCCCACCCATCGGGCAAGAAGCCCCCCTATTATAATCCTATGGCAATTTTTTTTGCGAGCGCATTCACCCTAAAAGTTATTTCTTAGGGTTCTTCTATCATTTTTAAGGCATTCTATTCACTTTTTCTGAATTTCAGAATTTTTCTGTTCACACTTTCATTTTTTAATATTTTTTGCCCTGTTTAAATTTCGGGCCAAATTTTTTCTATTTTAATAATTATTCTATCAAGATTTAAGGTAAAGTACACATTATTAAATGGTTCCTGAAGTAGCTTCGACCCCCCAGTGAAGGGGGCCTCATGCCCCAAATCATGTGGGGTTTCTCGCCCCAAACCCACATATTTTAATTTTACCTCTATATTTTGAACTAAAATGCAAAAAACATGATCCAAATCATATATATGTGATGGTCATAAAGTGAAGCAATGCAGATATCCATTATACTTTTAAATATTTCCAAAGTTATTTCTGACAACCCCTTTCAAAGAATTAGTCAAAGTTACAAAAACCATGCACATTTTTTTGTTTCTTTAATTTCTACTATGGTTTGGTGCTGTTTGCCCTGAAAATTTGTGACGTCACCTAAAACGCCTCTAGCTTCAATCCTATCAATAGATAAACGCATCAAAAATGTAAGTTTAGATATAACCCTGGGGGGGCCTCTCACCTAACCCGGGCTTCTTGCCCCGACCTACTCTATATGTAAAGATGCTACAGTGTGAATAAGTGCGTGTTTGAATTATGACCCAACAGCAAAACTGATTTCAGGGGAGTTGGTCCACATAAATTGTAGTGAAAGCAATATATATATATATATGTATATAGAACAGAAAGTACACAGTGAAGAATGGAAGTCACAAATTAAGTGAAAACAAAAGGGCCAGGATGATTTTGAAACACAAAAGAAAAAGAAGGTAATCATGACCCTGTACACAACTGACTCTAAGAAGATTACGAAGAAGTTTGAGTGGGTTGGATGAGCAAACAGTGGCCACTTAAAATAGAAATGTATTTGCAGGTATTTTTACTTTTCATTCAGACATTATATTATTTTTCACATAAGAATTCTTCATTTTCGAGCTGAAATCATTTAGTTTTCCTTCTTTACCATGGTAATGAGGGATCTTGTAGTAATAGTGATTTTTTTTGTCTCTATGCATTTCACTCAAAAAGTTGAGAAAGCATTACTTTTGTCAAAATAATTCTTCTTTTCACTCTGAACTAGAGATATCGTATAGCTACCATACTGCTGTTAGGAGCCAGCCCATGTTCACCAAGTGTGGAGGCAATGCTCGTTGCATGGGCTGGGTTGGTTGTTCCACTAGTTGGCCCACTACAGGTTGTGATGCAGTAACTATCAGTCTACTGTTGCCACACTGTAGCTTACTGGTATACTCCAAAGTACTCTGTAGACACATGTAATCGAATTATCTGCTTTATCAGACTGGCCTGACTACTCAACTCACTGATAGACAGGAGATAAACTGCAATTTAATCGAGTTTGGACCACTTTACTAAACAGGTGAGCTCTATTTGCTGTTAACTTACTTTTACTTGTTGCCACAACTTTGTATTGTGTGTTTGCACCTTGCAACCCAAGCTATCTGCCCTGTCTTGAGTGAATATATATACTGTTTCATTGCCCTAAGGTAGGTCCAGTTAATTCTCACAGTAATTCAAAATTAGTGTGTCACCTGTGCTGTGCTGCAGGTGATACTTTGAAGTAATATTCAATATCATATTCAATACTACACAGGATATGTATATCGATCTGTACACTCAGTATTGGTAAAAAAATCTTTTGGGAATATAGGTATTTTCTCATTGCGGGACATGCTTCTTTTTGGTTTATCTTTTTTGCAGCAACTGTAATTCAAGTTAATTTTTGCAGTAATATTCAATATTATATCAATATTATTCCATAATATGCATGTACTCAATATGACTATAGCTATAAAACCATACCTTTGGTGAATATTACTGTCTAATTGCCAAAATGTAGGAGAAATTCATTTTCAAAATTGCCAAAATGTAGGAGAAATTCATTTTCACAATAATTCAGGTTAGAGTGTCACTTAGTTAACATTGGGGTAATAGTTAATGTAATACTGTATAGGTATATGCTACATGTATACTCGATATGTCAGTAAATTGTCAGAATAATGTTATTGAGTTGTGTCACAGGCTGGTTGGCAGATCAAATAATACTCTTTTTGCATGTCTGGATGAACTGGCACCCTGTCAAGATGGAGGCATATGTTTGCTTATATTCCATGCTATCAAAAGAGGAGATCCTCATGAATACATCAGCTTTTCACATGCAATAAATAAAAAAGAGAAAAAGAGGTTATTCCAGTATACCTTTTGTCAGTTTCATATCAGATTTAGCAAGAAAAACTCAGGTAAAAAGTTGTTTGCACTTTGATATGACAAGTGAGCACTGCAAACAGGTTGATTCGATTTTGAAAATGAGGCCAGACCTGGGAGGTGGGTGGAGGTAAAAAGGAGAGTCCAGCATGTGTGTTCGTATTGGGCAAGACCAACAAAACCCAGAATTAATTTGATTTTCAATTTTGAGGCCAGAGTGAATAAGAGATGGATGGAATCAATCGCGAAAAAAAGATGGAAATGTATGGTATTCGTATTTGAAAGATGGCTGCACTAAAAGCCAGAATATTGAAAAAGGAATGGTGGCAAAATACTGTTACAACAATCTAGTTAGATTATCGTCCCACATCATACCTGTTGGAGGATGAGATATATTGAAGTCATCAATTATAAAAGAAAGGCAGCCAGAACTTTATTTTAAAAAAATGGAAATTATTATTCACAAATCAGATAGAAAAGCAGAGATTGGGTGATTGGGGCAAAGGACGAAAGAGCCATAGGAAGACCTCTGACTTCTCTGAAATTACAAATTGGTTGTTGCACTAGTCATTTTCTGAAAGTGAGGAAAGTAGCAACTACAAGGCTAAAGATGAGTGTCTAATGGCTGCTAATTTCACAGGTGCAATATATGCAATGTTACGCAGAGGTTCAGATGAGTACAAACACTTTTAATGACTCAGTGACAAATGGAGATTGTTTAAACAGCATTCCAAGTGGTTTGTTCATGAAGCAGTTTGGTGATCATTTTTATTGCACTGAAAGTCTGTCTACTTTTATGGGGCAGCCATTGAGGCTACTTCTCCAAGGTCTTAGCAGGGACTTGCAAATGCATTGGAGGAGCTCCAAAGATTTTGAAAAGTTTTCGAAAGTTGTTAAAAATCCCTTCAGGGTCAAAGTGGGACAATTGGCTCGTTGTGAACTGCTAAAATGTTTCAGAGTGCATTTAAACCTGATTATGAAGCTGTTGTCCGAGTGGTTGGTTTCACTTCTGCTTCTCCTTGTGTACAATTATGTGACAATGGAAATCAAGAAAGTTAGAATGAAGAAAGGTCTTTGGTCATGACATTTCTAATGCTTTGGAGGTGACCTAGCTGTTTGATATGTCTTTGATTTAATGTTGTATTACAGAAACTCTAGTTTAATAATTCTATTATAGTCTACATCTAACGGAAACATATGGTAACTGGGATGTAATTACTGTGTGTATTGGAAGCATATCTCCAATATTTTTGGTCCATGCTGTAATTTGTACATATTTATCTGGATTCAGCTGTGTACTTCCTATACAATATGCTGTTTTATTATGCTGTTACTTCTGTGGCATTCTCTGTTTACTTTGATGGACCTGTGCCAAGACTTTGTTAGGGCTTCATAGAGTTGCATGGTTGTCAACTGGTGCACGTATCTACTCATATGGTCAGCATTTGCGTGACAGCATTCCGTGTCATGACCTTTTCTGGTCTCTGTTAGCAATTGTCTGAAAAGGGCATGTGTTCCTCTGTTTGTACCAAGCATTTGAGGCAGGGCATGATATCAGTTTGGTAGTTTGGTAGAGTACAATACAAATAATTGAACAATGAACTGGTTACTGGTACACATAGAATGATTTGTTGAACATTACTAGTCTTTATTGAGTTTGGATACAACATAATGGTAATACGAAATATATACCATTCAATGTACCTCACGATAAGTAGCCTCAATTCTTCATATAAACATCGATGAGTATGGCCTCTGATTATGACCATTTGTTTTCAATTGGATAGATGGTGATGGGGCTTTATGTCATAAGAACATAACAACTTAAGAGAATGGAATTCCCACCATTGCTGGAAAGGCATTAGAAGGTCAGGAATGTGACGCCGTTTAAATAAGTCAAGATAGATTTCTATTCGAAATGGTTTTAAATATGAAAGAAAACGCCTTTTGCAAAACCATGGTACCAAAAGCTAAACACCTTTTGACACATTTGAGAACTCTAGATTGTCTGCTTTGGGCTAATTTTGGTGGAGAAGGTCGCACAATTATTAAGCCTTATTTTAAGGAGGTCTTCAAAGATTGCACCACATCAACTTATTATCCGGCCTTTTCATTGCTATGTGTTTTTTTTTTTTAAAGTTCATTTTGCAGTTAAACCATGACATCATCATGGTATCTGCGAATGTGATTGGTCTAATCTTCAATCTGTGGCACCCAGTTTAGAGTTTGACATTACGGTAAAATGACAAAGGAATTTAGAACTGCCAGGCAATGTTATTTTTTGCATACAACTACAACAAACAACTTCTGTCTAAGCCACGTGTTACACCTTGCCAGAAGAGTCTCCGACCGATATAATAATGTACATTTAGTTTATACTCCATAATGTAACTCTATCAGTCTATGTAATAGGAATATGATCTGTCAATCTCCAAATCAGTTCCACTGGATTTAAAGTGCATGGTATTGTGGTTATTGGAATGGACATTGAAACTGATATCGACCTCCTATCAGCATATATCTTGAAATTTGACCTTTCTACATCTAAATAGAAGTGGCATGTACCAATATCCACGAGCTATACATATTTTGAAGGGCAACATTCTGATTATAGGGGAGATTTTATTGGTTAGCTTTGGTAACTGTCATGACAACCCTATCTGGGCCAGAGATCATTTTAGACTTGACTGCTCACTCCTTGCTTGCCGCCCACCCACACCAAGGGCCACAAATATACACCATGCAGATTGGTGCAGATTGATGTTTTTATCTTTCAAAGAAATTGAACTTGATGATTTCTGAAGAGCAACTTATGTTGATATGTATTAGTTAGATACCGATTTGGAGGGTTCTAACATGCATTTTTGTCAGTTAGATCCCGACCGGAGGGAGGGATCTAACTTACAAAAATGCATGTTAGAACCCGACAATGAGGTATCTAACTGACTTAGACATCATATGCTTCTTCTATTATACCTTTTAACTTTAAATAATTGCAAAATAAACAATAATCTGATTGTTTGTTTGCTGTTATTAATAGTGTTAATCCTTAGCTGGGCGCTAACATGCAAAACTGTCAGTTAGATACCAGCTTTTCCAATGGTATAAGTATCTTGGTGATGTCTAATTCATAGTTATTCAGAATTAATAGGTGAAATTCACTCTGAAAACAAAGCTTATAGGCCTACAAAAGCCCTGATCGGTTTTCAGGCTTTGCCTCCAATGGCCCTCCGGAAATACTGTTCAGCTGTATTTTCATGAATGCAGTAGGTTTTTGGAAAAACCAAACTTCTATCAAAAACCAAGGATGGTTGTTCCAAAAACCACTTGGTATCTGAAAAACCAATTCTGTCCTGAAATATTTTAGGGCGTTGAGAGTGTTGAGTCATATTTCACATGAGAACTCTGAAGGAAGGTTTAAGAGTTTCATTATTATGAGCAAGAGTGTATTCTGTTACACATATCAAATGACTTATACTTCACCTTACGATCAGATCTTGTCTTACCCCCTGCTTTGAGTGACCGGGGTGACTTCATATCTCATTTTACCCCAGTTACCCTGAGCTACCCCCAGTTACCCCAAGTCCAGTCGAATTACATCTCAAGTCTGCCCTCTGGATCTTGGGGATCCCTCATTCTATTCAACTCTTGCGGAGAAATGTTTGATGAATGGAAGTTCGTTGGTGCATTAAAGTGGAGGAAAAAAAAACTGTTTGTCTATTTAATGCATGAGAGGGAAAGCATTGAAATAAAACTTTGAAATTCACAAAATTGAGATTTTCAGATTTCCCTAGTATCAGCACAGATCCGTTGCACAAAAACATCTCTGTTAAAAAGCAGTTAGAATCAAAATTCAGTGACAGAATTCAAAGTGAAAATGAATGAGTCACTGACAATGCACTTTCTGCAGACGCCTTATGGTTGCCATAAGTGGTTTAAAACAGACACCTGTAATTACCTTTGTAATTTAGTGGGTAAATTATCTTTAAAATTGGCTAATTTTTTACACCAAGTTAAAATGTACTTCTTCCTGTTTGAATAATCATTGCTTCATGCTAATATTCTCACAGCTGTATTTTACCTGGGATTGCAGTTGATCAGATTTATACACCTACTGTATATTATAGAAATTACCGTAGTAATACTGTACCTTTGGGGCATAAAGTTTGTTTTCTTCTTAAGTAAATAGTCAGAGTGTTTCTACACAAACTAAAGATAAAAAAAACTGAGCACTCTCTAGCTTATTTGGTGCTGTACTTCTTCAAAATAAGGTCACGAATTTCAATCATATTTGTTTGTGACACCAGGAATTGTTTACACAGAAACAATCTTTTGTAAGCCATTGATGACTCTTTGAATTGAGGAAATACATGTATATTTCATGCCTTCTGTCTCTGCTGCAATATTTCAATACAGCAATTCACAGAAAGTTTGAAACATCAACATCAGTTGAACCCTTTTAAAGAAGCAAGCCCTGTTTGGCAGCTGAAACACTTCGAATTGATGCTGAATGGCCCTGAGTTTGTTTTGGTTTGAAATTGTGTTCATGCAGCACGATTTACAAATAAACAGCAGGAGGATAGAGTAAGTGGCCAATATCAGTTGAATGGCTGTTGTCATGAGTGCTTCCACTTATTGTTCCGTCAATGGTTGAACATGTTAAAGTGCCTGTTTCAGTAGCTATTGTCTGTGTTGGGTACAGCCTTCTAGCAGCTGCTAGTTTCAAGTAATGTGTATGACTATCTATCTATCTATCTATCTATCTATCTATCTATCTATCTATCTATCTATCTATCTATCTATCTATCTATCTATCTATCTATCTATCGCACATAGCAAGTGATATTATCCATAGGAGCCTCACTTCAAATTGATATTGGTTCATGTGGCAGTATGGGGCCTGTAAGCTGATGGTGCTAAATTGCATTGATGTGGATCATGCAGAGAGACCTATGATATACCTGGGTGAATCAGTTGGTGATATACCTGGTAAGACAGGATGGTGATAGGGCAGCACATTTTTAGTGGGTGATGATGACTTACAGGGGCGTTACCCAGTTTTTCTTGTAGTTTGCAGTTTCTGTTTTTGTGTGATGCTCAAATTATCAGCCTGCATCCTTTTAGCCTCTGCTGCTAGTAACCCACAGGTGTTTCAGGCATCAATGGAACAAGTCTGAGAATAACACAGGTAAATAAGACCTCACTCCAAGGAGGAAGCTGAAGAAAAGGTTATTTATATTGTGGGAACCGTAGTATTACATACACCAGGGCACCCCCATTCTTCCCTGCAGCACGTTACTGTGCCCCTTGGCTTGTTGGGGGTACACTACATTGACGTATCATATTCATACAGTAGGCACTACAAATTACACAGGAACAGTTAAATTTTACAATGGAACTCGTACAGCCTTGATTGTTCAGTTTCAATGATTATTGGCATTGAGACAGCCACTGAAGGGCATTTACAGCTATACTTGCATATTCTCTGCTTCAGGCAGTTGATTAGTTGAATAATTCCAGTCAGACACTATTTAAAGAATGATAATTTTTGAAAAGCAAAGACCACATCATTTGAACAAATATTGTATCAAAAATGGCAGCCACTTTAAGAGTGTTGCCTTTTCTCAGTAACCAAATTCACAGCTGATGTGGAAGTAATCAAATATACAGTCATGCAGTATCTCCTCAAATAGGCATACACTGTAAACGATTTGTGTCTAAACATTTGCATATATACACTGCAATTTGTTTTACTACATTGCTCAGCCATTGGTCTGAGTGACTGAGTCAGTGTAATGTTGTCTTGACTTAATCAATTGACTAAATAATTTGTACTAATTTGCTGAAGTTTATCAAATAAAATGTCGAGCCACATGTTCCACATTGCCTTTGTATGAGGATTGTTCCTCCAGTGACTCCAAAAAGCTGTATGTCAGGGTCTGCCGAGTAGCAACTGGACACCTTTTGCTTCAGAAACGTTCACTGAATCCTTGGATATTATTATATATTTTTCGCATGCAGATATCATGAAACCGGTTATCTGATTGTGCAAAAATATATGCTGGCCAAAATTTATGAGGTAATTGAAAATTGACCAGTGTCTTTGGTAGCCCACATGGCAGGTTATAATAATTGGAGATTCTTGAACAGGCAGGCATCTCTGAAGTTAATATAACTTGGGCAATGACCACTTTGCAGTGACAGCTAGTCGCTTTGGTTCATACAACTCACAAGATGAAGTTCTGTAACTCCCAACCCAATATTATGTCTCACAGTCTCAGTTGATTAGCCAGGGTCTGACTAATTTAAGTAGTATATTGACCAACTTATGACTAATATAATTAGTAATTTTGCCAATCTGTGACTAGTGCAATTAGTAAATTGACTAAATTATGCCTAGATTTTCAAAGGAGTTTAGTCATATGACTAAGTTAGTTGGTCAAGTTTCACCTCTTGGTAGACTAATTCATCAAAATGTTGACTAAGTGATATGATTTTATTATTGACAATGTCACTTTACTGGCTGTATTAGTCATTTTGACTGACTGTTCCAGTCACAAAGATTTTCAGTGATGTATACTGTATGTATTTATATCAGGTGGGCTATATAGTTATGAGTCCCACTGTATAAGTAAGGAGAATTCAAGACATAAAAAATCAACCGTGAATACCTAACAACAATAATTTACCCAGATAAGCATAAAAAGACATAAAAGGGATAAAAACAAACATAATATATAGTTAACATGAAAAAGAATTGTCAAACAAACATTTGACATCAATGAAGTCATTGTGTACACCAAAGAGTTGTACATTGCAAAGTGCAACAACAATAGAGTATTGTATGAAGCCACATGCACACAACTGAGCAATTTATGTCATTACTTTCTCATTCCCTATGAAGTGCAATATCTGTTTAAATGTGCTGCACCAATAATGACATTACTTCGTTGGTTTTATCGAAACAAGTGCATGCTTACCATCGATTTGAAAGGGGTTGTCTGGCATTTTTGGGATATTTTCATGTATGAAAAGTCTCCTAAACCCAAAAACCTCGTGGTACAATAAGTGTGTTTCCAGGCATCAGTTGCACATTTCGAAACATTTTATTATCAGAAAACATGGTTTAAGTGAATCGGAAGTCTTTCCTGAGAAGATTGTTTGAAATATTCATGAGATAACCAGCTCGTGGATAGCAGTATGAGGATCAAAAATATCTTAGCAGCATACTTTACAGTATGAATTATAAACAGTACTGAGGAAGATGAAATCTGACTTATGTGCTGCTAATTTCATGGCAGTTATCAGGAGACTTTGTAAATATTAGAAGCTATTAGAAGCCAGGAAACTTTACTGAACTCGGACAGAATATCTCTCAGACAGAAATGTAAACTGGAAGTTCATATTCGTTCGGGGATGAGGCAAATGTCTGAAAATATGTTGGTGTGTTTTGACTTTGTTACAACAAACACAGTGTGGGGTGTGACTTTCACCCTGTCTTGAGGGTTAATCCTTCAATTTCACGTCAGGGTTGTATGCAGTCAAAAGGGTTTGAGTTATGGGGTATTTCAGAAGATGAGGGTTGCTGAGAAAAGAGATTAACTTATCTACCCCCAGTGCCAAGTTTGACTGCTACTGGTGAATTATTGGATCTATGATGAACTGCAAGTGCCTGTATCTCACCATCATGATCCATAGAGCACCCGTGAAATGCCTCAGAGATCAGAGATCAACCAAAGGCATAACCACTGTATCCATTTATAAGAAGTGCACTTCGCATGGTACTGATGAAGACACTACAGGCCAAGCAACACTGGATACAATATGTATGTACACTGTGCAATGAAGAGATTATTCTTAGTCTAATGACTGACTTGCATGAACATTGTAATATTACCCAGGAGCATTGTAGGCCTAATCTTGTTTAGACAAGTGTATTTAACTGTTGCCTGCATTTCGGACTTAATTACTTATGCATAGACAGTATTATTTCATTAAGTTGATGGAATAAGAATGATACATGTATTCCCGGATTTTCTGTTATTACCAGCATTTTCTGATTGCAATTGACAATAATTTATCCAAGTCCCCTAGAATAACACTTCCAATGAAACAGAAGGGCAGTCCTAATCTGCTAATGAATAATTGGGGTGTTGGCATTTGTTGTTTCAGTAAATTACCAGACAATAAGCACAAGTGGCAGGTGCAGGGGCCTTGTTTGTCAAAATCTGTCATTTAAGGTCAAGGGTCATTTGGGTCACCTTCTGTTCACTCAGCCATGTCTGGCAATTTATGAATTATATTGACTAATGTAGGACCCCCTATGAAGATGGTAAAGCAAACTTTTGTCCATTAAATGCATTTCAAGTCATTTTAGTTCTCAAGTTTAACAGAATGCAATACCAGATGACATGTCACAGAATGTATAGGTCATACTCGAATGAAAGTCTCAAGAAATATAGGCCTACTAGAAATATACATCTATCAGGTAGGCCTATTATTTACAATAAGTAATGTCAAGCGGATATGGCGGTCGCCAGTCGATAGAGCACTAATATTTTGAGTATATTAAACTTGAATTAAAAACGTTTGATTCAATTTAATATATTTATATAATTATCTAACTGTTGTCAGTTTACCTAATTGCCAGATTCCCTATATGGATGATTGGATCCAGCACTATCTAACTCAGAATGTTTAGTGACCCTGTGCCACGCCAAAGATTGGTTAATCTCCATCATAATATTATTCTTGTCATGGAATAACACTTCCATTGTGTGAGTGCTTTCCTTCTGGAAACTTGTTTTGCTGTTGTTGTAAGATAACACGTCCGTTGGACAGACTCCTTCAGATTTTTAAGACTGCTGAAAAGGCATCCATAGTCTAAAAAGATATAAAAATAAATTGTGATACATCATTCGTTATTTATTACAATGATATCTAAACCACTTCAGAGTTATACATTTGAAAAAGTGATACATTATTTTGCAGCATTTTCTTAGAGGTTTTCACTATCACCATAGCAATACAGCAATAGTGAAAAGGCCCAGAAGGCTGGAAAAGGGAAGAAAAAGAGATGTATAAGGTGTCACATTCACTTCAAGTACAATATATAACACCAAACATGTCAAGTGCTTTGTGTATTGCCAAGTGATTTCAACTTTCAAGCAAGATAGAAGTAAAAAGTTAACCTGAATTGGCTACTGTTCCACTGTGTAATGCTACTGGACTTTCACAGTCCATGGCTTCCTTCCAACAATATTCAATTCAATCCTCACAATTTCAATACAATTGCAAATAACTTTGAATATAAGACCATAATACATTTTGAATACACAGAAATAGAAATTAATGGTAAGCCAATGAAACACATTGCCAATATATTCGGAATGGTGGAATTTTATATTGTGTTGCTGACCAGTACTTGAACTGTCTCTGAAATTCCCAGATTGACTTCTGAAGTGCTCTTCAGCTGGCTGTTACCTACTCAAAAATATCCAAATCTATAATTAAATTAATATTTCATTCCATGTTGGTCTTCTCAATCCCTCAATTTGAAAAAAAAAATGGTCTGAAGATATCATACCATTAATTATACCATTCGACACCTCTGTCAGCCAATCACATTACAGTATTTCAGGGGAATAATTCCCATATTCTTTGTTGTCCAATTATCCTCTCATGTTTGACTGTTTGAGTGTTTGTCTCATGGTATAAGCCGGTTATTCACCATGGGATCAGGAATATGTGTTTATCACACCTCGGCCTAAAGGCCTCGGGTGATAAATCACATATTCCCTCTCCCGTGGTGAATAACCTTTACATATTTTAAAAGATTTAATTTTTTAAGGGGGTTACAGGCTTGTGGCATTAATTGCTGACCAGTGATACACTCTAAGCCCCAGCAAGCCGACTTGACTTAATTCAATTGGGGCAACGGTGCTGCAATATATTTATTGAGTCAGTTCAGCTTGTTCATTTGAAGTTGTATCTCTCAGTTTACCAACATTTTCACAGTTTAAGTGTCAATAATTTTAAGTGAATTAAGTTTACCTGACTTAAAGAAATTAAAAAATGGTCTGAAACTCAACTGAGATACACTAGCCTGGCCTACATTAAATAAGCCGAATTCAGTGTTTCACATGAAGTGAATTGAGTTGAGTCAACAAATTTTCAATTGGACAAGACAATATTCTGCAAATAGGTCATGCTAGTACGATATAATCAAACCAAAATTAACAAAGGCTTCAAGTTTATCTGACATAAAACAGCTGAGGCTGACTGACTAAATCAGTTTTACTCTATAAAATGAAAAAGTTATAATTCATAACTACATAGTCGAAATAAGGCAGAATAGCAAAATGTGATTAGGGGAATCTGAATTGAGCAAGAATGGCTGAAATAACACAATGAAGTCACTGAATGTGGCTTAATGTTAATTAGTTAACATGACTTTTTTTTTATTAAGCTGTAATATGCTGAATTACTTGAGAAAACATGGCAAATTTTATTTAAGTTCATCTAAACAAATACTTTAATGCGAGATGAACCTGATAAAAAGGTGTTGTCATAGCTCATATCAATTAGATTAACCTGAATTGATTCAATTATACTGCCTTTGCCAAATTAAAAAAGGATGAGCTTGCTCAAATAAATTGAATTATTCTGGATAGATTATACTATGCTGTTTTCAAGTGATTAACAAGATACAGCATAATTGGTAGGAAAAGTGACCGGATGATAAACAACCACTGGTCATTGGTCTGGACCAAGATGAAATTGGACATTTTCGGACACCCTATGAATTTTAATCAATAATACCGTTAGAACTTAGAAGTTAAACAGATAGATTGAAAAAACAAAATAAAGCACCAGAGATAAGTCTAAAAGGCATTTATTTTCAATAAAGCAAATAGGAAGTCAATAAAATCAATGTTCAATTGGTGCCGAGAGGCAATAAGTGAAAAATATAAGTCTGTTACTTCATGAATTTTAGATAAAGACGATTTTTCATTCACATGATTTTGAAGTAAAAGGATGACAAATTATGCTTGAGCAACAAAAACACACAGAAAGACATAACATAAAAACAGAATGTACATAAGAAAGGCCTTTACAAGGAACAAATACATTGCATTATTCAAGCATAAAAAATCATTTATTGAACCAAAATCTGACAAAGGTTATGCATATATCCAGACAAATTTGTGACTGCAACAAATCTGAAATTTCGAGTGACCAAAGTCCAAAGCAAACAATTTTTACTCAAAGCCAACTAGTCATTTTTCCATAAAGAAAGTAAGCAAGAATAATTTTCAATGAGCAAATTGTCCATCAGCAAGTCTTAGGGCAAATTTTTCAAACGTCCTGAGGTGCGGTTGATTATTCTGTTCATTGTTTGGACATCAGAAATTTCAAAACTTTATGTTAAATGTTCTCTCCTCTAAAGATGAAATCAAGGAGGAAGTATGAGCAATTTCTTGGACTGTTTGTGTGATAAGTGACAGTACACCGAGGTTGGTTGTAATGTCGCGATCCTCACAAAGCAAAGCCAGTGTTGCTCAGTCAGTCAAAGTAGCCTTTGAAGTTCCACCCTGAAAAAGAAAACATATATTGTATTGCATGTAGATGATATAATGTTCTCAAAAAATATTCACTATGTGGCCTTTGCAGAATTATTCATTTACCTTATTAATTTTTTTAAATGGCATAATGTAGGCCTATTATCATCCTTATGTGACCAGTGGCTCACTGGCACTAATTGAAAAAGGACATGGCAAATGATCATCAATCAGCATAGATCTCAAGATATCTCTGTTAATCATTGTCAACATTCTTCAACTGTTGTTTGGATTGTTTTATGTTTTTCTTCTTTTTTTTCAAATTTACTTGCGTCAGAGGAAAGCTGCTCCAATTTTTCTGAACACTTAAGCTAATTTAATGGACCGAATTGTACATACCTGTAAAAAATGTGCTTTTGACCTCAGATTGTATCCCTGAAGAAGTGTAGAATGCTTGGAGTGCTGCTAAGGTGCGACAGGCCTCATATGCATTTTCTTCTGCAAATATGAAAGAAACAGACATAAATTTGGTGAAACTTTTGAAATTCCAACAGTTAAAAGTCCCAATGGTCCACATGTGCATCCCTTCCCCTATCCGGCAACATTTGATAGCAACATGAGAATGATGTCAGTGATAAATGCACAGACAAGTGGACAGACAAACAAGCATGAATGGAAAAATAAGTCCCGCAGATGGACTAAAAAGTCATTTTTACGTTGAGCATGTCATCTAACAAAAGGATACAGCTGTTCTGAGGTAGAATTTATTAACATGTTCAGTTATGTCCTGCTTTCCACACAAAGTACATTTACGAGAATTGAGTTTTCTAAGACCAGAAACCCAAGAACATGTATTATAATGATTACCTGGTAAATTTTCGAGTCTCCTGCATCCAATGTAATTAGATAGTTCAGCTGGTGCCTCCATGAATTTTCCTCTGGTTGACATGTCAAGAATACTGCTTGTAAATCTGAAACATATTTTACCAGTATTACTTTCAAGCATCACAAAATTTATATAAAACATAATATAATTATATTAATATCATTATTAATGTGCAAATTCATTGGGAATTAGGAATATGATTAACAATAAATTTGAAGTCCTGATTACTGGATAATATTTTGAGTGTTTTGAGTTGGTCCGAAATATTTATTTATATATTTGCCAGAAAAAATTAAGTAATGGTATGCTTATTACTTGCAACAACCAACTGAATGTGTATTCTACAGGTGTGACTGAGAATAGAGTTTTACAACAAAGTGTATGGCCTGTTTAAATTTAATGCAATATGCAATAACTAGTCCTATTGCTCGGCTTCATAATCTTCACATTTTAGTACATAATTACTATCATTAAATTATGCAGTCTGAAAAATCTGGCTCAAAACGAAGCCTAAGGGCTGCTTGAGGCACACCGGCATTTTTCTGTCTATATATTATGAAAATTTTAATAAATGAGTGCAAATGAACCTTATGAACATCAAAAAATGTTTCTGTAGCTATTCTACTTATCTTTGTTGCCAGCCAGCTAATCAAAGAAATTTCAAGACAAAAAAGGCGACCATTTAATTTCCAAGGGGGCTTGGAGATTTCCTCTTTATTTCAGGGCAACGGCACCAATTATAAATGTTGAGTGTGCAAAGTCACCAAATATTCACTTCTAAATCCACTAAGATAATATTGCAATAATGACATTGCTTTCCCATTTTGCTAGTTTTCAATCTCTGGCTTTTGAATCAGTTTGACATCATGATGTCCCAGAGTTTAATACTGAATTGCGCATAACAGTTTCAAGTTGTTGTTTAAAAAAAGTAAATGTTCATGATCTATTGATATTCATAACAATGAAATAAGTATTCAATATTGACACATGCATTAATTGCTACAGAATATCCAAGTTCTCTTACCTTTAAAAATGTTGAGTTCTTCTAATTTGAGAAATCAATAGAATGGCTTTACTGTGTCAAGTTAGCAGTCTTGAAGGTGTTAGAAATGGTCCTTAAGACAATAAGCCACTTGGAGGTTGTAGGAAAAACTGCTAACAACATCAAGAGGAATTATGACAAGAAAAACTGCTAAAACATCTGGAGTGTGGGTAACACCACTTTCTACATATAGATGTCAGCACTTTACTTATTATAACAAGATATCCATTCAATGTTTAAAAAAACACTGACATACAGTCAGATTTATTCAAACAACTTATCGTAATGATTTAGTGATCTTTCTAATCTGTAGATCATATCATCGTGATTGTAATTAAGATAAAATAATGGCCTGCAGCCCAGGTCAGCTTGCTCAAAGATTTTTACAAGCCCGCTCACAAACCAATATTAAGTATTTCAACGGAAACATAATTACATATATATATTTTCCTGAAGTAATTATTAAAAAGTTATGGTGGTAATACACCCTGCAGTGTGTGAAAAAGAAAAAATTCAATATTTTTATCCTTTTCTACAGTGAGGCAATTTTTTAAAAGAGTTCAACAGAACTGCTGGAAAAAACACCATTAAATTACAACCAAATTTGGAATTGTTGCTCATAATGCCTGCAAATATGTCAAGGCAATGCACACAGATGATCAACATGTCCACATCCACAATGTCAAGTTGACATTCTTTTTTTTTATATTTTCACAAATTCTACAATAAATTACATAATATACAGAAAATCTAATTGTCAGGGATTTGAACTCAAGAAGTCTGTATCATAACACTAGTCATTTAACCAATGTGGCCGCAATGTCCGGTGAACACACCAAGTTGTTTCTCCTAGTCTTCTCACTAATTCTACAATACATAGTATTATTAAGAAAATTTAAAGCTGTCGCGGATTTGAACTCAAGACCTCTGTATTACGGGCTAGTCAATCAACCATCAACCAAAGTGGCCACAATGTCCACTCAACACAACAGGCTGTTTCTGCTAGTCTTCTCATAAGTTGTATAACAGAGGGTATTTAGAAAATATCACTTTGTTACAGATTTGAACTCAAGACCTTTTGATTATAGACCAGTCACTTAACCGATGTCGCCACAATGTCCACTCAACACACCAGGTTGTTTCTTCAAGTATTTTTTTATAACAGATTGCATTGTTAAGAAAAAGTCACTCTGTTCCAGATTCGAACTCAAGACCTTTGCATAAGAAGACCAGCCACTTAACAAATGTGGCCACGATGTCCACTCAACACACCAGGTTGTTTCTTCAAGTATTTTTTTATAACAGATTGCATTGTTAAGAAAAAGTCACTCTGTTCCAGATTCGAACTAAAGACCTTTGCATTACAAGATCAGTCACTTAACCAATGTGGCCACAATGTCCAGTCAACACACATGGTTGTTTCTTCAAGTCTTTTTTTATAACAGATTGCATTGTTAAGAAAAAGTCACTCTGTTCCAGATTCGAACTAAAGACCTTTGCATTACAAGATCAGCCACTTAACCAATGTGGCCACGATGTCCACTCAACACACCAGGTTGTTCTTCAAGTATTTTTTTTATAACAAACAAATATTGTGTTATTAAGAAAATGTCACTCCGTTACAGATTTGAACTCAAGACCTTTGCATTACAATATCAGTCACTTAACCAATGTGGCCACAATGTCCACTCAACACACAAATGTGTTTCTTCAAGTCTTTTTTTATAACAGATTGCATTGTTAAGAAAAGGTCACTCTGTTCCAGATTCGAACTCAAGACCTTTGCATTACAAGATCAGCCACTTAACCAATGTGGCCACGATGTCAAGCAAATGCAACAAGCTGTCTCACCTAGTCTCCTCAAAAATTCTATAAATAGATTATGAAAAACGAAATACGTGATTTGACTCAGATTCTGCGTAGTGGGAGAGGACACTAACCAGGGTCCACAATGACAAACCAATCAAAATATTAAAATATGTTGACCTTTGCTCCAACCTTTGTACCATAAATATAAGATGTAACGAAAAATATCTAAATCTCACTGGTTTTGAAGCCAACACCTTCAGATTACAAAACAAACCACTAACCCATGTGCCCACAGAGTAAGTAGCTGAAATAAGGTTATTTTTTGCTTGTCCAATGATTCAAACATAAATAGAATGTTCAACTATTGTCATTCACAAACCAGGCTTCAGCTAATCAAGCTGAGTAAACTTAATCTGTTTGTGTCTCAGAAGTTCATGAGTATGGCTGGAAAAGGTTGTGTTGTGTTGACTTAAAATATCAATCCATTGAAACTGACAAATAGTATATAAGCTGACACAGCTTAAAAAAAGAAAAATAGTTGATTCCACTTAAACAATTTATGTCAAGTGTGTGGTCTGGGCTTAGAGTGTACTTTAGCTGTCAATGAAGTTTTCAAGTTGACCCTTGGAGTCTCTTTCAGGTGGCTGTATTTTAATATTACCCAGATCTATACATTTTAGCTGCATTGATTTGGTTTCACATGTGGGTGACTTTCCCCACCCCCTCAAATTGAAAACTAAGTGCTGGATACTATCCAAATGCATTTCTGAGGGGAATGTGACACCCAAATTAAGAATCTCTCATTCATAACCTTACATTGTCAGAAGCAATTTAAAAGCTGTAAACAGCCAACAAAAGTTATCCATCAACCAGCCTATCAATCTTAAATCGTATTGTGCCTCAACTGAATATTTCAGCTAAATTTCTACATTGTGGATTGTATTATGGAGACATTACTTCATGTTTAAATGTGCAGTTGACGACATAGCATTCCCTGTGATGGACAACACTCTCGGTAGGTTACAGGGTCTCCAATGAAAATGACCACTCATTTTGATGTAAAAGATAGGATCTGTAGTGACATCATTGATGTCAACAAAGAGCCAAATGTAATCGCTTGTCATTCCGTGGCTGTACAGGAAAAATATAAGATGTGTATGGTAGAGAGGTTGGTCTTGAATCATGATAAAGATAGTGCTTATCCTGTAGTCAGACGTACTGAGTCAATTGAAATGAGAGTCTCTCCATGTCATTTTCTATGTGAGTTAGAACTTATTTTGCATGTACAGATTTACATTTCGAAAATGTAGACCAATTGTTGCTCTTGTATCTCTCTCGCCCATCTACTTTTGTGAATTACATCTCTACGTTATACAGAACCATGACATGAACAAAATGTGAAGTTATTTAGATGTCTACAGGTCTAACTTTTAGTTCTAGAGAAGAAACACTGAATTCATGTGAGGTTAGAAAATCTCCTCCTCTGCCCCCATTGTTTAGCTTTTGTTTGCTCTTTGAATTCCTTACATATGAGGGAACCTTTTTCACCTCCTTCTGGGTCTTACAGTCTCTTCGCTGCCTTTCAAGAAATACAAAAAGACAACTGTTTATAATTGAAATGTCACGTTGAAGTTAACAGGTTGAAGTATGATGACATCTGCATCAAATATTTGCTTGTATTCATTCGGTGAACATTCTCATACACAACTATTTCCAATTTTCAATTGACTCCAGATGATAGACTTTTAATCTCATGACTATTGTCAACATAAAATGGACAAATCACCTTTAGATTCCCCACAGATCCAGCTGTCACATACAGAAGAATGACCAGTCGAAGTTTTAGCAATCACACATGTATGTATATAACATCTTTGTAATCACTCATTTCTCCACGGAATCCTTTTTAAAACAAAAGATTTGAAGAAATAGCGTGCATATGTACATGTTGCCTAACATGTGTACCACAGCTAAGATATGTGATAATTCTTCCAGAGTGGAATAACCAGGGGGTCTCGCGCGGGGGGGGGGGCACCTGGGGGGCATGCGATTCTCTGGGGGGGGCACGCACTGTACTAATTGTATATTTTAGCTAGAGTACGAAAGTTCATATGGGGGGGGCACCTGGGGGGCACAGGTCCAATATGGGGGGCACAGGTCCAATATGGGGGGCACAGGTCCAATATGGGGGGCCCGTGCCCCCCCCCTTGCCCCCCGTAGGAACGCCACTGTTTTACCTTCCTTGGCCAAATTGAAGATATAATTCAGAAAAAATAACTGATTTATTATATCGATCATTGGAAAGGACTATAAATCAGCGAACATGTTATATTAAAAACGGCTTAAATAGTGTGAAATTTACAATGTTTACAGTACACAGCTGTTGATTTGCAAACATAGTCATGTTGCTGTATATTCTGCAGGTGTGCACCCAACAAATCTTAACAAAAATTAAATTGTGAGTTTCTGACATATGGACGTTTAATGAGCCATTTCAAATCCATAAATATAATCTCTTTTGGTGGAAATGCATAAATCAGTGCAATTGAAATTTGATAGGTCAAAACTCATGCTACCATTTTTCTGCAACTTTTTGCACTAAGAAATTGTGAAGGCAGAATGTTGATTCTGTAATGGCTCCATGATTCTACAAACTTAGCTCTCTCATAAATATTATATTTAAGAGGAATACTAATCAATGACACTTCAGCAGCATGGAATGTGTACATATGTATTAGTGGGGTGATTTTTTTTTCGTACATGGCTAATACACTTGTAAATGCTCAAGGAAACTGTGGTATGCACACAGTCCAGACAAAATCGATGTTTTGAGGTGACATGTGACCCACTTCACAAGTGCATAGCTTTTTGGCTATATATATGAGCTAACATGCAGAATAGGTAATAGGTATAACCCCCCCTCCCCAAGTGAATCATGAAAAGGCATTGCTAGATCAGATACAGAATTAAATAAATTCAGAAAAAAAAAGTTACAATGTGATATATCATTTGCTATTCTGAGAACTAGTTGGTTTTGAATTACACTGATTTCCCTGCTATTTGATAAAACACAATATTAATGGTAAGAGGGATACTACCAAAATGTTCTCCAAACCAAAAACAGATTTGACGCTCCTGAAGGACTTGTCCCTAAATGCAAAGAATTGGGGGAGTCCTTAAGATACACTCTAAAAAATTTCAGACAAAATTGGTTTTTTAGATTCAAAATGGTTTTTTGAAAAACCAAATTTCAATGCAAAAAACCAAAATGGATTTTTTTAGAAATTTGGTTTTTCAAAAAACCATTTTGAATCTAAAAAACCAATTTTGTCTGAAATTTTTTAGAGTGTAGTCCATCAAAAACTAATTTTGTATTGTTGGTTGCCATATTGTACTAATAGCATTTTGATGATTGGCTTTAGTAATTTGATATGCAATTAGCCCAACTGACGGATCCTGATATGCCATGTCACCCATAGAGCCCCCTTGACAGGCAATTGTGGTTTTGTGTGAATGCCCAATTAATATTGATGGCATTATCATCAAAGGGCACAGTTGAAAGAAGTTGGCATTTGCAAAACATGCGGGAACATGCATAGATAGATAGATAGATAGATAGATAGATAGATAGATAGATAGATAGATAGATAGACAGATAGACAGACAGATAGATAGATAGATAGATAGATAGATAGATAGACAGATAGACAGACAGATAGATAGATAGATAGATAGATAGATAGATAGATAGATAGATAGATAGATAGATAGATAGATAGATACACAGATAGATACATACATAGATACGTACGTAGACTGATTGCTTGATTGATTGGTAGCAAGGCCGAATCCGAAATAGATCAATTTGACAGTTTTAGTGATTGATTGCTTTGTGATGTGTTTCAGTGAGACAAGATGTCGGAGCAGGTGATTTTTTTTGTCTACAACAACTGAGTAATTACATGCAAATGAAACTTATGTGTCTCAATTAACAAACTGTGCTATTGTACCTTGTTTGTGATACATATAATTTTGCATACATAATATGGGAGATACAGATAACAGTAAAAGTTTATTTATGGCAGTCCTTAATTATCCTCTGTCAAATACTATCAAAGAGATAACACCTAGAGTAATAGTTGGTGAAATCTGAACTGATTGTGTGCATACAGAACTTGTGTCAGCCAGCCCACAGAGGTCGCCCCAGTTGCCCTCATTGCATGTGCTTGTCATTGCAGAGTTTGGCGCCAGGGAGCTAACAGGAGTTTACAGGAGCTAACTGGAATAGAGAACACCTTGCACAGGAGTTACCAGGAGCTTACACAGGAGTTTCACTGATGGATTTTACTAACTGAAGATGGGAAAGTGTTTGTCGAAGCAGTCGAAGAAGGCCAAGGAAGGGGAAGACCCTGACAGGACCCCCTACACCCCAGCCTCCCCCAGGAACAAGCAGAGTGAACCCATCCCCATTGCAAGCTTTGACTCAGCCAAGGTGAGTGCCTGAGTGGAACTGTGTCAATTAGCAATTCATGTGGAAACCCTGTGGCACCTGCTCAAATGCTACCTTTCAAATGTGAAATGCTTGTTATAACAGGTGGGCTCCATGCATGTGGGCCATGTGGAGCTTTCAAAGGTTATTTTAACTGGGTTAGGATCACTAAATTTAGGACTTTTAAAAATGTGAGATTGTTCAGCTCCTCAGAAATGTTTGACCTACCTCTACATGTCATGAGAAAGTTATGCCAATATCTGAGAAGATTACCACCAGCTCTGAACTTTGTGAAGTTTGACTTGCCTCAGTTACCTGTCAGTAGAAAAACGTTGATTAGAGTTATAGAAGTTACTGTGTACGAGGCATTTCCATCAGCACTTCTTAAACATTAGAACAACTTAAAATGTTCACCAATGCCCAAACACTGACACAATTATACAGGTACAGATCTATGTACCCACTGATTTATCTGACATTTACAAGCTACTGCCAATTCTGATACAAAATTGGATTCCTGCTGTTAAATAGATCATTGTGATTCCCTTTATATACATTTACCTCCATACATCTGGGAGACATGACTTTATTATTAGATGCAGCCTGCTCTTTATCTACACCTCAACTTGTGTGGCACCAGAACTGACAGAGATGACCAATTTGTTACTTTTTTTTTATTAACCATCTGCTACTGTGGAGAATTCCCCTTTCCCTGCCTATGCCTCACCTGTAAACATAAAACAGCAGATTGCAGATCTGGAGCAGCAAGTAAACAACTGTTGAATCTAGATGCACAGTAGATGGGGCCATGGGGGGAGGGGTGATTCCTGCTGAAAGGAAGGGGTGACTTGTTTGGGGTAGAGCCCCCACAGGTGTGCTCGGAGGCTGAAGAGCCTTGGACCATGGCTTGGACTATGGGGGTGAACTCTCCCAATGACAGCTTTTGGGCCACTTTGAGCTACTCTGTCCACTTTTGGGCTACTTAATTTTCACAATAGGTCTGCCACCCTGTATGAATGATGCTTTAGGATACAGTCTATTGTAGGCATCACCTGGAGAACAGATTGAATAATCTATCCGGCTTGTAATATGGCATGTACTAAACGTACAATAGATTCTGAGACTGATTTTGAATAGAAAGAATCAGATATCAAAACGTGACAAAATGGGGGCAAAACTTCGACCTGTACTGTCTAATTTAAGTTATCCTTACTGTTTTCAAATTATTAATTAAGGAAATACTACCAAAAGAAGTGATTTTAAAACATGTTGCCAGAAACTGGCCCTCCGCGCACTCACTTTGTCAGAAAAAGGTCTATCTATCTGGTAAATATTTTTTACCAATAAAGTCCACTATCCATATATTCATTTGAAGAGCTGTCATGCATATCATTAAACAGTTCTAAACGATAGATACACTTAAATAAAGATTTATGACAATTTTTTAAATTTTAAAAATCATTTACATCATGAAACAAGATTTATGGCATTGCAGGTAATAACAAATTAATTAATACACTTATCAAGACTGTTGAAAGTGAAAAAAAAATTGTTTTGCCAAAAATACAAAAGGTTAATTGCCCAACAGCAAGATCAGATCATATGCAATGCTACTGTGCACTCCGACTCTGATCAGATATGTCTCTGCTTGCCAATCTTGGCTATCTCATTATTGATTTCTTCTATCTAGTTTACAGAAATGTAAATATTTTATTAAGAAACATACCTCTGTACATTTATCATAGGTTGAATGTGTCACAACTGGTTCTTTATCAGATTTGAGGAGGCCATTGACATTTTTATTTGCACATCCAAGTCAAATGAGTAAATATATCTAGAAATAGCATTACACATACTTAGTATTCAAAGCAGCACTGCATGGTTTTTTAAAACCTGTTCCTTGCCAAACACAAATATGCAGAATTCCCCCACACATCCAACTATAAGTTATGCAAAAAAGTGCACCAATACAAAACACTGATTTTAGGCTTTGATGTATTACGTATACTGTCCTCAGAATGTTTTGTGTGCAGTGGACCCTGTGTTATGGGACTCTGAATGTACGACCAACCTGTTTCATACGACCACTTTTTTCTGCCAAAGCTGAATTTACTTAAATTTAGTTTCAGACATTTTGGCTTACAAGTAGTAAATAACTAAAATCAAATTCACATAACCTGGTTCTACCTATTATATATATAGACCTCAAATTGAATTACTGTTTTTTGAAAACCGGCATTATGTTGGGAGTGCAGCCTTTCTTCAGAACATTTATGTGAATAATCAGTTATAAAGGAAGACATCCAATTTTTCAAGAAAGATGCGTACTGGTATATGAACAACTTATAAACCATTCGACACCTTGTCAGCCAATCACATGCCAGTTATTCAGGGTGATAATTCCAATATTCTGTGTTGTCCACTTATCATGTTTGGCTGTTTAAGCGTTTGTCTTGTGGAATTAGTCGGTTATTCACCATGGGATCAGGAATATATGTGATTATACCATTCGAAAACCTTGTCAGCCAACCTCATGCCAGTATTTCAGGGAAATAATTCCCACATTCTTTGTTGTCCAGTTATCCTCTCATGTTTGACTGTTTGAGTGTTTGTCTCATGGTATAAGCCGGTTATTCACCATGAGATCAGGAAAATGATCGTATCACACCTCGGCTAAAGCCCTTGGTTGATAAGTCACATATTCAAAAATCCTTCCATGGCCAAATTGATAAATCACATATTCAAAAATCCTGTGGTGAATAATCTATACTTATCGTATGTTTATAGCAAATCAATAATGAATGGAATCTCCAAGTGAGGAGAAACTTATTCACTGTCCCCTCACAAGGCGAAGCGACCGCTTCATGGCTAGGAAAAAGAGTCTCATGACACAGGGGTCACTGTATGTATAGTGTATCAGCATAGATGGTATATATGCAAATATATTGTCAGTTATTATGTATACAGTGACATGATATATTATAACAAGTGCTGCGAGCTGTCTGCTATTGGTGTGCTCTTAACTGAAACCTTATATCATAAATGTCGTGTCTCTTTAGTCACTGATCTTGTGACTTGTCAACCTTCTTGTGGATTTTGGGGTGAAGGCTGTCTCGGTGACGGGGGCAGTGAACCGCTATGTTTATGAACTGACAATAATGAAGTCACTGAGTCTCTGAAAGTCTCTCCAATGTGATATCTTGAACATAACCAAGACTCTGATATATAAATTATAATTTAAAGCAGAACTATATAGATGATATTCGAAGTTATAGATGCAAATTGTTCTCGAATAAATCATTACATGTATATACATCTTTTATAATATTTTATCATTGTGACAGACATTCTCTAACCCTCCATCAAAAAACCTAACACAGAGGTTAGTACAGTGTATAGTCTTTGTTCTGGCAGTTGCATGGTCCAAACACCTGTAGAAGGAGATTTTAGATTTTTCTTGTCACCAGTACTACTTAGTGTCTGACTTCGAACTTATATGTACTCGATTTAGTTTAAAAAAGAGGAAATTTAAGTTTTTTTGTCAAAAAATCTGTCCAAGAAGTTTATTCTGACACCTGATGTCACCAGTCCTGTTAAAACAATAAGTGAATAGCAGTGACACATATCTCCAGCTCACTCCCTCAGAAAGTTGCCTGGTGACACCAGTGCAAGCAAATCTGCCAGTCTGATGCTGAGTCACACCCGGGAAACCCATTACTAATAATTTGATGCTTCTTTCAATGTTAAGAGTGTTTTTCTCACATCTCACATTTTCTTTTTAGAATATCTTTAAACTTTGCATTGTGTTAAAGGACGCACAATCTCTTCTTACACCTCCCTACTTTGAGAATTTAAGATCTGTAACTTTGATAGTAGGTCTCAGAAAACACTTCAAAATACTCCTTTTGCCCCTTTAATACCCATTTTAGGTAATTGCCTAAAGCGGTTTCTTTGATATATACTTTAATATACTTTGATATGTGGAATAATCTGTACTTTTAAGTTGACAAAAAATGGCAGAAAAACAGTGCAACAATTTTTACTACCATTCGCATGCAAATTCTTGTGGGAATGTTCTTCCCATTTGAGTGGGCCTGAGAAGGAATGCTGGTGGGGAAATATGGAGGTGGGATTCGGTCATAAATCAGAAAATAGATGCATTTATTGGTAATGGAATTATTATATTTATGTTTCTGGTAGACTTAGGCCCTATCTGAAGTGTTGAAATAAAAACAACCACAAACAAACAGAATTTGCTTTTTAAAGTGACTTGGGGTGGCCAGCACAGGAAAAGAAGCCATTGTACACTGTGCTTACCAGAGCTAGAACCTGTTATATAGCATGATGGACTTGTAATTCTATATAAGTTATTTTAATTGTTTTATTTTTTATTGTCTACTCTTATTTGTATATTTTCTGTTTTCTTCTTTTGAAGGTTAATAAAATACGATACAATACAAATATATAACCATGCTCAATTCAGATCTTCGTGCAATTCAATCTTGCTTTTTCACACAGCAAAAAAAAAAAGTAAGAAAAAAAACGAAAAGGTTTCTTCTGGAATGTCACGAAATCATGTCAAATTCATATTCACAACAATTCAACACAATATCGTGTTGAAAGAAGTATCATTCAAGAACATAATGACGATCTGTGCTGAGAAAATGTTATTCTTGCTTTATTCTGTCAATTGCTTCTGCTCTTGAAGCTTTGAAGCATATAATTCAGTCACACAATCTATTTTTAATACATCAATATTTTGTGGGACCTCTATCTATCTATATCTATCTATCTATCTATCTATCCATCTATCTATCTATCTATCTATCTATCTATCTATCTATCTATCTATCTATCTATCTATCTAGCCTGAGGGGAGACTACACCCCCATGAAAGACTGCTTCAAGACTGTATAGAAGGGTCAGTCTTATTATAACACATACATGGACTACTGAATCTTTCTATGTCTCAACTTAAATCATAAAATATTCATCACTGATAGCAGATGGTATGAGCCTAACCCGGGAATTACCTAGATCCTTCCCACCTCACAGAATCGTTTGACTCACATCATTTGATCATGGGCTGAAAATATTGTCATGGTGCCAAATTCCCCAACCTCTACATATGTCCCTTCAAAGCTGTGATTAGGTGCTATATGGATTATGGAGTCAATGTGAGCTATGTTTAATTACGTCAGGGTAATTTTAGAAATCATAGTACATATTATCTGACCTGCAAATTAAATTATCAGTTGGTGATTTATGATATTGTCAGCAAAGTCAATGTAAGGAAGAACTAAAAATATCTGCTATCCCTGTTTTCAGGAAGTGATTAATTATATAATCTATTTTGGAATTACAAGTTAACCCAGATTATGATTATTATATTATGGTTTTTATCTGGTTGCTCAATAGTCTATATGGCTACACAGAGAGATAGGTGAGCTTAGTTGGTAGCACTCAACATGCTCAAGGCGCTGCGTCCCGGGTTCGCTTCCGGACCTCTGTTAGAAATTAGACAGCACTTTCAATCATCTTTGCTCTTGACTGATGACTGTACAAACAAGATTACTATAGTGCATAAATACAGGACATCAGGCTCATTTATGCAAATCATCTATTACTTAGAACCAAAGATATAAAAACTGATTTGTAAACTTGGACGGATGATCTTTCTCAGTTCTTTGTTATAAAACTGTCATCATCTACACAATTACACATATTAGCTTATAAAGTTATAGTAGTAGATAGAAGTCCATAGAAAGCAACGATATATTCAGGGCTTCATTGAATATAGCAGATGAAAGGTGCACAATAGAACATGCATGCCATGGACAGCTGTGTTTGCTATGCAGTTCTGTCATGTTATGTCAACTGTCACTGTTGACCTCCAATTGATTGTCATCTGGGTCCTTGTCACTGCCATTTTGAAATATGACCTTTTGAATATTGCTTATCAAATCACAAATTATTACAACTATTTTTCTAAAACACACTTATTTTTTGGCCTATTATTCTGTTGTACTTTGATAACTGTTATTTGGTATATCAGGACAACCCTCTTGTGCATAAGTTTGTTAAAATTACCAAAAGTTGGGGTCCTCTCATGCAAGATATCACTTTAGAGTTTGTTGCCTATACTATCTATGTTATGACTATGTCAAATATATGATTTACAAGCAAAAATAACATAAAAATCGTATGAGAAAAAAAGTGTGATGATTGTAACACATTTGAGGAAACAACATGGTGCCAGTGAGTGCCATTTATGTAAAATTGTACATGCTGGACCATTACTGGTGCCAATTACTATTATCAGTATGTTACAGGAAGGTATTTTTAATGTGAAAAGTCACACATAGTATATATGGCCACTGTTGATTAGCCCACACGCATGCTGCACATATATATTGCATAGATTTTATCAACTGGTCGCCACATTTTTGTGAATATATTGTGTGAGTTTTCATAAAGCTTATCAAGCCAAGCAGCTTGAGGATGTGAATTAATGAAGCAAATAATTATGAACTAGCACTCACCCCGATTACACAATACACAATGTGTGTATAATGACAAAGTACACATTTCTATTGGCTCATGTCAGATTAGGGTAAGTGGATTGGAGAGCGGTTCAGATCAAAAGATCATGATCTCATTTGCACTTTGATTTATTGGTTATAAATAGGTCAATCTGAACCAATTTGGGATGTTATCCAATTAATTACCAATAATAAGGGTTTGGATAATCACATTAATGGCCTTTCTAGTGCATGGGTTGACATAATATAACATTGTCCCTGCATAGTTTTTTGTATTAACCAAAGAGCAGTTTCGGTGTGTTCTCATTTTCCCATACTTAGTGGGAATACATGAAAATGAATCCATGTTTTTTCCAGAATTGGTTCATGATAACACTCTTTCCAATTGACAGGGAACTAACCTTTATTTCCAATTTATCAAACCCTTATTCTCCATATAATTTTCAGAGTATTTTACATTTAGTTTGCTACTAGGCAATTAATCTGAAATGCACTTTATCTTTCATTGTCCCTTTTATAATGATATTAGATTTGAGTTCTTCAACAGGATAAGACAAATTAATTTCTTTTTTGACTTATTAAATGATGACAGAAAAATTGAATTCCTGATTAAAGATGATTGTATTAAAGAAACAGCTAATTTTATATGTAACGCTTTTGAAAAAAGACTAAGTGCTATGTATACATAGTTTAATTTACGTAATTGTCGATACTTGCCAATAACAATACGATACTTGTAATTATATATGTCGACATCAAATTAGCAATATGATATTTGTAAATATGTAAATAGGCCTAATGAAAATTAACATTTCAAGAGTTTGAATTATATATCTAATAGTATAACTCGAACAAAGTTTATATTTTTTGGGATTGCTATTACATATTGGACTAATGTATATATGTATATCAACAAATCATTTCAAATTTAATTCAAATTTGTATTATTCAACAAAAATTCTGTTATTTTGATGTATTATTGTTTTTGAAGTGAATTGTAAGCCCAAGAGGGCTGGGGGCTAGAATGTGAGCCCATTTCACGTAAATAAAGAATTTCTCTCTCTCTCTCTCTATTAAGTATAATTGTACATAAAATAAAACTGAGAGCGGGTTATTTTATTCTATAAGATCTTGTGGCATATCTCTTGACTGATCTCATTTTTCACCCCTAAGTCTTTTGTAATGCATCTAGTTTTTCCAAGTGTCTTGCAAAAAGCAGTGAATATGGTGACTGTTCTACAGAAAAAGTCACTTGAAATATTTCTGTCTCCCGTCTAATGATATTGCTCTGGAATAATACACCGATGAAAGACAGCTTTGTGAAAATTTGTACACACCCACATTTTTATTAGTATGATGTGAGCTAATAGACAATTTAAAAAGTACATGTTTTTGTTATCACTAGTTTTTAATAATTGATCATAAATATGGCAGCATACTCTCCAGCATTTAACTTAAATTAAATTCATTGATATTCCATGAGGCAGATCTGTGATACTTATGTAAGGAAAATGCACCGAGCAATCAGTCCAGTTTTATTATGACAAGGTTTGGTTGGGAATTATCCTTTAACTAATTCCCTAGCCTAGTTACATAATTAATAGGTCTTTTGCTTTAAAGATTTGCTAAAAATAATCACCAGGATATTTACTGTTCCTCTCAGTTGGCTCTTATAAGTTCCACTCAGAAATAACACCCCTTTTATCTCCAAATATTTTGAGAAGCAGTTCTTAAATTAGACGCAATTCTTGTTTAGTTGCCCATGAAACCAGTTAAGAATAACCCCCTAAATAATGTGATCTTTCAATTGTGCAAAATTCATGAACCATGGAAACGTCTATATCTGCATGAATTCGAATTTCGTGGCACTTCTCTTCACTTTAAAACATGGACTGGATGTTATGTTGCAATGTCTGCTTCAAGAGATTCTCTAAGAGAAGGAGGTCCAGTGGTTTTGTGGTTATTGAAGATAACAATGAGGTTTGTCTACTATGTGGCTGGTCTAGATGGCCTGGTCTGTCAAAAATCTCTGCTGATTTTGCAACATTTTAGGCCATATGTGTGAGTTCTGTACAATTTGGAGAGCATTATTTTAACAATATTCAGTTGTGTGCCCTCCGCTGTTCCTTAGACTCTTTATCAATATTACATGTTTCCAGGTGCCCTGGGGATCATATATGTTTATTGTCTCTATTTTAATCCACTCAGTTTTTCATAATTTTAATCCAATGCAAGGTTGCATATATTTGATCCAATGTTGATTGCATACTTTTGATCTGATTTTTCTTTCATTATAGTTGGTCGTCAACTGTTTTATGGATGCTTTTAATCCAGAGTTGCTATTAAGTATTCATTTGTGTTTCAGAAACCAGAGGTAGAAGAACCAGAGTCACCATGGGTCAAAGCTGATGGAAGTCCTGAGAAAGAATGTGACCCAGTTGTGAAGCGAAGCAAGACTCCACCTCGGAATGCAAGTCCTAGCAAGAGTCCACCTCGAGATTTGAGTTCTAGCAAGAGTCCAACTCGGGATGCAAGTCCTCCGAAAAAGCCGGTCAAGATCCAAGATGTTCAAGTCAAGGTTGACAAACCAGTTGCTACTGACAACAAGGCTGTTGCTGAAAAACTAGCGAAAGAAGACAAGAAGCCTGAAGAGAAAACTTCTCCAGATGTCAGGTCATTCAGCAGCTCAAGAACAACTTCCGTTGTCTCAACTACCAGCAGTGATGGCCAATCTAAACCAGTCATTCAGACAACAATCACTGAGAAGACTGTCACCGACTCCCCTCTGCTACTCCGGGATTCAAAAACCTACACCGGATCGCCTCGATCTGACACATCCCTGTTTTCCAAGACAGCTCCAACTACGATTGACAAGAATGACCTTGGTGTCATGTCTGTCAAGGAGATTCGCAGCCAGCGGACCTCCAAGACTGAAACAAAGAAAGAAGCAGAAGTATCAACCAAACCAGAATCAAGTTCAGAAGATCAACCAATGGCCCTCCTTGGAGCTCTGAAATTCCTCAAGCCAACATCTGATGGATCAGATCCTGTGAAAAATCTAGATATCAGCACCTCATCAGCTTCTTCTTTCATGTCATCACGTCAAACAACTGTGACAAAAACAACCGACGTTAATGGTGAAGTGACAAGTCAAACAACAGTTAAAACAGAGTCCTCTTCTACTTCGCCTGCAGTTGAAACAACAATAGTCAAGACTCCAAGCCCTGCCTCCCCTGTCGTTTCTTCACCAACAAAAGAAGAGACATTCAAGATCCAAAGCTCCTTTAAACCGGCCAGTTCACCAACGGTCTCATCTTCATCTGTGGTCTCAACATCAGTCGTTTCCACTTCACCTCAGGTCGCCAGTTCCTTTGAGGTTTCCCCAAAAGATATTAGTCCTGTGAAGGAAACTGTAGAAGTTGTGGCCAAGCCAAAAGAAGAACCAGTTCTGGTGAATGGCCGAGACACTGTGGTGACGAATAACAATACAACTGTGAACCATGCTTCAGAATCAGGTGGGTCTTCCTGTTTTTTTTTAGCAGAAGTTTTCCTTTGTCAAAACAGAAATTTAGATTATGAATACAATACTTACTATTATGTTTGATGTTCATATTTTATATAAACCAAAAATACATTATTTCTAAATTTATTATTTCAGATTCTGATGCTTCACCAAGCAAGATATCAAGTATTCCTGTAAGACCAGTCAGCAAGATTCGCCCACCAAGTACAAAATCAAGTTCATCATCGGTAAGAGGAAATTTATTGTCATTGAAATGCATTATTTTTTGGAAAATACATATCCCTGGTTATTACTAATTACAGATTCTTATATTTCAGGAGACTTCTCCTACAAAACCTGTGAACGGATCTTTAACTGAGTCTTTTGAAAAACCAGGTAGTGTTTCAGTGGTGGAAGCACCAGTTCAAGAAGTTCAAGAAGTTCAAGAAGTTCAAGAGGAAGTGTTTGAAGAAGAGCCCAAAGATTCCGCACCAAAGAAGGATATTAAGCTGGATTACCAGAGGCTCTTTGTGGATTTTACACCTTACAATCAAGCTATTATGGCAAAGCATGACTTTTTGTCAGGTACCAGAAACAAGCAGCTACTTCAAGTCGACGAATGGTTAAAATCAGGGACTGATGAAAGAGTTATGGTTGTCATTGGAGCAGGAGGTGTTGGCAAAACCTCTTTGGCATCTCAGATATCCAGTCAGCATCAGTCGCGCCTGGCTGGATCTCACTTCTTCTGTTATAACAGCCCAAATGTCTTCCATAACCGTCTCCGAGATGTGTTGATATCTCTTGCTCACCAGTTCTGTGATGTGTTTCCCAATTATGTCAGTCTTCTGCCTACAGTTGGGAAACTGAGAGACTTGATAAAGAAACATGACTTGACAGAACTTTACAATGTTCTGTTGTTCTATCCATTTACCAATGATGCACTTGAGCGGAAATCAGATGAAAACATGTTGATCATTATCGACGCACTTGATGAGTGTGACCCTCAAGATGTTGGGGTTCTGACTGATGTGACAAATAACCTCAACGAGAGCTGTCCAGAGTGGCTTTCTGTGCTGGTTACCTGCAGGGCCGATGGAAAGATTGCTGACCAACTCCACGATGTTGGTAAAGTTGAATTGAAACGGAAGGACCCTGAAAACATGTCAGACATCAAGAAGTACTTAAAGGAACCCCTGGGAGTCTACATGGATCGTATTAGCCTTGACGGAGGATTGACTACCTTGACCAAGAAGACACAAGGCTCTTTCACTTGTGCCCAAATTTATAAAAACAGATTGTCAAACCTCCCTTCAAATACCAAGATAGCTATGCGAGAGGTTGGTGCTCTGTTCCCAGATGGTCTAGAGCAGAATCTCCAAGAAATCTTCAAGGCATACAAGGAGAGAATCCCTCTCGACAGAGAACTGAAGAATGCCTATGTGACTGTGACATCTGTGATAGCTTGTGCGAGAGAACCGTTATCACTTGATTTCATATTTGACATTGTTGGAGCGAAGTACTTTGAACTGTTTAAAGAGGCTGTGAAAGATGAATTGGCACCTGTGTTAAACTTTGAAGGAGAAAGAATTGAATTCATCAACCATTGTATTGTGGATTGGTTATTTGATACAAAGGCTGGTGAATTCAGGGTGGACAGAGAAATTGGAAGACAAGAGTTTTCTTCTCTTTGCACCAAGTGGATTACCGGGATTATCGATGGTGACCTTGAGTTGGATCCGGCCCTCAAGGCTTATGCTCTGAAGCATTCTGTGTATCACTTGACAGACATTCGAGGAAACACTGAGCCTGTTGGGAAAATATTATGCAGTCTGAAATATGCGCGTGAGAAGCTGTGTTTGCCGGACATTAACCTGGATCATTTACTTGATGACTATGAGCACCAGCACTTGATTATTGGTTCTGACAAAGTTGTCACTGTCAAGGATTACATGAGAAAATATCCACAAATATGGGAACAAATTCGTTTATTTGAGAAATTCATTTATGACAAAAAAGATGAAATCAGTGCTTGTCCCAAATTTGTTTTACACATAGCAGCCAATTATTCAAGGCTGGAAAGGATTCAGCAGAATGCTAAAGCTGAGTTAGAGAAGGAGCCTTGGCTGGAAGATTTGACCGCTCTTCCTGAAACACATTGTGTAATGAAGAACCTCAGAGGTGCTGTCCGTGCTCTTGACATCTCCGCAGATGGCAAGACAGTGGCCGCAGTTGTCAGAGATGAAGATCACAATGTTAAACTGCACATTCTAAATGGCCAGACTGGAGAAGACAGACTTAAATCTGTTGACATCAAAAGCCTTAATGACAGACTTGGATTGCTTGCTAAGTTCATGCCAGATGGAAACAACATCTTTGTGGGGTCACTCACTACCTTGGTCTCCAAGCAGGGCAAACAAGTTCCAAGTGGTCTGGACGCAACAACGGTCGATCTCAAGGAGAAATATTCTATTGAATGCTGTGACGTATCACCAAGATACTTGGGAGTTGGACTTACTACATTTCCTTGGGGAGGAAGATCACTGCACTTGTCTGTGTTTGATATGAAAACAAAGAAGTGCTTGAAAACCATTGAGATCCTACGATTTCGTTTTGGCGGTAGTGCTCAATTCTGTATCAAAAGTGTTGGCATGGCGAAGGAGCGCCCTCTGGTGTGTGCATGTGTGAAGCAATCAACAAAACCCCAGCTGCGAGTGATAGTGTGGAACATCACCAAATTCCAGGTGATAAATAGTATTGACATAAACAATGAGGATATTACCAAAACCATTTTCATATCTGACCACACTTTGCTTCTTGGTGCTGGCCTCAAATCATCCTCTGCTAAATCTGCCTTGCCTACTGTGTCTGAATTTTGGAACTTCAAAGAAGTAACCAACAAGTCGAGTTATCCGTGGGATTCATCCGAGCATCATTCTCTCTTTGCTTCCAGTGATGATGTCACAATCTCATGTCGCTGGTACGCTGCCAATGGCAATGCAGTTCTGGAACAGTGGCGTGGAGATGATGTCAAATCTAAACCGGTGGCACGTTACAACATCCGAGGATTATCTAACGTGTCGGAGATGCAGATTGCTGGAGATGTGCTCCTGTTTGTATCTGGTGAAGAGCTCTATCTGTACAGTGTGGCAGATCTGGAACCACTGGACATGGTCGATTCATCTCGCATCCCCAACATCAGTGAACTGATGGTCGACAGTCTAGTTTTCCTTCCGAAGTCAGACACCGCTATTATCTCATCAAAACGAGATGAAAGTTACACTGTGTACCTCTGCGATTTGTCGAAACCAGAACCCGCTCTAGTGGCCACCCCGTTTGAGAGAATCACGCCTGCAGATTGCAAATCCATTGACGGCCCAAGTACATCGCGAGTGTTTACCGGACCTACTGCTTGCACTGAGAGATGTTTCTCCAGTGCAGATGGCAACTATCTCTTCTTCAATGGCGGAGATCACGTCAAGGTGCTGGACCAGTCTCACGGCAACACCAAGAACATTCCAAGCTTGAAGGACCTCAACGAGAGTCCAGTTTACAATGAGTACAATGCAGTCAAGGCAACTGCTTCCATGAAAGACAATTTCATTGCTGTAGTTTACGGACAAATCCCAAACAAAGTCTTTTTGTATGATGTTAGATCGTGCAACCTTCTACGCAAGATTTCTTTAAATGTGAAAGATGATAAAGTGGGTGTTGTCACAGACTTTACCTTTATGCCTGCTATGGGCTACCTGTTGACCTACCATCAAGGTAACAACACCTTCGCAGCTTGGAATAGTCGTACCGGGGACCAACTTAGTCAAGAAAGTATGTTAGTAGCTTACTCCAAGGCCTCTCCAGCTTTAGACAGATTCGTCGTAAGCATCAAGAAAGGCAGGATGGAAGGGACTCTCATTTTGCGAAATGCCGATAACAAATTCTGCAAAAACCTGGCAGTTGGAGAGCAAACATGGCTGGCAGATAACATAAACAGTGATGTGGAATTCTCCTCAGATGGGACCATTCTCGTTGGAGTTTGTCAGAAGAATAGCATTTGTCGAGTGTGGAATGCGGCAAATGGAGAGTTATTACAAGACCTTCCTTCGTTATTCAACGGTCCCACAGATGTCGTTGGCATGCTTACCAATACCCATGTTCTCTTCCATGACGACCGTCTGCAAGCAATGGATGTCGCTTCTGGCGACCTCAAGGCTGTTTTACCTCTTGAACACCAGGTGGAGCGCAGGTTCACATCTCATGGGTTAAGGATATCCTCCAAGGGTGCTGTGGTATCTGGAGCTACCTCTGGTGGAATTCTTTGCATATTCTCGTGCCATAACTTCACCACAGTAAAGAGGAAAACCACCTTACAAAGAATGAAATCCTTCCGTAAATAAGCAAAATTTGTTATCGATTGGCCTTGATGTTTGTTGACAAAAACACTTTGCATTTTATATTTCACCATGGCCTGAAGTTGTTCATATTGTATATACCTAGGTTTTATCTTCACAGTAGTGTTTTTGTACCTTTCTAGTCTCAGAAATATAAAGATGTGTGAATGGTTCTATGATTTTTATGTGTGATTGCCTGAGACAAGATGTTGACCTGTTGATATGCTTCTACATCTTACAAAAAGTGTATTATACAATCATAAAATACTGATCATTTTTGCTACAGCAATAAATCTGATTTTTAAAAGCTAAACCTGGCTATCTTTGATTTTTGCACTGAATTTTGACTTTTGGCTATGCTCAGGTTCTCAAGTGAGAACTTGACTTATCATATAATGTAGTTCTTTTTCAATAGTGCCAAAAAAAGTGACACCAAAAACAACATTAAGCTTCTCCGGACAAAATTTCAAGATTCTTGCTGAAAAAAAACACTGCACAAAATATTTTTTCTGGGATTACATAGTTTAGAATGACAACAAGTCATGCATTATTTTTGTCAAAAAAGATAATGAAGTGTATTATGCCAAAATATCTTAACAGACAAGTGCAAGATATTGCACATCCCACTCACAATATATTACATATTATTACATGACCATTACGCTACAGCTACGCCGATTGGCCAAAATCAGTCACATGACGACATCATGAAAAGTATAATTGCATGGTTCGAGTGCAATATGAGTTTTTTTTCCAAATTTTTCCCCCGATTTTTTCATATAGGTAAGAGTGCAATATGAGTTTTTATTAAAAAAACAAAAAGTTACATAAATTGTTTTTTCCAAATTTTTTTTACCATGGAACATTGTATTAGAAGCATAGTAGTCGGGCGTCACAGAAGGGTCCCCCTGCACCCGTGTGAATATTTTATGGGACCCAGTTTTTTGGTGCCTTAATAATGTCCTTTCAACAAAAAAACAATGTTAACAGGACCATCATTGTCCCATGGGGTTTTTACAGCGGCCATTTTGAATTGAAGTTGACGACAGAAAAACGTCTCTTAGAAATTACAAGTTTGAATATCTCAGGAACTATTCAAGCTAAATTCACAAGAGGGGGTTCCATGGCTTGCACCCTCTGGAATAGTTAACGACACCAAGTTTTTTTAATGTCAAATATTGCAACATGACTATTGGTTCTACCGGGGGACGGTCAAAACGGCCAAAATCAAGACGGCCAATTACCAAGGACGGCCACTTACAATGACGGCCACTAGGGGGGACGGCCAATCGCTAGGACGGCCACCACCCAGAACGGCCAAAACAATGATTTCAGTCATTTAGTTTGGTTTTTTTCTTGCATAATTTGATAAAGCTGTTGTATCAATATCAAATTTTGTTTGTGCTTTCAATATTTGATAAACAATAAAGTAGTTAAACTTGAAGTGCCAAGCAAGTGTCACATGCTCATCTCTGATCCTTAATGAAGGAAACCAACAGCAATTTTAAAATTACAATCCAGCTCCTCTTATAATGAACTCAAAGAAATAATAATTGGCTATTAATTGCACTAGATTTTGTGCAAAAACATACTAAAATGCGTTTAAAAAAATTAAAAAGCTAAGGCTATCTACCACAAAACGGCCAGAGTATTTCATTTGTGCAGCAATATTTGATTTGCGCAATTAATTATTGAGAGTAGACAATTATATTTTAGGTTATAGTTTAAACTGCAGTTTTAGTTAGATGTGTCTAAATCAAAAATGAAAGATAAAAGCTTAGTAGTGCAGTAGATCTATGTGGAAAAATCCTTCATTTTGGTATAGAAGCATGGAATTTGGAAAAGATACTCTTGAACTAATAATCTCAGACAATTAAAATCAAATAATGTACATGTTTTTATTTCATAATAAATATGTCTGTTTGGGGCCTATATATTATGACATAGGTACATGTTATTAACAATTTCTACATAAATTTTCGTTCTTTTGGTTAATTACTGACAGTAGAGTTTTCCAATCCAAATGCTGGAGTACACCTTGATCAGCATTTGGATTGGAAAACTCACTGTCAATATCTGCTAACCAAGTTAACCATGGGAACCTACAGTATATATATGATCAAGAATATGTTGCCCTATTTTTCTAAAAAACTGATTTATATTACTAATGTAGAAAGCCATCTATTGTATGGGATAGCTGCTTGGGGTCCAATGTTAAGTGGAAGTTGTCTGAAGCAATTGAGAGTAAAACAAAACAATGCTATAAGAGCAATATCGAATATTAGACGTAGAGTCAGAATTCAACCCTATTTCAAAAATGGTAAATTATTAAAACTTGATGATCTAATTGAAAACTCTCTGCTTAAAATATCATATAGATATACAAATGATATATTGCCGCAAAGAATCGTGAACATCTTTGAATTCAACAATCATCGCCACAATACTAGAAATAATAACAATCCTAGAACACCCCATCATAGTTTAGAAATTTATAATAAAAGTTTCTTAGCTAGAGCACCACATCTATGGCAACATATGCCCCAACAAATTAAAGACAAATTAACCTTAAAGTCATTTAGCAAATGCATTACACAGATGAAAATAGAAAACTATTAACCATAATCCAGTTGATAGTTTTCATTGCTTTTCAAAGCCAGATGCACCATAATATAATATATATATATTTTTTTTAGTTGATATAGGTAGTAGCGATTATCCTAGACCCACCGGTCCCACCCGCTATAACTAATAGGCACTCATCCCATTTGTATTTGTCCCAATTCCAATGCCGTACTAAGTTATGCTAAAGGTAGTGGTCGCTACAGACCCTCCAATTATTAACATTAGTAATTTTCACAATCATTTGTTCATAATTTTTATATGCTATATTTATGCTTTAAATTTTAAGTGAAAGCCTTGGTTGTCCTGGCTGTTCCAACTCTGCTGTTCAACTTTGAACCAGACGAGGGACAGTCAGGGCGCCTTTCGCTTTTTGCTTTAATGTGTAGTGTTTAATTGTATACTATTATATTCATATAGCTGTATTAGTGTATAAACAGAAAGCATGAGTTGTCCTGGCTATTCCAACTCTGCTGTTCAACTTTGAACCAGACGAGGGATAGTGCAGGACGCTTTTTCGCTTTTTGCTTTAATAATTATGTGGTATATACGGTAATTGCGTACTACTATATTCATATATCTATTTGTATAATGTATTTTATTCATATATCTATTTGTATAATGTATTTGAATATGAATAGTCTTACCACATATTTACTAATTATTTTGCATATATGTTATCAGAATAACATCTTTTGTATTGATTCATAATATTTAAAGTATATCCGGGGTTTATCTAAAGGGGGGGAGGGGGTGCACCTACCCTTTGGGTTACAGCAGTTTCTGCTCAGGTGCCCTCCTGTACAACATTTTGCTTTTTTGCATATAATATTTTTTGTATGTTTCATTTTATTGTAAGTACTCAAGTTGTGCAAATAAAATATCCTATCCTATCCTAGACATGCAGTCTGGAGAAGGTATTCATCATTCATTGTTCTGAAAAGGTGTGAAGTAGAATAGCGTTGCATTGACGCTGTTGTTTGTTTAATTGAAAAATGAATTACATGATTGTTTGTTCAGCAATTAAGGAATGGGGAAAGTGAAGAATATAATAGATGTCATAAAATTCTTCTTTATAAAATTTTTAATCCATCTTGATCGTCTGCGTTTTTTATTTCAAGAAACTGTACTCATTCATATCGCAAATAAAACAAGAAAAGAAGGAGGGATAAAAAGAAAGGAATGACGATAAAGATAGGAATGAAGAAAAAGAAAGAAACAAATGATTGACAATCAACAATTTTGTTAATTGGCATTACCTCTATGTGACCTGCAATTTCCCGACAATGAAGTGAATGAACCATAAGTTTTTTCTGTCAACGAGTATTTCCAAATTCCAGATGAAATAAATATACATGATATAGGCCTCCTACAATCAAATTAACCTAAATAAAGTTAATGTAGGGCCACCTACTGTACTCAATTGTTTTTGTTGTTGTTTTTTTATTGAGACATATTATTGTGGATCGATGTTGTTGCGTTGAGAGAGAAATAAAGATCTGAATCTGAAATCTCGGCTTTACTAATTATGGTTAAAAGTAACTTATTGTGCTGTGATTATTTGTTTTCAATTAGTGATTAATATAGGCCTAATTAAATCCCGAGAAAAAAGAGAAGCAGCAACACATATATATATATTTCTTTTGCTGTTTTCCTCAACTTTACATTATGCTGCATTAATCAAGTAAATAGGGCAGAAGGATCTAAGCTAGAATGCTCTTGGATCACTGCAAATTTCCAATATTGAAAGAATACTTTTTAATTTAATAATTATCAATCTATTATTTTCGACATACCCAGTAGGTCCTATCAGTTTTTCTAAAGTTTAAAATATTTGAGAGTTCAGTAGCTAATATAATAATGATATTATTTAAATATTTAATATTAAGCCCCATTTGAAAATATAGTTATAACATAATTAACATAATTGATTTAAATGCTTTCAAAAAATAAAATGTATTCATTGTTCCGAAAAGCCTTCAAAAGGTGTGAAATGGAACAGAATGACAAGTGTCACATGCTCCTCGTGATCCTGAATGAAAGAAAACCGAAGCAATTAATTCCAATCCAGCACCTCTTATCATGAACACAAAGTAATACAAATTGCACTTGAATTACCTGATTACTGGATCTTTAGTCAGGTAATAAACTCTATAATATATTTATTGGCCGTCTTGGGGGTTGGCCGTCCTAAATTTGGCCGTTTTGGATATTGGCCGTCTTAAATTTGGCCGTTCTGGTCAGTGGCCGTCGTAGAATTGGCCGTTTTGGGTGTTGGCCGTTATGACTGTACTCCGTTCTACCGCACCCTTGGTGCTGAAAGGTCACAGCATCACAAATCTAAATCTTTACAATAGCACAGCTCATCATATAATCATCTCTTACAGACATTTTATACCTCATTTGAAAGCTTATATTCAGTGCTTATCAAATAAGATCATCAAACAGAGGTACTGGTTAACTGGCTGATGTGGAATAAACTGAAAAAATTTGAAATATGTATATGCTTTGTATTTGCATGTCTTTTTTCTGGCCCACCTGACTTGTAGGCCTTAGAGGCCGGGCAGTGTAAACTGCAGGTAACTTTAATAAAAAATATTTGACTTGACTTGTAATAAATGTTATTTTGTGTAATTATTTGGCCATTATGAGGTGATATTTACAATTTATATATTTTCAGATTCTGCTTGTCCAAAACATATAAATAGATGTGTCATTTGTGAATGTAGCTTGAATAGTTCCTGAGATATTTAAACTTGTAATTTCTAAGAGACATTTTTCTGTCGTCAACTTCAATTCAAAATGGCCGCAGTAAAAACCCCATGGGACAATGATAGTCCTGTTAACATTGATTTTTTGTTAAAAGGACATTATTAGGGCACCAAAAAACTGGTATGGGTCCCCTTAAATATTCACACTGGTGCAGGGGGACCCCTCTGTGGCGCCTTACTAAAGTGGTCATTTAATAAAACAAATACAGCACTTATTATCGTGCAATATGAAATTTTATTTGCACTCGTAAATTTTCATATTGCATTCATATCATGCCGTATTTATATAAGATTACATACGTTGGTCAGTTAGTGTTAGACATTGCACTAGCTGAACTCGCTAGATCTTGCAATAAACGCATGATATATGAAATTTCAACAATTTTCTAAGAGCAAATATCTGCAATTCTCTTACAAATTTTCAAAGTAAAACATTATATGCATGGGAGCTTCGAAGTCCACCTCAATATTGTAATTATGTCTTTAAAGGGCTATGAAATGCAATTTTCTATCTGTTGAGAGCTTCAGCATTACATATAAGGAAACACTATAGTGTCATTCCAAAAAAATCCATTAAAAACTTACTTTTAGTTTTCAATTTTGGCCATAAGTTTGGCACAGTAAAAAGCAACCTCTCTTGGAATGCAAGTGCTTCAGTGACATGAGACTGGGTTTTAAACAAACAAATGTGACTTATCATGAGCTTTGGAACTGATAGGCATAGCTCATGATAGCTGTGAAATATAGTAAAACGGCACCTTTAAACAATCAAAGCAGTGTAAAACTGTGATGAATTTTGATCTTCATTTAAATCATTCAGTACTGCAATTGATATTACTTGTTGAGTGTCTCAATGTTAAAATGAAGCTTCGTCATGTTTGGAGGTCCACAAATTTAGTGGTGTATCTGAAGGTCGTCCAGCTCACACAAGTCTCCCCTATATCTAATTTGGTCTTAAAATCTCCTTGGCCTTCCACCTATAGGAACATAAATCTGGTCATTTAAATCCACAAAGTAAATATATGTATGTTTATTGAACAATGAACACTTCTCTAGAGGTAAATGTTCTATTGTACTATATTCTTTCATGTCACCATTAAAAGGTGTTTTGGCATAGAAAGTTGGTCACACTCAAAAGATAAACAATTTACAATAGGCCTACATTTTTTTGATGCGATAGCGTCAAGGGTCTATACTTCCAAGTCTTCATATTATTCAGGTATGTACATTTTTTCCCGATGATAATTGGTAGGAAAAATTATTTCCCAGTTCTTGATATTATGACAGCTACACTAGAAGTGTTAAATATATCTTTAAAAGCTTCATGTTCACTTTCACATACCATCACCAGTTGGCCTTATAATTTCACTCTTCTTCTTCTTCTTCTTCTTCTTCTTCTCTCGTTGTGCTGGTATACCCATAAATATTGAAAAATCAAAGGCCATGCTGTTTCATTCTATAAATAGACAAGTTGCAACACCAAATATTTATATTGACGACGTTAAAATTGACTTTGCCGAAGAATTTAATTTCCTAGGCCTCATTTTAGATAAGAACTTAAGATGGAAGTCCCATATAAAATTTATAGCACAGAAAATTAGTAAAGCAATAGGTATTTTGACAAAACTGAAAAGCACTCTCCCAACTGATGCCCTATACAATATATATAATGCCTTGATTTTACCCCATTTAAATTATGGTTGTACAATATGGGGCTGGCAGTCCAACAACTTATTCAAAATTCAAAAAAAGGCAATCAGGGTCATAACAAAGAGCAAGTATAATGCACACACAAATGGTTTATTTAAAATGTTAAATACCTTAAAAGTTAATGACATATGTGCACTGCATGAATACAAATTCATCTATAAATTGTTGAATGGTTCGGTTCCCAGTTTCTTTAAAGATCTATTGAATATTCATACTTTTCCATATCACGAACATAACACGAGACAAGCAAGGGATCTGCGCTTACCTGCTGTGAGACATGAATTTGCAAGAAATGGCATCAAATACAGATTTCCCAAAATATTTAACAGTATGCCAATCAATTTTAAACAGAAGATTTTCACCCATAGTCAGGCTGGTTTTAAATTATATATAAAACAAAAAAGGACAGACAGTTATTCTTCTGAATGCTCCATTACTAATTGCTATATTTGTAGGTAAATTTTAATAGTATTTTATTTATTTATTTTTTTTACATATATATATAAAACTATTATACATAATACATAGCCATTAAAAAAAACTATCATACATCTCACATCTATAAGAAACTATTTTACATCTCTTTGAAATGGCAAATTCCAAATTTGATTTAAAAAAAAAACTTACTTGTTGAATTTAAGATTGATTTTCTTGTCCTCTATGTTACAAATTCCCAGTCACTGTACTCATGTCTTATTATTTTTTTCTAATTAACCAAAAAAAACAAAATATCAAAATTTTATTTAATTTTTTTAAAATATATATTTCTTGATTAACATATTTATCATACTGTATATTTTAAAACTTATACCATATATTCTTGTATTTTACAATATTTCTATCTGTATAATAATTTTGTATTTTGAAGGTAGTTCCCTAAAAGCGACCATCTTTGGTCTTTGGGAATTTCCTAAATAAATCAATATCAATATCAATCAATCAATACCCCGGATCGCCGGGTAGCTCAACCTCATTTTTGAGGGGGCTGAACTTGTACTAGGTTCAATCTTCTGTGTTGGTGATCGCCGTACACTGTATGATGTATGAGATGATAAGGCTGGGAGTCTGGCACATACTCTATTCATTCAGAGATGTCCAGGGTCTTTCAGTTGCCCGGCATACAACCCACCTCCATTTTAGGTCCCATGGGCTCGGACCATCTGTTTCTGTTTGTTTGTTTGTTTTCTTTATAGGTTTTGTTGTTGTGTTTTTCCTATGTAATGCTGTTGACTCTATATATATCTATTTTGTTTCTTTTGTTGTTGTTGTTTTTATTTTATTTTTATTGGTTATACTACAGACCAACCCCATTATTCTATATTCACTTTGGGGCAATTCCGTAAAGTCCGATTCACAGATTTGACACTTTAGCAGCTTGTGTAGCCCTACCATTACACCTAAGCTATTTCATTGTTATCTAGGCATGAGGCCATGTAATAGGGGTATCAGACAAGCCACCAACCAAAGCTCTAAGTGTAACAGGAGCTGACCTACAAGCCAAATATCATGGTGTTGGACGTACATCACACAGTGTACGTCCGACACCATGACATTTTGCAATAGCTCAACTCCTGTTACACTGAGAGCTTTGGTTGGTGGCTTGTCTGATACCCCTATTACCTGGCCTCATGCCTAGATAACAATGAAATAGCTGAGGTGTAATGGTAGGGCTACACAAGCTGCTAAAATGTCAAATCTGTGAATTAGACTTTACGGAATTGCCCTTTGGTTAGTTTGTTGATTCAATTAAGTATTCAATTTGGCAATTCTGTACAACTGTCTAGTTATTCTGTAAAGTTGAGTTCCAGGAGTGGGATTCGAACCCACGTCCTCTCAGGCCATAGGATTCAAAATCAACTGCTGTAACCGTTAGGCCATGGAGCAACTCGTGAATTATTTCTGAATGATCATCTCCGATAAGATTTTCTTTTGCCCACTGAATACAATGCCTCCCTAATGGGTTCCTTGTAGCCTATTCAAATGCCGACTTTATTCGACAGAACAACTGAAGGATTCTGGATGTTAATTTTTCTGGTCTCTAGTTTGAAATAACAGCACTTTATAAGACTTAATTATCTGTCTGTGATCCAGGTCTCTTTCACTTGATATCCTATTGGAGATAAAGCATGTCAGCTTTTCCAGGGTTTGTTCCTGCATTTTGAACTGAAGCCTGATAAACTACAATTTGAATATTACTGAAGCATACAATCTCATGGTGTGCCGATGAACCTGCGGGCCTAACATCATTTCACGAAATGGAGGAAGGAGCCACTGACAATGGGAAATCTGAAACAGGCAAGACATATTTTGTGACCCTGTGTTTTAAGACTACCCTACTGCGATAATGAAGTGGTCTTGCATGAGACGTGCATTCTCTCCAGCTCCAGATGCTCTAACGCCTGAAAGGCCCAAAAATGCCCTATCGATACTTTATATAGGCCTCATGGAAAGGTACACCTCCACTCCCTCTCATAAACTTGGTACCCTCTAGATACTAATTCCCTATTACCCTAAGCTTACCCTTTTCATATCTTCATACCTTGTCTGCCCTTGCCTGACCTGACCTCACCCCAAATCCATTCAGTTAAGCTCAAATTCAATCAATTACCCTCAACTACCCTCAACTACTCTGTACCCTCAGCTCCCCTCAACTACACTCAGCTTCCCTCAACTACACTGTACCCTCAGCTCCCCTCAACTATACACTCAGCTTCCCTAAACTGAACTAGTTTTCCCTCAACTTAACCCTAGAGATGACCCTGATGGCCTGTTGACACAACTGGCCACAACAAAGGGTCATATTCCAGGGCTACCCTCAACTAGACTTGGCTACCCTCAACAAAAGTCAGCTTCCCTCAACTAAATCAAGATTCCCTCAGAACTCAGCTCCCCTCACCTTACCTCAGCTCCCCTCCACTATACCCTTACCCTCTGTTTCCCTCAGTTACCCTCAGGTACCCCATCATAAAACAGTGGTTATCCCGTGGGCATGAGCGTGTATCCTGCCATGGGGGCCTTTAATAAATCTTTTAAGGGGCCCAAGTAACCCTGAAAATAATATTGCCTGCATATTGGCATCTGTGTGAACTTTTCAATTTCAATGATATATTGAAAATAAATATACGCACCGATCACTGTAAATGATATAAAATTTGAATTGACGATTTCTTTTCAGCAAGATTATTTCCCTCCTGGCGTCTCTTGATTGTGGTGATGCAGTTCTTTGCAACTGTCGTACTCTACATGAATCGCGTCAACATCAGTTTTGCCATTGTTTGCATGACAGAAGATGTTCAGTCTGGAGCCAATGGAACTCTCCTCAATCAAACATCAGGTGAGGTAAGACATTTTGAAAGAGATAAAAAATTTTATGGTAAAATTACAGTCAAATATTTCAATTGCATTATAATTTCCAGATATTTCAAATTTCACTTGCAAATACCTCTTCTCTCAAACGTGTTTTTTTGGCCTATTGTACCGAACATTCTAAAGTTTTTTTTTCGTATTCAAATCTGATGCTTTTATAATCAACTAGGTCTCTCTTAATTCTAATTAGAATCAATAATCTTTCAAATTTGACCTTTTTGTAAAATGAGTTAACGTGACGACTATGTCAATATTTAACAAAACCTTATACTAGGCCGATATTTACTAACTTATAAAGACTATAAAACGTAATCTTTTGAACAGTAGTAAGGCGCACCCAGAATCATGGAGTAGCTGCTGTGGGATCACATATTGTTTGTTTCACTTAATTTTAGGATGACCATAAATTCCACTGGAGCAGACAGACAAGAGGATTCGTCCTGAGTTCGTTTTTCATTGGTTACTTGTTGACCCAAATCCCTGCAGGATGGGCGCTTCAAAGGTGAGATAATCAGATAATGGGATAGAGTACCTTGTTCTTCTCTGAGTAGGCCTATAAATTACTACTGTTTCAGAAATCAATGATCTGTCTACAAGTGGACCGCTGTTACGTTGCCACTTTGTTTTCTAGCCTTGGCAGATCAGAACATACCGTATGCTGTCATGTGTTGCCAGCTAGTGACTAGTGTGCTATTCCCTGAGCTCCTGCGAGCGGACCACATCATTTCAGTCTGAGGAACTCACACAATGTTGCCTGGAAGAAACCGGGGCTGTTTCTGAGTGTGCTGATGGCCTTGTCTACTTCCTTAGAGAATGTGATTGCCGAGTCTGACTCTGGTATACATCAATGTTGAATAGAAATTTTGTGAATGTGCAATGAAATTGGAACTATTTCTTGGGACAGCAATGCTGTAGCATACAAAATCAACTTTTGTGCCAGGTGGCAGCAGCATGCAGTTCTCATTTTCACCAGACTGTTCAATGAGCGTTTGATTCTTTCCCAATCTGCTCTCCAGTATATTAGGCCTATTATCATACTGGATCACTGGTGTACCAGTTTCTCTCTATCAACTACACTTTCATCCCAAGCCGAAGGGACTGTGATTGTACAGAAGTAGGTCAAGTGTTACCGCTGTCACACTTTGTATCATTGCGCAAAATAGGTAGACAAAACTGAAACTGGAAAATATTAGAAAATAAAAAACCTTTAAAATACAGATACAAAAATATGTCGATTTGAAGAGTATCAACAAATTATTATAATCTATGTATGCCAAAACTGTATGTAGGGCACTGTCAGGTGGTTGCAACGCCTTAAAACATCATGAACGGTGGCTGATTGAAGGAATGTCAATGAAATTATTTACCTGACATACAACTAAAGCAGACAGTGTGTAATGTGATTATCTAAAACGAATACATAAGAAGTGAATGTGAGCAGGCAAAGCCTTTGAACAAATTTTTACAATTTCAGATTGAGTGCGAAATGGATTCTGTTTGGAGGAATGGCAATCACGACTGTTGCCTCCTTCCTGAGTCCAGTTGCAGCTTACAGAGGATGGGGAGTCCTGGTCTTCCTCCAGATTGTCAAGGGACTGGCTTGTGTTAGTATAGTCCACAGTCCATGCTCAATGATATTTTTTAATGCCAAACATGATTTTAAATTAAGGCTCATAACATCAATTTTTTTGCAAATATTGTTTGAAACCTTCATTTTTGCTAACCTCGAATTCTCATCATTCCAGGGAGTTTTCTATCCTTGCCTTTACACATTAGTTGCCAAATGGGCTCTTCCCCACGAAAGAAGTAGAATGACCACACTTTCTACATGTGGTTTGTATAAAGTTCTGTTGTTGCTTCAGAACTGATAATGCTAATGCATGGATACATTACAGCCAAACACTTTGATATAGAATGAGAGTGGACTGTGGCACTGTGAAAATGGAACTTCGTGTGTCATCATGCTGATGATTTGTCATGATCAAACCCAATACTTTCAATTTTATTGAAGGAGACTTATCCCACTTGTTGGTGACAGCCAAACGAAAGGATTATGCATCTGATTTTCACTCTAAAATCCGTCATGAGAAGTCAAATGGCTTTCTCTTGATCATGACTAATCAAACAGCCTCTATGTTTCCCATGTTGAAAGTAGAGAAGATGACACTTCATCAGCTATCATGAGTCACAAAGTGCCATTTTCACAGTGTCACAGTCCACTCTATTTCTATATCAAAGTGTTTGGCTGTAATAATCAATGATGTAATGTTATCTTTTTTTTGCTGTATAAACCCTAGTCAACACAATTCAGCGCTCAGAGCCACAAAATGAAAATTTCTTGAATCAGTCCTGAATATATAATATAAAACATATCACTTTTGACAGGGTCAGCCGTAGGCAGCATTATTGGATTCTTATCAGCAGGTTACATGTGCAAATGGAGCTTCGCAGAAGGATGGCCTTCCATATTCTACATTTATGGTAACATCTACATAACAGAAAAGACACAATGTTCACAGTATTACCAACACTGTAAAATCATTGAATACTTTTCAACTTCTTAACTTTCCTCAGCATTGGTGGCATGTGTTTGGCTGGTGGCCTGGGCATTGTTGGTTTATGATAAACCTTCCAAACATCCGTTCATTGGAAGCAAAGAAAAGGAATATCTCACTGAGGCTACAGAAATGTTTATGCAACATGGGAAAGTTAGTATGGTTGAACTTCGTTTTTGCCTGACGGTGTTAAATCCTTGTGCACCACTGAAAGATTTCATTTTCACTTTTGGAAATACAGTGGGGTGCGAAAGTTTGGGCACCCTTGAAGAGGAGTCACATTTTTTCAAATTTCAGACAAACCGTTTGCAGAATCTTTCCAATGTGAATTGTGGGAGTGAAGGATACCCGTGCACTCATTCTTTCCCCGAAAGAACAATGGAAATATAAAAATGTAAAAAAAATATGGATCTTTTTGTCGGGTTTTACACGTGCAAAAGTTTTGGCACCCCTACAGATTCTGGTCTTGACTTTTATGTAACTCTACATCAAAGCAATATAAAAGCTCTAAAATGCATTGGATAATAATGTAGGCATCCCAGGACTTCATTTTTAGTGCATTTTTTATTTTGCTCCCACACAGAGTGACTCAAACTGTTGCATCTTTGTGGTTCCTATGGCATCAATTTCACATGTCCAGTTATATTGAATGTTTTGGACATTTCTGGACCAAGAGACCTGGTTAGCCTCTCCATTACCTAAAATTAACATTTGATCTAAAATAACCAAAAATATTTAAGATTTCCATTATTTATTTAAGTTAAGATTGAGGAAAATTAAGATAATAATGTGCAGTTCAACTTGGTGTTGCCAGCCAGGGACTATTTTTGCCGGGGAAAAAAATCAATTTGGTGTTAATTTTGTTTCTGTTTAGTAAATTTTGCTATTTTGCAACAATTAAATCTTATATGTCAACCTCATAGACCCGTAGAGTTGTGACACTGAATGTGATCAACTGGTGCATCATTCCACCGTCAGCATGCAGATATGAAAGGCCAAGCTATACTAGGTATCACAATTACACAGCTTAATCTGACTGTCAGAGTCATGCCAAAGGACCCATCTAGCTATTTGGAAGCATTCTGGATCAGTCACTGCGGTGTTTTAGACAAGGGAGCCAAAAAATGCATTGAAATGGAATTGCTCCGATACACCAGAATGTGATAAACAATTTTAACTCTCCAAGGACAAGAATAGCTAGGCCGAGAATCATGGATGTCAGCTGTAGTAATTGCAAAATTGTCATTTTTACACAACACTACTAAAAAACAGCAGGTTTCGGAAATATTTTTTAAAGGAAAGCCAAGGTACTCGACATAGATGCCCAGAAAGTTGAACTTTTGTGGCTTTTTTGGCATTTTTGTTGGATATAGGTATGAGCTGCTCCAAAATTTCATCAAAGATTAATCTGTCATGTTTAGGCAATGAAAAATAAACACGATAAATCAACCTTGACAGCTCCAGGACTCAAAATAATTGAAATTTTATTAAATAATCTGACGTACCTTGGGTACATAAAATCTGCAAAGTTGGGAGTCATTCTGTTTGGGATTAAAATAAAAAATTTACTCAAAATGAAGTGTTGGGATACTTACATTATTATCCAAAGCATTTTAGAGCTTTTATATTGCTTTGATGTAGAGCTATAGAAAAATCAAGACCAGCATCTGCAGGGGTGCCCAAACTTTTGCACATGCAAAATCCGACAAAAAGACCCATATTTTTTTACATTCTTATACTTCCATTGTTCTTTCTGGGTAAAATTGAGTGCATGGATATCCTTCACTCACACAATTGACGTTGGAAAGATTCTGCAAATGGTTTGTCTGAAATTTGAAAAAATGTGACCCCATTCCAAGGGTGCCCAAACTTTCGCACCCCACTGTATCTTTGGTGCATATCACTGGCAGGAAATGTCTGGCATTGGACATTCTGTCTTTCAATCTATCATTGAAAATAAATCTGGAGTTGCTTTAGATAGATTAATTCACACTACGGAGTCCAAAAACAATTTTCAGTGATATACTTGGAAGTAAAAAAATTAAGAACACATTTCTCTTGTTGAATACGTTTTTGCAGAAAGGTCACATCCCCTGGAGACAAATGCTGACATCAGTGCCCGTCCTTGCCGTCTGGTGTGTTGACTTCACTTACAACTGGCAGTGGTATTCCATAATGACCTTGCTGCCAACCTACATTCATGATATTTTTCATCTGGATATCAGAACGGTAGGTATTGACATGACTCATTACTATCCATTGCGAAAATGACTGCATACATGCAGGATTGTCATATCTTCTTGGTGTGGCAAAAAACATCATTGTTGACCAAGAGTCTTTGGTAAGCCTAAATTGTGAACCAGTTCCTTGGTCGATCTTTTCAATGGAAAACTTGTCTTTGAGATGCTCAAACCCCAAATCAAATTGACTTGTAGTCCAGGAGCTTATGGGGATAATTGTGCATATTTGTCTACAAGCATGAAATTTGGCACAAATGTTGCTGAGGGTATATAGATTCAAATTTTTGAGGGCGCCGGAGCGGGCGCTCGCCTTGGTTGCCATAGCAACAAATTCAAAATGGCCGCCGCTCGATATCGAATTTTGAGTATAACTCAGTAACAAAAGGTCATAGGATTGCAAATAATAGCTCTAAATATATGTTTTTGGTGCCAGGGATTCTGATTGTGCCATTATTTTTCATGTCAAACACATACTTTGGTCTTTAGAGCCAAAATTGCCTGTATATTGGGGTTATAGAGCTCATTTTATCGAAATTCACCACAAATCTTCAGCTTAAACTATTGCAAATTGTTCCTAGTAGCAATTCATCAAGTTTGGACAACAAAAATAAACACCAGCTTTATGTAATAGATATACATCAACATATCATCTGTACGATGATACCAAAGTAACCAAACAAATGTTGCAGAAATTGGTATTGTCAAAGCAGCTGCCTTACTCACACCTACAGGCTCTTTTGGGCATGCAGTCCTCTCCATGAAATCTTTCAAATCCCTACATGTTGCAATTGTTGCATACCGATAATTTACATGGTATACCGAAAGAAACCTGTTGCTGTTTCAAGTATTGGCCAGTATGACATTTATTATGTACTTACCCTCTCCTGTCTTCCATCCCCTTCCATTGAAATCTTGGATTTCCTCAAGATACAATGGCGATTGATTTGAAGAAAGACTTGTTTGCAGTTATAACCTCCTTTATCTGTGCTCTAGCATAAATGATTCTTAGGTATATATCTGAGGCAGTCTGAGACCAGACTGCCTCTTCTCAAAAGCACCACATCACAACTCTCATTTGGAATGCTCCTAGCAGATGGAAGTACAATGGGAAGAAGAAAAAGAAAAATATTGTACAAGCGTAGCAAAAAGTCTGATACATTTCAGCATGAATTGCAGTCCTACGAGGGGGAGGGGAAAATAGAAAGCCAAATGAATAAGTGAAATAATGTGACGTTGCCAAGTTGACTGTCGGAAACTGATGTGTTCAGTTTCAAAGGGTGAGATTGAGGACTATTTTCATCAGTGTAATAATTGAATGGTTAAAAGACAAGCAGACTATGTTCATTGCATCTTAATGCTTAATTGTCAACAGGTGTTACAAATTAATGACACTTTCATTCATTTTAATTTTTAATCTTAAATGCTTTTTACATGTCATTAATTTTGTCATTTGTATGGTGCACCACTGTCTGATTTAATGGTTCATGGGCAATTACATAGTATTCTTCCTCTGATACATTGGTCTATTTGCTTTCCCAAAACAGACTGATGGTGGAGGTTTGTTATTCAGAGGAAGGGACTGACAGGTACAGTCTGTATCCAAGGGATACTACCAAGAGATTTTCCTTTCTACTTGTGAACAGACTCATGTTTCATTGACTTTTGCCAACCCACATCCCACAAATCTTGAAATTGTTTGCATGCAATGTCAAGACAATATTCGCTTGTGGAGGATAATTTTTCAAAAGGACCAAGGTATCAGTAATTCTCCTACATGTAAGGTGACCAAGAATGCTGCTATTCCAATACCAAAGGAAAAGGAAATTCTCACACTGTAGATAAGCATGGAAGAAGGACAATACTAGACAGATATGGTAAGTGCAGCCCTCTAACCCCCATTCTGGGCTCAAGGGGGTTAATTGATGAGATGCGAGAGAGAGCGGGAGTCCTAAAAATGTTACACATTTACCCCACCAATGCCATTCCTCTGGCCAGGCTCAGTTAGACACTAGTTTGATATGTACCACTTTTAGTACAAAATTTACTAACTCAAATTTAAGTCAGGCCAAGTTCAAATGTAAATCCAACAGCATTTAGGCCTACCACCATTCGACTGTTTAACATTTCACACAATGGCTACTGTGTGATTTTCTGCCGGTAGATATTAAGGAGTAGCCTCATTGTTCATTATTGAGTTGGAACATGCAATTTTAGTTATCCTTGGCAAGACATTGGTGATCGATTTCACATGACCGGAATACTTTAGAAAGGACAATCATCAATTTATCGAAAAAACACTTTATGCCTTTCACCAATCAGTCCTGAGGTTGTTTGGATGCTGTTCACTGTAGTTCTTACCTAGGACAACTTCCTTTATGACGGCTTTAAGATGTTTGTTCATCAATGTACTGGCAGGACTCTCCAAACCTACATTTTAGATGAACAAACACAGGCATGGTGGGAATCGCAGCCAATATTTCAGACAATAAACAGAAAGAGGTACACATTTTCCTGATGAATATAGAAGTCAAAAGTTTTTCTTTTATTCAACAGGCAAGATCTTGGTGACACTCTACTAGGCAGCACTAATTTCAAGATTGTCTTGTCAAAAAAAAAATCTTGTTTGATCTTTCAACTCCCTCCAGCTATGACTTTTAGGCACAAAAACCCTCTTCCCTTATCTAAGCTATCTTCTACAATCTACATGTAGCAAGTAATAAAACAGCTAGCCTACCACTCTACCAGTGTGTGAACTTCGGACAGTGAAACAGTGGTAGGCCTACAACAGTCCCTGTGTTAAAGGACTGCTTCTTCTGCATGAGTCAGGCGGTCTCTCATGTACTTGAATTCTCTTTGAACATGCAGAAACATATGTGACATCCCAGCCAATTAAACTTGTGCCAAGCTAAATGTTGGGTCACTTGGTATTGTACTTCATGCTTCACTTGGGTGACACATGATTTTCCTTTGGTATTGCCTGTTGGAAAAACAGTCTCCTTGGCCAGATTAGGATAATTGTCCTCCAGTTACTAGTACCATGGTCTTTCTGAACAATGATACATCACAATTCTGTATTGTTCTGACATACCATATAAACAATTTAATGAGTTCCCTGTGATCGAGTGGTTTAGAGTGCTTGATAGTGCATGCACAGGTTTCAAGAGCTTAGGTTTGAACCCCAACCCTTGAACTCAATTTATTCCAAGCCCATGACATATTAGATGGAGTGTTCTATTCTGGGGCTACTCAATGACCCTGGACACAACCTGTTTTATAGCATGACTCCTAGTCTTCTCATCACTCATCATGCACACAGCGATCACCAGAAGTGAAGGTGCTATGGCAGGGAACCTTGAGCAATGTTCTCTTGTCCCCTACTCATGGGTACTGCACTGTGGCTACCCTGAGCAGTGCCATTATTGGAAGGCTCTCAACAAAGTCCATGTGCCACATGTCGGATCATAATAAGAAACCCTGACTGACAGCAGACTGAAGATATTCACATCGAATTAAGTATGGAATTGGCATCTGGGGCACTAGTGCAGTTGCTTTTCAGGTCCGTGCTCAGCAGAACTCCGCAGAACTGTGCTGGTTCATGTATGCAGTTCATGTATGCATACAAGGACATGAAATACAGCACCTCTACTGAAATGTTTTAGCCCGCTCCCTCCCGTCGCAATAGAACAGGCTGCTGTAGCATGTTCTAGTTCTAGTTCTATTCATTTAATGCTAAGAAGCCACATATTGGCCTATGCAAGCATGGTGACCGCCGTATGATGGATGAGTGATGGTAAGGCAGTGAGTCTGCCACATACCCTATTAGTTCAGGGATGTGCAGGGTCTTTCAGTTGCCCAAGTATAGAACACTGGATACAACCCCCTCCGTTTATTTTTGACCAGGTCTCATGGGACAGACCTGGTCAAGAGCTATATATAGCTGTTGATAGCTGTAGCTGCAGCTGCCCTCTGTTGAGTGTCCTATGTTTTAGTGCCTTATGCTGAGTGAAGCTCCAGGAGCGGGAGTCGAACCCATGTCCTCTCAGGCCAGTGGATTCGCAATCAAGCGCTTTAACCATTAGGCCACAAGAAACCAAGTCAAATCAATTCCAAGACTTGTGAGATGTGACTGAAGTTAATCAAACAAGACAGTCTATGCAAAGTCACTGCACATATGAAACAAATATCTTGGTAGTGTGATAGTATCCCTCAGATATATACCCAAGAAGCATCTACATGTATTGCTGAGCACAAATAGAGGTTGTATTACCGTTGTAACTGAAAAAAAGTCTTTGTTCGAATCAATCGCCATTGTATCTTTAAAAAATTTAGGATTTCAAAGTATGGGGATGGCAAACAGGATTGGGCAAGTACATCATAGATTTCATATGGGCCAACACACAAAGACAGCAACAGGTTTCTTTTGGTATTCTACACAACTTATTGGCTAGCATCATGTAGTGCTGTGATATTTGAAAGACTTATAGAGGTGGAACTGTGTGCGCAAAAGAAAAGGAGCGCATAGATGCAGCTGCTTTAACAATACCCTTGTCTGCTACATTCATTTGGTTACTTTGACATCAATGTACATATTATATATATATAATTGATAATTTGGTTCTTGTTAGGGTGAACTGTTATCAGGAAATTGAAAATATGTTGAAAGTTTCGATAAAGTAGGCTCTATAACCCCAATATACAGGTACTTTTGGCTCTATAGTCCAAAATATGTGTTTGACATTAAAAATAATGGCAGAATAAGGATCCCTGGCATCAAAAACATATATTTAGAGGTATTATTTGCAATCCTATGACCTTTTGTTACTGAGTTATACTCAAAATTCGATATCGAGCGGCGGCCATTTTGAATTTGTTGCTATGGCAACCAAGACGAGCGCCCGCTCCGGCGCCCTCAAAAATTTGAATCTACATACCCTCAGCAACATTTGTGCCAAATTTCATGCTTGTAGACAAACCTGCACAATCCACCCCTTATTTCCCCATAAGCTCCTGGACTATTGTGCTCTCTGTCACAGTGATTGTTTCACTGAAATTGAAAGACATTGCCTTGCAAGGACACATATCTATCTATCTATGGGAATTAACTTATTGCAGCGATTGGTCACCCAAGTCATGAACAAGTTGGTGATAAGTTTATAAAGTCTGTCAGCTGAAGCTTGCAATATTGTTCTTTTCAGAATGGTGCCTACAGCTGTTTGCCATACATAGCCAATCTTCTGTTTGCTTGGACTGCCTCCGGGATCGCTGATTGGATTATTAAAAGGAAAGCCAATGTGACCGTCATTCGTAAAATATGGGTGGCACTTTGTGAGTTGTAACTCTATGTGACAAATAGTATTAAGACAGACAAAGAATCCAAATACTGTGGAATTCATATTATCAAATATTTGTGCTTTTACAGTAAAGGAAAGAGAACTGACTAGTGGGTGCCGTTGCAGAGCAGATAAGGTGTTCGACTGCTATGCACATGGTCGCGGGATGCCAATCGTGGAATGCTTGACTGAGGAGCATGTGAAATTTGCTATTTGAGCATTTCATGTTTCATAAAAACATTGCCTTGCATATGTCTCAGAAAAAAATCAATTTATCAAAAATCAAACTGCTGTCAGCTACTGAAAACCACAAAGAAATGTTTGTGTAGTCAGTAGTCACTGTGGACCAAGACGTTTAAAGTATAACCTTAAAGCATCTTTGATATTTGATTTTAAACTGCCTTCACAGTTTCCAGGTGTTTTTGCAGAATTTTCTTTGACATGGTCAAAGGAGAATTTGTCTTACCTTGTCTTTTAAATTATTGTCCCCAGAGTATTCCAATGATATGTTCCATTCAAGATATATCCCATGTAACAAAAGTATAATAAATGAACAGTTCCATGTGGATAAATATCAACAATAGTGGAAAATCAATCAATCAATCATTCAATCAATCAATCAATCGATGGATGCTCAAGTGTACCAGTAAATAAATCTTATGCAATCAGTCTCTGGCATTGCCATATATTTCTTATTTTCTGACAGTGTTTTAAGGGTCCTGTCACAAAAAATAGCAGGCACGATTATAATTTTTAGCATTGTTTGGCATTGACTGTTTGTTGTAATCACCTGCCTCGGACCTCAGGTCAGCAAAGTGCAAACTTGACAACAATATTTAAATGTGAACACCGTACGAATGGGACCATGTCTCTTGGGAGCTGAAAAAGATTTAAGCTTGATCAGGCCTGCCACTGATGTAAATTACAAAGTCGACTGAGGTCATAGGAGGACCACAGACATTAAACCTGGTATATTTACCTCAATGTCCTGACTGATTGACTGATGTCATATCATATTATTTACCATGTCATACATACCGCCAGATAGGTTCAATGGTTCATGCATTTGTCAAATATCAATAATAACAGTGACATTACCAAGAGCTGTAAGATATCACCTGTAATTCCCAAATGCAAATGTATTTTCTTTGCTTTTCACTTGCAGCTTGTTTTGTCCCTGCTGCTTTCGTCATGGCAGTTGCCCATATGACAGGCGAGGGGCATGGAGGTGTGGTTTCATGCCTCACTCTCGCTGTCGGCTTCTTGGGATTTGCCCGCTCTGGTAATCTCGTTAACCGAATTGATCTTGCTCCTAAATATGTTGGGATAATTCAAGCGATCAGCAACACTTTGGGCACTCTGGCTGGAATAATCGCTCCATTGGTCACATCCGCGCTGGTTCCTGATGTAAGTTTCAAAGTGTGAAATGAATTTTTGTATGTTTCTGCTGCTACATTGCATGATGTTCCATATGCCTGATATCTAACAGTAGCTTGATATTTAATATTTTATGTTCAATCGCAGTGCCAGTAACATTATGCTTGCAGTATTCTTGAAGGTAATTCACAGGTACCTTTGTTATTAGAAGCCATGCTACTCCTCAGAACATGATTTGACCTTTTATTGCATGTTTGTTTGTGCAGGGAACAAGGACGCAATGGCGCCATGCTTTGTACCTGGGAGCAGGCCTGAGTGTTGCAGGAGCAATTATATTTATCATCTTCGGAAGTGGCCAATTGCAACCATGGGCAACACCTGGTGGAGACAAATCAAGAGACTCAATTAGCCAAGAAGCCGTCCCTTTGGAAGAAAAGTCATGAACATGCTTTGGCGTATTTATTGGGGGGTATGGGGCCATGGCTACACATTTCGCCGATTGTTGTGCCCACTTCAGGCCATTTCTGGATGGTCATGAAAAATCAAATTTGATAGATTGTCTCAGTTGTGTCTTAATTCTTAGTCATGTTATATTAAAAAATAAAAGTCAAAAAATTAGAGAAAAGGGTTTATTGGTTGGAAATAACCCCCCTCCCCCTCAAAAGGAAAATTATATAAAAACACAAGAAAATAATATGCCCCTCTACCTATACCGAATTACCACATACCAGCTGCATATTGGATGTCAGCAATTTTTTGCTGCAAGATCACACCAGTACAAGGGGGAAGGGTTGGCCTAGTGGTAGCATGCTGGGCTGCCAGTCGCTTGGTCCAGGCTGTTGGATGGCTGTTTCAATAATCCTTTGCTTCATTGCCGTGTCCTCCTCCTGTCCTAATTAGCCCACTAAGTGATTAAATACAGGACGTAAAGCCCCAATCATCCATCCATCCACACTAGTACTGATTCACAATGACTAATTGACTATAAGTGACATTTTTGTCTGATAACAATCAGAACTTTGTGCATTTGTGTTATTAATTTGTGTGAAATCATGTTCATAGATTTATTTTCATGAGTCAAAAAATGTCAATATTACTGTTGGGAGAATTATTACCGACCAGATTATTATCACACGTAAAGCTACTTCGGTATGTATAGGAGGCTTGCATCTTGTTAGAGAGGTAAGGCTTAAGAGTTTTTTGTGGTACAAAAAATACTACAATTAATGCTCGGAATTTTCTTCTTTGTAGATTCAGAATGTGGGTAACTTAAACCTCGTATACATGGAATTCAAAACATGCTGAACAGTTTTTGGGTCCTTGGAATTCATTCAAAGACCATTGTCGTCAGATTCATTTGCTGTAAACAGGCAAAGTTGGTGTACACACAAAAGCATTTCACAGACAATATGACAACCCAAACTGATGTGCTCTTGTGATTAGAATGGTACTGAGGTATCCCTGGCTACAATATTGAGTTCCTCAGTGCTTTAATTGACTTTCATTCAACATATTTCTTCTGATGGTTGTCTACTCTTCAAACAAAAACTGGCTCTGAATATTTGACTGTGCTGCCCTCTTGTGCATAGTGACAGCATACCACATTACAATAAAGACAAAATTAAGTAATTTTCTTATAATATCTAATTGTGGCTTATTTAGTTTTGATAAATATTTTCATAGGGATTTTATGTCAAAGTGTTTGAAGTTTAGTGCGGATTCTGGTTCAAAAATATACAATAAGATGTTTTCATATAAATAACAGAAGAGCAGTTTTAACATGTAATTTTATCTTCACTTTTTGATACACAACTAAATAGAGCATTAATGCGGTACAAATTATGGATTAAACCAAGGACCCTGTGCATGCATTGCATGGTATTTTTTTGTAAGAATTGCACTTCTGAAATCAGCGCTCAGAATTTTCTGCTACACTTGCCACCTATCAGATCTAGGTATGTAAAACGCAGATGAAAGCTTCTAGGCTCCTGGACTATACAGGTCTGCCTCAGAACTTATAACAGGAATAAAGAAGTTATTTATTCAGCACCTCATACGCTGAGATACATTTGAAGATCTAACCCTTGGGTTTTGACTTGTCTCAATGCTTCTCAAATCCGGATGCATGCCTCAGAAGATCATAATGGGACTGCTTGAGCTGTATAATCTGGTATCGAAAAATATGATCACGATCTACTTCCAAGTTACAACAATACACATAATATTATATGTATAACGGTACATAGAATTTTATTGACATGTAGAGGCATCAAACAGATACACATGTGATATAGTAAAATAATTTTTAAAAACTTTCAAAAAAGGTATTGATACATATAAGAGTGTAAAATTCAACAACAACAGCACACTGATAAGCTGTACAGTCATGAGCATATATAAGCATTAACAATTGATTTAAGTTAATACTGAGCATTAGACATAAAATCTAGAACATTTATCATTGTTGTCAAAAAAAATATTATTTGCAAAATTGATTAGCTCAAACTGACGTGAGAGCCGTGAGGCAAAGAGCCAGCAGGAACCGCTGAAAGGCCATGCTATGTAGGCTAGCTCTCTCAGATTTTAGTGTCCATAAATGTACATTCACCGACATAAGCAATATTTACACAGTTGCAGAACTTCAATTAGAGCACCTTGATCAAGTAGTGCACCTTCATGATTAGCACCAAATTATGCACCAACATAAATTCAAGTTTCTACATGCTATAAATCTAAATTAATAGCAGATTATACAATAAAATTAAACAAAAGTAACATGAACATCCGGAGGTTTAAAAAAGAGAAAAAATTCAGTAGCAGTACAGCCTAAGGCCACACACAAAAAATAGAATCATGAACAATATGATTCATGTCAAGAACAGTATCAACAATTTGTCAAATGTCATCTGGAAGAGCGAAGGTTGTTTCAATCAAAAGAGGTCTATGCACTAAAAGTGAATAATACAGGAATTGTCCCAGGGCTATATTTATTTCTAAAGTTTTACTTTTTGTGATCTCTAAAAGCTGCTGATACCTACAATAGACTAAAAAGCCAGAGATATGTGTCACCGCAATGTCCATTAAATCAGAGGCATGTCCAATTTGTCCATAAATTTGGGACACACCATCAAAAACTCTCTTCATCTTCTACTACATTCATTTCATGTATTATGCTTTCGATCTTGCGGGTGTAGGGGGAACGGGGGCACATTGGGACGCGGGGCACTGTGGGACGGTGCGGTTTTCTTGGATCCTGGCAAGGTATATGATATGGTAGTGCCATCATATCTTGTAATTTCACATCCTGATGCTTCCATGGTTTTATAGACAAATTACAGCCACATGCAGAAGTATGGCAAGCAAAAGTTTGTTTTCCTACCACTAAAGTAAATATGGACGGGTTCAATTCTAACCATTCTGTGGACAAACCATGAACAATGAGGCTTTCTCAGTGCTTGTATGAATTTTATATATCGTAATGAACAGTTATGAATTGCTATCGTGATAAACACACTCACTGGTGTCCGAGAAATTAGCATTTTGGCGTAAAAGTCATATCGGGGCTCATTGGGACAGTGAATTCGGGGCACATTGGGACGCACTTAATATGGCAGAATTTAAGTATCCAAGGCAACTGAATGACCTGGGACAGCACACAACAGGTATTCAGGCCACAGTGAATAGAGGTATAGTGGATTACCATGCTCTGTGAACAAATTTGTCGCAAAGTACTGTGTGTTACTTACATAGATGTCCGCACCGAGGACAGTTTATGTTAAATGTTTAAAACTGTTTAAAGTTATGAACTATTGGCACTACAAGGTGTTAATGCACTGTATATTGTCTTATGCACTACTTATATGTGATATCTATTGCACATGGAGTGTAAAAATGATTTTTTAATTGATGTCCCAATGTGCCACGGCTGTGTTAGCCGGGGCACATTGGGACAGTCATTTTTACGACTCTCTGGCTGCAAAAGGGTAGGTGCAGTCTAGTTTATTATGCCTTGCATTTAAGCTCAATAGTATTGTTGATATTCATGCAAACTTCTGAGTTCTTCAGTGTTTTCAGCATTGAGCAAAATTAGTAGACGTTAAAAGCGTCCCAATGTGCCCCCGTTCCCCCTACATTATGTGTCGCTTGTGTCATCCTAATTCTATTTGTAGATTATGGGAACTAAGTCAATACTTCAAAAGACAAAAAATCAGAAAATTTCCTCTCAAATTTGTATTCCAAAATTGTATTTCCAAATTTTATTATTTTTCCAAGAAAAATTTTCCCAAAAATTTCTTTTTTTTGCCATGAGGTTTTTGAAGACAAATGCCTTGCAATAGTACAGGAAAAAAAATTGGGGCAGTTGATACAATTAGATATTGACTGATTTGGAGAGCATTAGTTAAATCTATTTCCCTCGAGGGCGTGTAACACTGTGTGCTAACTAAGTGACCTAATTAAGGATTCTTTTGTTTACATCTTGCTAGTTCTCATACATAGAGCAAACAACAAACTTTGCCATATTATAGCCAGTATGCTGTCTTATAGTACAAGTGATACACATATGAAATTTGAATCAATCAGTTATGTTTTCTGAGAGATTAGGCAGTTTTAATAAATCTTAGCGCATTTTTTACTAGAATCACCAAATCTTTTGATTGCTAAATATCTGATGCTTGTAATTTCACAGCAGGATGTCTAATACATAAATACAGCATACTTGTAATTTAATTGGTTTCTACTCCAAAATTTAAGATTTTATGATTAACTAGGTCGCTACGCATAGAGCAAACGGTACACAGTGGTAAGCGAAAACTATTTCTCGAGGCCAAATATAGACTGGTTTCCTGCATTTGTCCACAAAAAAAAAAACTAATCAAAACTAGCAACAGTGCAATGTTTGTGTATACTTATCTATTCGGTATAATAAAACAAATATAGACTGACCATCTTGGGCAGTATACATATAGTCAAATCTATTTCCCTCTCTTGTGTGTTAGGAAAACTATTTCCCTCAGCCTTTGGCCTAGTGAAATAGTTTTCACTTACACACCGTCAAGGGATATAGATTTAACTAATGCCCTCCAAATCAGTCAATATTTTTATAATATAAAACTGTCTCTTCTGTGGTTATGAAGTGCATGATCTGTCTTGGAGACCCAGTTTCTCGGCGCGAAATGTACTAAAAATTCAAGTTGCATGAGGATGCCTACCTCATCACTGTGCAATGTGTACATGTATATGCTTTATTTTTTAGACCAACTTGACATTGAGCAATTTGTCATTGTGCAAATTAAATGATTTTTTAAGCTTTGAATAATCATTAAAAACACAATAGCAAATCCATTCAAATGATCTTCATTTCCTGAATTTGGGACTCACAACTCACGATCACAATGAAGTTAAGTGAGAGACAGGTGGCGACCATCAGATATTCTGCAGGGCTTTGGACTTGGGGCTAGGGGTTTCTACTCGATAGTAAAGTATTCCATCTCTAAATCATAAAGTCCATTTCAAGAAATACCCCTCCATAAATGATTTATTTTTAGCAGGGTAGGCAAATGTGTCACAAGCGTAACGCCTAGAATACTTGTGCAGTGCCACAGAGCTTTACAAGCTCCGTTTTCAATCTGGTTTGGCTAATTGGCTTGTAATATTGCAATGCAAAATCTTTGTAGTTTTGAGAAACCATCAAGTAATCCAGGTCAGCAGCCGGTTTCTGGTGGTATAATACAAAGATTTCCTGCATGGGCGTTGTTGCAAGCCTAACACTATGGAAAATATTGACCATATATTTATTGTTCTCATGCAAAGAGTAAAGCAATCATTCTAGAATTACTTGTAGTCATGATCAACACAATATTGCAGTAGTTTGAGTATGTTTCAACGTTTTATTATCAAAAGTAGGCTATTTGTGAAGCACTAATCAATATATGGAGCTAATTTGTCAAAAAGGCAACAATCAATACAGATTTCACTTTAATTTTGTTATTGTCTGTGTGTTTCATCAGTTATTACTGATAATGCTTATGGATTTAAATATTGAATCGATTTAGGTCAAATCCGGAACTGCTCTTTATCTGGACAAAAAGGCTAAAAAAAATTTCTATCATCATTTGCTCAGTTCGTATTCACATCAGTGGCAGATATTTGGTACCAATTTGAAGCCCACATACAGATGAATAACATAGGATAGGTGAATTCATTTTGGAGATATGCGGATCTGAGGTGAAATTATGTAAGTTATTTTTAGATATTGCGGCAAAATTCAGAAAAATACAGTTTTTCTCATATACTTGGTGCATTTGGATGAAACTGTCCTGGAGATTTCAGAGTACATCGATTTTGTCATCCTGCAAAGAAATTAGATTTCCTTTGAAGTAAAGTTACCATTCAGTCTACTTTTATTTTACTGCAACGGAAAAAACAAAGAAATTTGATAAAATTCTGCTTTAATAAGTTATTTTCACAAAACGCAGCAACATGGTGAATACAATTTCTTGAACTTGTAAGATATGCTTTTAAAAATATCATGTGGTCATTTGATACAACTAAATTTTAAAATGTTGATGGTTACATGTATGTCACACTTTGGATTCATTATTTTATTATTTTGATTATACAACTATCTAGATTAATTTACATTTGTCATGGTGCAGTTTCATGCAGGTTGCCTACCAGGTGAAGGTTGTGAGTTTTGGGCTGGAGGGCTGGAAACCAAAGAAGATATTTATTTAAATCTTTAAATTTTTTTCTCAATATTTTAAAGATTATAAAATACCAATCAGACAATATCAATCAGACAACCACATGACACAACTATAGGGCAATAAGAGCGTATAGGAAATGTATGTACCAAATTTCATCCATGTACATGCAATAGGGGCCGAGTCTTAGACTGGAAACAAAGAAATTAATATTCTTTAGTTTTTCTCATTATTAAAAGAAGTATCTAATTATAGAATACCCATCAATCAGACCATCAAAAGGCACAACAACACTATACATGTATGTACCAAATTTCATCGCTGAAATTTGTGGTGAGCCTTCAGCTGAATACAACTCAGGGCCTGTCTCTGTTCGGGACTGTCAAATGGCAGCAGAATGCTGACAGTCCCTGGAAAATCGAATTGGGTCAACAATAATTTGATCTGTTTTGGACAGATCACCAGATCAGGTCGCACAACAGCTGTTCATATTACTACGCCAAACTACTTTCACAAAGCATGGTTGCTGGCAAATATCCAGACCACTGCTTTGAATGAAAATGTTTGGAAATCATGAGACAAAAAGAAAGTTTTGAAACTTTAGCATACACTTTGCCTGTGAAAGGGATGATTTTACTCATCAGAAGTTTGATGGTATTCAATCTACTTATGCCATTTAGTGCATGTTAAATTGTGGTCAGAAAAGGGTCCAAAAAGAATGCATTCTCACTTATTTACTTGTCCGTACAAAGCCAATGTTTTTGCTTTGTGATATCAAAGATGCTCAATTTTATTTATTCTGTTACTTTATGGAGATTTATTAACTAGGACAACAATATAATTCACAATTTCATAAAAGCTGTGTTACACTCAGCAAAATGTCTTGTCCATGCCACAAGTGGCCCCCTCTATACTGGCAATGTATGTGAGCTATAATGTATACATCCTCCATGATAAAAAATAGTTCCAACTTATTTTGGTATTTACAAGCTGTCTGCTTAAAATTGAAGCCAACCAAAGTCAGATTAGACACTTGCAGAGTTTTTGGAAATAATCTAGACCATCACTAAATGATGGAACTGTCCTGGTTTCTTCCACACTGTCCTGGTGTCTTCCACTGATCCAAATTCTGTTGACCGCTCACAGGAGCTCGCGAATTTTGCACCCTAGGTGGCAGCAAATAGCGGTCAACTTGTAGACAGACTCAGGGCAGCCACAGAGCAGCTTCCATGGTCAGAACATACGGGAACATTACCCATGGTTCCCATGCCGTACAGTGATGTAGCTAGGGTTTTTCTCTGGGGGGCAAATGACCCTCAATTTCCCCAAAAAGCAATTGTCAACACGTAACACGGGAGTACCAACATTACATTTCTCTTAGCTTTACTGGATTCTCAAATGACACACACGGAACGTTGAGAACACTTTCAACATGATAATACTGGTGCACTAAACTCGGCTATATAAGAAACACACGTTTTTTCCAACGTTTCATAACTTTTGAAGTACTATATTTAACTAATTGAAACTTTCCACATTCGCTTATAAGCTACTCAACCAAAGATAGGGAAAGTTTGAAGAGAGTCCATGGATTATTCTCAAAACCAGACATGTTTTTGTGACTCCATATCAAGTTTGAGAATTGAATTGGGAAAGTTGAAGAAGTTGTAGGATGTGGCAAATCATTATTTGAAAAACACCAACTAGGCAGAAACTCACAAAAAGCAGTAATGCAGCTTTAAGTGACCATGGTTATCACCTTCCTTATTTTTACACTCCTAATATAAGCTGGGACTCTCAGAAGAGACGTCATCAGTGAAAGTTTCATGGAAATATCTGTAGCACAGGCTAGTTTTTAAGCTGTTTCAAAATGTTGCAGAGTTAAGTTCTCATAATAAACGAGTGTTACCATACTGTTTTTGTCAAGGCATAAATCACTACTAATTAATCTTTCTTCTTGAGTCAAAGGTTAGATCGCTGAAGCAAAATAGATAAACTTTTTTTTCTGTTATTAGGCCTAAAAGGTAAGGTAAGGTAAGGTAATGTAAGGTAAGGTAAAACTTTATTTAACGTCGGTGGTGACAATAAAACACTAAACACAATAAGTTTTAAGCTTTTTACCGACAAGTTAAAACAACAGATCAATTGATAAAGTTATGTACAAATGAAAGTGATGAGTGAAATAAATTTACATTTGTGTTCTTACTTTGACACGTATCTGTGTAACATTACTTATATCATGACATTTAAGTATTACAAAGAATTTCTGAGACATACTAAACATGTTCCACATTCACATTGATTGAAGTAGTTATTTCTGACTTGAATGATCCTAAGTCATCTGAACATTTTACATGAGAGGGCATAATATTCCATAATGAGGGACCTTGGTAACTAATTGACCTTTTACCATATTGAATTGTATTAAAAGCGGGTAGTACAAGTTTGTCATTGTCCCGCATATTGTATGGAGAAATTTGTTTCTCGAAAAACGAACTTTCCAATGGTGGTGCAAGGCCATGAAGCATCTTGAATACGAATTCAACAAGTTGTTTTTACAAGTTACGTGAAGCATTTTTTTACCTGTTTTTGTGAGTAGATCATTATATGTTCTCTCATAGTCATTGCAAACAAGTCTCATTGCTCTTTCATTTAGTTTTTCAATTTTCCTATCATGTCCTGGAGTATAAGTCTGATAGGCAATAGAACAATAAATAAAACTTGAAGCTACAAATGCCTCATAAATCCTGAGTCGTCCTTCATAAACAACATATTTACATAATCGTTGAAGTGCATTTATTTGCCTTGCCGCCTTTTTGAAAATTAGTGACAAATGATGATTAAAGTTTAATTTATTGTCTATGTGTACGCCTAACAGTTTCACTACACTTTCTCATTTGATACTGTTCACATCGACATTGAATTCAATTTCAGAATTGTTTCTGCTAATGCATATTGCCTGAAACTTTGAAGGATTAGCCTTCATATAATTTACTTGGACCCAAGTGATGGCTGTTTCAGCAGCTTTCTCAAGTGTGTCTTTAACCTTTAATTTATCCTTATGAGAATATGACAAAGTATTATCATCTGCATAATTGTATACGTCACATGTTTTAGTGAGCTCATATATGAAGTCATTGATAAAAATGTTAAATAGAAGAGGACCCATAATTGACCCCTGTGGGACACCTGTTTTTAGATTTAACCATTCACTTATAATATTTTCTGACTTTACAGCTTGCCTTTGATTCTTTTAGGTAACTCATAATAAAAGAGCAGGCTTCTACAGAGACTCCATATGCATGTAACTTTGCTAGTAAAAGTCCATGCGGTAAACTGTCAAAGGCTTTTGAAAGATCTATCAATACACACCCAACATGACAATTATTATCGAGTGCTTTTCTCCAATTTTCAATACATTTCACAAGTACATTATTGCAACTATACTGTTTGCGATAAGCAGATAGATCATTTGACAAATAATTTGACATAAAATCTAGTAACTGATCACAGAGAACTTTCTCAAATATTTTAGAGGTTGAGGGAAGCACACTTAATGGTCTATAATTTTCTTTCGCTAGCTGATCTGACTTTTTATAGAGTGGTGTTACTTCAGCTTTTTTATTGCTGTCAGGAAATTCACAAGTTTTTAGACTTTTATTTATTATGGGGGTGAGAGAATTGCTCATAGAGTTTGAGCCAATTTTTAGAAATTTTGGGGAGATTTGATCAAAACCAGTTGCTTTGTTTTGTTGAAGAAGTTTAAGTTTGTTTAACGCTGACGATTGACAAACTGTTGCGAAGTTAAACTGTTGTTCATTGTTTGCATAGTCATTGATCACTTTTACACTGGGGTGATCCCTGTAATGGCTGATGACCTGATCAGCTGACATTTCCTTAACTTCATTTGATTCACAGAGATCATTTGTAACATTTATAAAATATTCATTGAATGTATAACTAACATCTATGGGTTTCCCAATCGAAGAATCATTTTCATACAATGTGATGTTTTGGTCATTCTGTTTAACATTATTGGTCATAAAAGGTTTAACAATTTCCCAGAAGTGTTTCCCCTTACGTTTGTCAGAATTACAATTATCTTCAAAGTATTTTAATAAAGATGTCCTCTTTAACTTATTTACGAGATTTCTTTGTTTTTTAAAATTTTGCCATGACTCCCGACTTCTACTTTTATAAAATTTTCTTTTCATAGTTGCTTTCACATTTATAGCTTTTCTTAAATTGTCATTTATATAAGGTAGTTGTTTGTACTTTACTATTTTCTGTTTTTTGAGAACATTTTTGTTAACTATATCTAATAACAATGTATTGTGAAACCATAATTGATCATCAACGTCGTCAAATAATTGAGCTAAATGGAAAGGTGCTGATTCTAGGTCTTTTTTATAGGATTCTTCATTAAAATGCTTAAATGTCCTCTAGTATACTATTTTAGGCTGGTCGGATGGGCAAACTAATTTAGTGGCAGCACTGATATAATTATGAAAATCACTTATTCCTAGAGAAATATTTAAGGATTGCCTTATTGATTTTGGATTATTTGTTAAAATTACATCGAGTAGTGTTGGGTTATCTGTGCTTTTAAAGCATGTCGGATTTTTCACTAATTGTTTAAAGTCGTAATTGTCACAGATATTACTTAATTGGTTAGAATTTTGCATGAAATTTACATTTAGATCGCCAATCACATAAACACATTCACTTTCTGAGAAGCACTTATTCAGCATGGTTTCTAAAGCAGAGTGAAGTTACACTTGGAGGCCTATAGATATGGAGGAAAAACATATTTCTGAGCTGTTTTAACTTGTATAACAATACTTTCTATTCCAGAATCATTTACAGCAATATCAGATCGATTTTTGTATCTCTTCTCACATTTCTTGATGTATAGTCATATGGCAAACTTAAAATAGGCCTATTCCTAACATGAAACAGGATCTAAGAAATATAAAAAAATGTTATTTCCCCTCTCCTTTTGTCCATTGTTGTCTCTTCACAGTGCATCCCCATTCCCCAGGAAAGGGAAAATGGGGAAAATTGTGAAAATTTTTCTACAAGAAAATATCACAGAATTTGAAATTTGTTTTCAGAATCAGTCAAAACTCAGGGATATTTGGTTTTACATGTGTAAAGAGGAGAAAAAATTTCTCGACAAGGTCAAGATGTTTGGACTCGCTAAGTGTGAATAAGGTCAGGGAAAACATTCAATGATGCAAGGAAAAATCTGGGAAAATACAGGGATTCAGGGAATTCATTCATCAAATTGCAGTGGATTCCCAGTTCATTTCCCTTTTGTTTCCCCATTTTCCTCCTTTTATCTCTTTTCCCTCCTTTTCTCTCCTTTTCCCTGCTTTTCCACTTTCCTGTCATTTCCCTATTTTTTCCCCCATTTTTCCCCAAAAAGTTGTTTGGGGGGGGGCAACTTGCCCTCCCCCAAACTAGCTACGCCACTGATGCCGTAGCATCCTCCAGTGTTGGTGATCGCCATATGATGATGATTGATGAGAAGACTGGGAGTCTGACACATACCGGTACCCTATTAATTCAGGTATGCCCAGGGTCTTTCAGTTGCTCCAGCACAAAATACTGGATACAACCCGCCTCCATTTAACGTCCCATGGGCCTGGACTAAATTGAGTTCCAGGGTGGGATTCAAAGCCATTCCTTCAGAGCCAGTGGTTGAACAAACAAGCACTCTTAATTAACCATTAGGCCACAGAGGAACTAAACAAAGTGTGTTATTGTTTTTCACAAGACACTTGTCATCACAATTCCAAATAACTTTTACAATTTTATGTCGAAAATCTGTCAACCAGTGCAGGTCTCAAAGCTGAACAACCCAAATGTACCATGCATGTGTCAATGCATTTAGTCTGTTTCTTGAAATCTGAGTTTTTTATATAAAAGGTTGTGCATTATGCAACTAATCTGTGACATCAAAGTCTTGGGATAAAGCAAAATACAAACTTGAAAAACACATAGCTATGAAAATGATAATAACAGGAAGGTAAAGGTAAAAGTAGACGTTATTTAACGTGGGTAACCAGACGAAGTCAGAGACTTATTTACAGCTGGGCCCATGGCACCTCTAATTAATGCTCTGATGCGAACGACAATGCCAGGGAATGACATGATGGCCAGCCTTGGGATAGAACCCGGGTCCCTCGCTTGTGAGGCGAGTGCTCTACTGACTGAGCTAACTAAGCTGTATTTGCTCACATACCTTGGGCTTTTATTTATTTGTTGATGTCAAGTGCTTATTGGCAGTCTCAAGAGACAAAGACCTGTGGACCTCATAGAGGACCTCAATGTGATGTTTTCATGTGACCTCTGCAATGTTTGCTCGCTGAGGGAAATTACACAATCTAACACAAGGAGCGATACTGCGTAAAATGTATTTGATTGTCACTATATTTGCTGTGGTTACACTGGTTAGCTTTTATCTCTGAAGCAGGTCATATTCAAATTATTCGGGACATTCTTTTCAAGTGTTTTTTCCTCTGAAGTGGGTCATCGTGAGCTGAAAACACAAGGCATGGGGGTGCCTTGTTGTCCTGAAGGTGAGTGAGTGATAATTTGCTCTACTAAAAAAAAAAAAAAGACTGTACAGTATAAGAAGTGCCAGCCAGGAGCAGTCTTCGATCTAATTTTTCCAAGTTGGCACTGACATTATGAGTTCTGACATTTTCATTGTACGTCAGACACACATATGTGCATACGGTGTATATATGTAATATATATATGCATTTTCAAATGTGTTTTAAAGCAGCTATTTAAAGTGATAAAATGGAGAGTTGGTTATCTGTGGTGATTTGTCAGTTAGATCCAATCACAATGAGGTCTTACACAACGGTTTCAAGTGGGTGAAAGTGTCACGAAAGTCACATTATATCACAGTAGCAGTATGAAAACTTTTGAGCCCAACATTGTATCCTTTTCACATAATCACTGGTCATAGAGCTTGAAAATCGTCCATGTAACTTTCATCAAGTCTCATAGAAGAAAAAATGAGTTATTCATATTTTCAAATATCTTCGTCTGTCTAACGAAATTATGCAATTGAATTGAATTATTTTATTTCACTTAGAGCAGCAGCATGACAAGTACATGTGTATAGGCATATATATCCAATCATTAAACAATCAACAGTGGAAGCAAAAGAACACTCAGCAGGACTCAGCAGAGTTCCTTGGAACTATTTTTGTTGACAGAGAGATTTTTAATTCATCAAACACATAGTACGTATACCATCCTCACCTCTCAGTGTAGACTACGTGAGTCTACCCTGACCACATGGGTTGTGTTTCAATGAAGTAATCATTAAAAGATTAACCAGTCTCCGGTGTGAAACACATAACTCACAGTTATAGATTGTTAAAAGCAACTGAATGTATGTTTGAATGTTTCATTGTTGTCTTGTTTGTTGTTTTAAGTATTTTCTTTGTAGAAAACCACTAACAATTATTTAAATCACAGCTTTTAAACACCGGAAAAAAGCTGTAAAAGGATTAGCATATTCATAATACTCCGTCATTTTATAGTGCTTGTTGGCAGGGTAAGTGTTAACGAACCCTGCAATGGGAGGATGGTACATACAGTCAACACAGAAATTATTTGCACAATTTGATTTTTCATCTTATTTCACAGAAAAATGCCAATATGATACGAAAAGCTGTCCTGTGTTTCAGAGTAGTGTTAGTAGGTTAGGATCACATGCATTTCCTTTTTTACCAAAATGTATTTTTGGAAAACTTGAAAAAAGTGAATCAGGAAGACAAAAAATTATTTGCACACCTGAGCCAACTACCAGAAACAGCATTTCAAAGATGATATTCCAATTATTTTTCAAACAAACAATGTTTATGGTATCTTTAACACGTTTACTCCAATCTGACATTTTTTGGGGTTCACATGTGGAATTAGAGGGGTTACTCAAGGAATACACTCAATCCCATGCTTTTATTCTATGTATGGCTATAAAAAATTGGCGATAAACAAGAAAGTCTGATGAAACTGAGTAATAAACTTCATTATCATGTCTATTTGCAAGAAAGAAATGAATTAAAAAGTTTTGTTTGATTATTTTGTTCAATATGCAAATACGAAATGCCAAAAAAGAGTGATATTGGTAGAACCAAATTGAAAATATCTTAATTATAAGACATTATTTTGCCCTTATGGACTATTTTGACAATGGGTGGTGAATAATAGGTTGTAATAGAACATGAGAAAGCCAGTTGAGATTATCAAGAGAATAGTTTTCAAATTTTGCACTGTATCATTGCTATCAGCCAGCCTGCAACTAGCGTGTCTGCACAGACTGGCCCAATGGAGGCCATTTTTGACTGAAAACTTCACATCAATGTTTTTCCTTTGCAAAAAGGAGCAGTAAAATTAAAATTTATTGTAAATTATCATACTTTAAGTCATAAATATTCAATAGGCAAGCCTCGATGAGTCTTGATAATCAATGCATGATTGTGTGTGGAATATGCCATACTTACAATATGGTAAATTCAAGTAATAATCTTGTTTTGTAAGCAAATATTAAGGGAAACAACTCTAAATATTCCATCTTAATCAATATTGGTTAGCCAGTGGCTAATTAAATTGGTTAGAGGCTGATTATCAGCTGTTTCTCAGCTCAAATTCACCATGAGCGCTGTTTTCTGGCATTTTTTGGTGGCATATAGAACAAATTTCTTCACTAAAACCTGCATTATTAACCTTCTTATCACAATTCGACTATGTTGAAGGACTTTACAAGTCACTTTCATGAGTATTGCTGCTTTTAAGTCCATTTTGATACCCATATGTGAGAGAAAAAACATGCAAAATAGTGTATTCCTCGGACAACACCTGTAATCCCACCTGTGAACCCCAAATAATGTTAGATTGATGTTAATGTGTTAGAGATACCATAAAAATCATTGTTTGTTTGGAAAAATTGGAGTATCATCTTTAAAAATGCTGTTTCTGGTCGTTGGCTCAAGCGTGCAAATAATTTTTTGTCTTCCTGATTCACTTTTTTCAAGTTTTTCAGAAAAATACATTTTGGTAAAAAATGAAATGCATGTGATCCTAACCTACTAACACTACTCTGAAACACAGGACAGCTTTTCGTATCATATTGGCATTTTTCTGTGAAATATGATGAAAAATCAAAGTGTGCAAATAATTTCCGTGTTGACTGTACACACATAATCAGTAAATAAGGCTAAATTAGACAAAATTCTAATATCTCTGGCACTTGTGGATGTGTTTATCAGTATAGCATTGTTTCAAACTCAAACACGCATCGAGAAAGCCTAATTGTTCATGGTTGTCCAGAGTATGGTTCAAATTGATACCCTTTGAATTTAGTTGAGTTGTAGGAAACCAAACTTCTTCTCATCAAAGCTCTCTGCATGTGGCTGTAATTCGCTGATTAAAGGAAAGTAACGTCAGGATGGAAATTTACAAGATTTGATATATAATATTGTCAGGAACCATGTGTCCGGGTTACCCCGATAGATAGATAGATAGATAGATAGATAGACAGATAGTTAGATAGCAGCCAGGCTCCTCCCATAAGCTCCATCCGACTAGTTGTAGCAGGGAAGGGAGCAAGAATTCTTACAGCTGATTGTCCTCTTGAAATCCTGTCGTTTGTCTCTGATATATTCAGGGAAAAGACCTTTTATTTGGCCTGATAAAAACCAGAACTTGATCAAGATAACAACTTAGGTGTGCAATATAATTTGGTATGACGAGCTAGATAGATGTGGTAAGTAGGGGAGAGTGGGGCCAGTTGAACCGGCAGGCCAGTTGAACCACCCTTAATTTTTAACTGGGTGAAGCAGGCATGGGAACATACATACAACCTTGTGTTAGACCTTATTAGGCTAGTCTTTTCCATGCAGATCTTTTGGCTCTGAGACACATGGTAAGAAACTATCACACTTTTTTCGTTTTTCTCATGTAAATTGTATTTTGTCACATTGATATTGAAGCTTTCATAGCATTTAAATTACTTGGTCTGCAGGGATGTCATATCATCATAAGATAATGGGTTATGTGTAGATGGAAACCCAACTCCTTAAAATGGTGTCCCACAACAAGGCTACAGCCAGGCTATATATAAATACATGGCGGTCACAGTGGGGCCAGTTGAACCAGGGGAGTTCTTGGCAGTTTATTAATTTCTTTTTATAATAAAATTTTTAACAAAATACATGTACAATTAGAGGTACTATTCAGTAAAACTGTTTTTCTAATAGGCCCATTACAATGGATGAAAAAAAATTTAAAAATTGATTATTAAAGTTTAACCATCGACTGATTCAACTGGCCCCAGACTATTCTTTGAACAGAAAGAAATGTGTGAGCCACGTCAAATTTAGCAAACACATGCTATGGTCCTAGCCAAACTTGTGGGCAAAAATAAAGGACTGCAGTCCCACACTTCACCCATCATCCTTCTAATGGTTCAACTGGCCCCAATGGATGGTTCAACCAGGCCTGAGGGTGGGGCCAGTTGAACCAATTTTTTATTTTTTTTTTGGAGGCTCATATGTAAGCCGTGATTTTTTTTCAGAAATAACCCGTGGGCCAGACCTATATAAAATTGTTGTATTCAGTGAATATGAATGACTGAAGTGCTATTGTCTGGCAACTGAGCAGACCGTACATCTGAATTTACTTATATCATCTTTGCCAAGAAATTACAATTATGGAGTTAAAAACCATCGATCCTGAGAAATCCAAATCTGGTGAGAGATTTTCTGTTTGTAATGTTACTTAGTATTGATTTTCGTCAATTGTTCTCTTCAAATCTTCATTCTTGGTCTTTATTCCTAGGATACCATAAGATTCTTAAAATATATTGAGGTATATTCTAAAATAAAATGATGGCTTATTTACAGCAAGATTATTCCCTTCATTTCGTCTCCTGATTGCTCTGATGTCATTTATTGCGGCGGTGGTTCACTACATGAATCGTGTCAACATCAGTTTTGCTATCGTCTGCATGACCGAAGATGTCAATGCTGGTTATAATGAAACTTCTGGTAATATCACTTTTTCGGAGGTAAGATAAATCTTTGAAAGCAACAAACTTTAGGTATAATACAGTTGTCCTTGCGTTTAAATTACAATTGTCTCTCATTGGGAACATCAGGTTATACACCATGAGTTTCCTCTTTATCGAATAACAAAAAGTTTCATCTATATCTTTTAGCAAATTTATAGCAAGGCACTGTGTGTTACATTGATGATGGCATCCAGGACAGTTTACGTATCAAAATTTTTAAACTGTTTAAAGTTTTTAACCTCAATTTTTCAGAGTGAGCACATATTTCAATGGAGGAGACAAACTAGAGGGTTGATACTAAGTTCATTTTTTATTGGATATCTTCTCACTCAAATTCCTACAGGTTATGCTGTGCAAAGGTAAATGTCAATGAAATAATTTAGTAGATTCTAAACGCTCTTTGTCTTCATGTAAGTATTCTTAATGAACTTACATATAGATGTTTTGTAAAGTCGCTGAGTCAGACAGTCTTTGTGACTCAAATGGCTTAGCTGCAGTAATTATACAATGCACATTGTACATCCATTGCATAATGTGTGAATTAGCAATTGTTTTTGGAAATGTAAAATGTGCTATTATCAACAATTTCAGATTGAGTGCGAAATGGATTCTGTTTGGAGGAATGGCAATCACGACTGTGGCCTCCTTCCTGAGTCCGGTTGCAGCTTACAGAGGATGGGGAGTCCTGGTCTTCCTCCAGATTGTCAAGGGACTGGCTTGTGTAAGTTTACTTTGACATCAGTATATATATATATATGTATATATTGCATGGAAACATCGCGGAAGCCTTGAATGTCCCTAGAATATACCTTTATTAAAATGACAATGCCTGACATTGCTTGTGCATATTCATAGTAGAATAAACCGCCAAATGATACTGGCCTCTCTGGATATTTTTTGCTTCAGTATTTGCCTTTCCATTAAAACGTCATTTGCTTGAATGTTATAACCTGCAGTTTGGTTTTCTCTCTTCCAGGGGGGCTTTTTCACATGCCAAATCACTATTATAGCGAAATGGTCTCCGGTCGATGAGAGAAGCAGAATGTATGCCTTTTCAACCTGCGGTTTGTACATTATATAGATGTATGTTCATCCAAAATTTACAAGATTCCAAATGGAGCTAATTTTTAAATGTTTTTATTTCACCATGCATAAGCAGTACAAATCTTAGGCGCCTAGATAAATACAGGCATAAAACCCTGAAGGGCTTGTTAGCCTGTACCATTTACAAATGTGTACCGGGTAATTGACTAATTGTGTATGATGTATTTCAAATCACAGGTACAGCTGTGGGGAGCATCATTGGATTCTTATCAGCAGGTTACATGTGCAAATGGAGCTTCGCAGGAGGATGGCCTTCTATATTTTACATTTATGGTATATATTTGCTAATAGACAACACAGAATGTAATCAGTGTCTGTTGTTATAAATTAAATACTTTCAAAATTCTTATAATTTGTTTCCTTCAGCATTGGTGGCTTGTGTTTGGCTGGTGGCCTGGGCATTGTTGGTTTATGACAACCCTTCAAAACACCCGTTTATTGGCCAAGATGAAAGGGAGTATGTCACCATGGCCACACAAAGGCACCTGCAATCTGATAATGTTGGTACCTGTTTGGCAAAATGTTTACATCAAGATTTATACTCTGCTAAGATTAAGTACCAATTAACAATGCACATTTCTGTTGCAACTTGTTCATTTCCTAATATAGATGTTTTTGTATCGTTATCTCCCTTATCTGAGCAGAAAGACGGAGTTCCTTGGAGACGACTGTTGACGTCAGCCCCAGTCCTTGCTGTCTGGTGTGTTGACTTCACTTTCAACTGGCAGTGGTATTCCATAATGACCTTGCTGCCAACCTACATTCATGATATATTTCATCTGGATATCAGAACGGTAACCAGCACTATAAATAAGTCAATATTTATGAATCACTCAAAATCGAGCCTTTTGCAAGTGCATGCTTTTGTCAGTTCTATAGTTTCACACCAGGCATAGTTCTGCTCTTACAACTGTTTAACTTGGACATGTAAAATTGAGCAAAATTTACCTGAAAAATGTTGTACCAACGAAACCAAAAAGAAAAAATAGTATAACATGAACATACACGTACCAATTGTACGATCCGTCTTTCAAGACATCAATTTAGGAGGCTATAGTGTCTCAAACCGAAATGTGTAAAAATGCTGTTAATAAAATTATGTTTCGTTTTCAGAACGGAGTATACAGTTGTGTACCTTATGCAGCTAACCTGCTGTTTGCTTGGACTGGATCTTGGGTGGCTGATTGTCTTATTAAAAGGAAAACAAGTTTGACTGTTGTCCGTAAACTGATGGTGGCACTTTGTATGTTGCGTTTTTGAAGCCAAATTCACGTTTTAGTTCAACACAAAACATTTCTCCCAGCCAAAATCTACCGAAAGATTAAAACCTCCACCCCCTTCAGATTTTCATGTTCGGGTTATACTTTAATTTTAATTGTAACAGATCAAAACACGAATTTAAGTGCTCTTTTAACTGTTTTACTTCGTTATAGATCAGTCTCACTCCTTCGCCCCTACTCTAACTGACACTGCCCTTGAGACGACTACCATTGAACCATTAAACGCGCCTTGCGCCCTTGAGGCCTAGATAAAATTTCCCTTCTTCCCTTCTTCGCCAAACCACCATTCCGGTATAGTGCCATAAAATAGCTATACAGCAGTTTTCCAGCAAGCATGGTCGGATCAGTGAGAAGATCGTCAAGACTGAAAGTTTGCTATATGGCTCTGTTGACCTCAAAAGTTGACCCTTAATATCAAAGAAATTTCCTACAAGGGCAACCAGGTGCCGACCTTGACTGATATTTTGATGTGATTTTAATGGTTGGTCAGTTGCTCGATGGCTTTAGTCTGGGCTATCTAAGTTCATGATCTTCAGGGTCAGCTCAGTGAACCGACCAAGCTCGCTCGAAAACTGCAATAGCCAATGTGTGCAAATTTCTGATTAGAATATTAAAACCATTTTATCCTGATTTTTGAAATAATGTTTGAAATTCTGTAGAATGCATTCAAGTAGTTTAAAGAAAATATTAGTCTTCGACCAATTCTTTGGGATTTGGGTGAGCCTATACGTTTAGATGGGCACAATGATATGAATGCCATGTCCAAATATACCATTAAACTGGATTTCTACTGTTTATAGCTACCATCGTTCCTGCTGGTCTTCTGATAGCAGTGGCCAATATGAACGGGGAGGTGCATGGATCTGTCGTGTCCTGCCTCACCCTCATGATGGGCTTCTTGGGGTTTGCCATGTCCGGTAACCTTGTCAACAGAATTGACCTCGCTCCCAAATATGTCGGAATAGTCCAGGGAATAAGCAACACTTTGGCAACATTTGCTGGAATAATTGCACCGCTTGCCACAACTGCTTTGGTTCCAGACGTAAGTTCCTCTTTTCAATTATCACTGCAGCTTACTGGACGTGATATAGGTTTTGTTTGCAACATTCACGCTACACCTCTTAACTTTTTCTGGGTTAATGGTTTTTCCACCGGCCATACCCAGACCTTTCCTTCTGCCATGTGTTACATGTGCCTTTCCCATAATGTCGGAGGTGGTTATTTTTGTATTATAAAATATGATTGTAATTGTATTTCACTTCTGTACTCTAAATTGGAAATGCGTACAACCTAAACAAAACCTAAACATTCAACATTCCCGCTTTGAGCGCATTTATTGGTGTTTAGCTTTTTTTTATAAACACTTTGTTTAGCCAAATTAAACAAGCTGTGTAAGCGACTACGCAGGTACAACCTAAACAATTATGACAAAAAACATTTAGGTTTAGCATTTTATTTGTTTAGGACACTAAACAATACCTACAAACAATTAGGTTATAGTCTAAACAACCAAGTGTCGAATGCCTAAAAAACTAAATGTTGACAACTTAAACAAAATCTCAACAACTAATGTGCGTACAAAATTCCCGCTTTGAGCGCATTTAAAAGTGCGTACAAAAAGTAAATGTTTAGGCTGTAAACAAATGTGTACATCTTCAATAAAAGTTTATATCATGTGAAACAAGGCTATTTATCTATACATTGATAGTGACTGTAAAGGCAGCAGTTCTATGCCTTACATACCAAAAGTATATTCCCAAATAATCCCACTTTCTCATTACTTACGATCTGTCGTAATTATGAATTAAAAAAATTAATTCAGCATTTTATAAATTATATTCTCATGCAAAAGACACAATTCATCATAATTGTATAACACCTCCTCTCCAATAGTTTACCTGCCTACATGCCATATCTAAGGATAGTGCCTAAAAACAATTTAGCAATATAACTTCCCAATAAGTAGCATTGACAAATATTCTGTACTTGAAAGCACCTTATTATAATGACTAGCTTAATCGATGACTGTTTCTTTTTTGTAAATCATATTTTGAGACTTAACATTTACAAAAAAAAACCTGACTGATCATTCGAAACTTCACACATCAAAACAAACAACTTTTTGGATTACAATTAATTCAATTTGGTACATAATCCAACTCTTTCGTGTTAAAACTTTTACTAAAATATCAACATTTATTATTCTATTCTAAATACAATTGCATTTTTCATGGTACAGTTTCACATATCATTTGTGTAATATTACAATTTCTTAAATCGTCCCTGTTAGAGCCAAAACTAACTGGATTGGTCTGTAATATGCATGAAGAGAGGCCACAAATACATTTAGTGAGGGCGTAGCCTCAACGAATGATCCTGCTGCTATCTGGACAATTCCCAGAGTCTCCTTCAAACACCTCTGCTTTTCCAAACTTCTTCTTCCATGTGAGAGCTGGGTTCATGTGTTGAACGTTTAACCTCTGCAGGACTGCACATGTGTGCATGAACAACACATAACACAACCTATAAAGATGTGGTCCTAATGGTTAAAATCAGTGCGTATGTATTAGTCCATGAGCCAGAGGGTTGGTCAGGCTCACTCAAAGGGAGGAATTCTCATAGTGATTTTATGTTAGCCCTACTTCTCTAGTTTCAGAAAATGGGTGATAGCAATCTGTATCTCTTAGCCTTCACCATGCTATCACCCTGTTTTTAAACATATGTTGAAGCCTCGGAAATTTCCGTTTTTTGGGTTCCGGTTGGACTTATATCCATAAAAACTGTTGTAACTTCATCAATATTGCACTAAACTGCATGAAATTTGATATGTGACATCTTCACAATATACAGAAGACATATCTGCCACAATCAGAGCCATTTGCATCATTCAATGTTTGCAAATACAGGAGTATTTTTATTTCAAGTTGCACTCCAAAATTAAAATATAATTAAAACTGAAATCTTCCTGTAACTTTGGTATGTCACCAAGAAATATTTTATAAAAACTCCAAAATTATTTCATTTTAGTAGCAGGATGCCCTCTCAATGATATGGCATAGTCTCAGCCAATTTGTACTGTTATTAAGGTGATATCAAGATGTTTATCATAAGCACTTCATCTACGAAAATTTCTTAATTTTCAACATTCTGAACAGTTTTATGCTGATATTCTCAGTTTACTTGCACGAAGAAGTCAATGCTGTCAATTATAATTGATGAAGTTGTTTGATAAATTACAGAACATGATTTTTAGGTAAAAATTATTGATTTTGTATAATTTTAGTCACATTTTGAATACATAAATTCAAATTATGACGAAATTTAATACAAAAAGTTAGAACCACACAGGTATCTCCTGATGAATGATCAGTTCAGAATAGCTGAATTGCATGATAAATGCATGTTGATGATCCAAAATGGACAGTTAGTTAGTTTGCGAGCTTGTTTGCATAATTTTCTTCCTATAACTTGGGTGTGAGGTGACATAATATGAAGTTGCGTTGCATTGCTTGACAAAATCATCTGATCCTCATACATCTGTAGGACAGTAGCTCATAGAGCTGCCAGGTGTCGTTGGTCGGCTTTTTTCTTTAATGAAGGACATAAATCCTATCTTGGCATGTCTGTATGGCTGATAAGGAGATAGAAACGTAGAAAGGACCTATTATAGTTCAATGTTGCACTGAAAATGGAACATAAGCATACCCAAGGAAAAAGAACGTCCATTCCAATAGCACAAAGAGAAGGCACTTTAGTCCGAGCCCATGGGACATTAAATGGAGGCGGGTTGTCACCAGTATTCTATAATGGGGCAACTGAAAGACCCTGGGCATCCCTGAATTAATAGAGTATCTGCCAGACTCACAGTCTTCTCATCTCATCATCATACGGCGATTGCCTGCCTCGATATAGCCCACTAATGTGCTACAGAGGCGTAAAAACAAACAAACAAACAGCACAAAGAGAAGAAGGTTGTACCAGACATTGATCAGACTATTGGGTCAGGAAGCAATCCCAGAGACAATGCATACAAGTCAGGAGATAGCAGGATGGTTAGACAAAGGCGGATAAGGCACAACCCAGATGTGCTGCTAATGACTGCAAGTACATATAAGGCAGGCACTCAGGGAAGAGGTTTTCACAGAGCATTGTAGATATACCCAGTAAAGAGTAGGAATTTTCTAAATTAAGAGTCAATATCTCTGAGATGCCCCTGTGACAGCACCGGGGTTGTCCCTAACTCAACAGTCTCCCACCATCAATACCTTGACAGCCTGTATACTGGGGGAGGCCAGACAAGCCTGAAGCTACAGGTGGACAAGCAAGGAGGAAACCACAACTTCTGTGAAAAACCATTTGCTTTTGAAGCAACAAGGCAGAAGATCTTGCATTTGGATGATGTGGACGCACCAAATCCTGTGAAAAAAAAATGGGCGAGAGATGAGCACCCATTTCCAGAGAGCTATGATTTTGCAAGGAGCAAGCTCAAGTGGAGAAAGGCATTATTCAGGCAGGCCAAGAAGATGACTCAGAAGTTTGAGGAGTGTGATGGCCTGAACTGGGAGACCAGACAAGCCTGAAGTTACAGGTGGACAGCAAGAAGGAAACCACAACTTCTGTGAAAAACCATGTGCTTTTAAAGCAACAAGGCAGAAGATCCTGCATTTGGATGATGTGCACACACCCGATCCTGTGAAAAATGGGCAAGAGATGAGCACCCACTTCCAGAGAGTTATGATTTTACAGGGGAGCAAGCTCAAGTGGAGCATGGCATTTAGCTTGAGGAGAGTGATAGCCTGAACTGGGGGAGGCCAGACAGGCCTGAAGTTACAGGTGGACAAGCAAGAAGGAAACAACAACTTCTGTGAAAAAGGCATCATTCAGGCAGGCCAAGAAGAAGATTCAGAAGCTTGGGTGGTGATCCAGAAGCTTGAGGAGAGATTAATATAAGGAAGATGCTTGGAGTAGTCCCTCTGTCAATCCCAAAAGAGAAAAATTATTGGTGAAAGCTTTGAGCAAGATCAATGGTGGAATGGAGTCCAGAAAGATTGTCTGGTTGACATTACAATGTATGGCTATTGACTACAGTGTATATCCACCAAAATTGGGCTGCATAATCTATGCAACTGAGTGTGCATGGTCTGAGGAAAGCTATATTTTGTAACATCTACCAATATAAAGACTGTGGGCTAGCCAAAGTGTCATCTTTAGCCAGCAAATGTGACCAGGAAAGAGGCTCCAGGAGGAATAGTAGGAGTTGAAACCAAGGAAGCCAGCTGCTGAGAGTCTAAAACAAGCTCCAAGCAAACCTGATGAAGGCCAATGGACACTTACATAAGCCAGCAGTCTCCTGTAACAATTTTGAGTTGGATATAATTATGACCCAGCTTAGTCTGGAGCCAGACTGTTCAGCTATCAAGAGGCCAAATGGAGCTTCTGAAATTGAGTGAAGGAAATAATAGAGAGCCAAAATCAGGTTCCATGGCAGATTGCGCAGTTTAGTTCAGAGAAGCTTCAGCAGGACAGGTCTTGGCAGGCAAAACAAACTTGCAGAAGAATGTACTCACAACATGAAAGATAAGTCTGGCCATTGTACTCCGTAGTGGCCACGGTTTGGTCATCAGAGGGTTGAAAAATAAATGACTGAAAAAAAGATAATATACAATTTTGTTGGCTAATAAGAGTTATGTTGTACAGTGCTTGCATTATACAGAGGGCAGCGTACATCTTGTCTTGGGACAACCAAGAAGACTTCAAGTATGATTTTGTTTAACAGCTGAGGGCCAGTGAGGGTGCAGGATAGCTAACGACTGTGGGTAGGTTTGAGACTTAACTTGAAAGAACATTCCTTGAAATATCTAAAGGCGGCTGATTATGAAAATTCCTTTGGGGACTGAAAGCAATGCAAAGATACACATAGACCTACCCACATTAGGAGTGTCTTGGTTAGGACACCAGGGATGATGCATTGGCTGAGAAAATGGTTGATAAACAGGCTGTGGTGAGGCAATAAGCTTGAACCTCTACTCTCTGATGCCGATCTGAGATCAGCGAAAGTGATGACACATTTAAGTCAAAGCCCTGAAGTCTAGAACTGGGATTGGAGTCATGTGGCGATGAGCTCAAGGGGGCCAGGGTGAACAGGTGAAGCGTATGAAGTTTCTAGCAAAATAGGATCTGAACCATGTGACAGAGTAATACAGTGATGATGAGGATGATGACAATTTATCAACATGTTTTGACAATGTGACTTAATTTTGATGGTTAGCTGTTGTTTTTAAAAGGTCATAAAGATTGAAAACGTTTGAAATCTGATAACCTTTTAAGCTTTTATTTCTGTTGAACATGCCTGCATTTTAATGTCACTGTTAGTAAGCCAATCCATTGTGGGTTCTCTATTTTAATTAGTTCATTATGTCTATGAAATGTTGTGATTAAAGGGTAATTATGGTACAGGTGCAATCTAAATATTGCAGTTATCATGCAAATAAGCTATTCAAAGCTCTTCCAATCATTTTGAGAAATTCGTATGAATCCACATTTTCCTGTGATAGGCTTTGCTGTCTATATATTCAAAATTTAACTAAAATTATACAACCCTTTGCCCTGTAAATCATGCTCTGTAATTTATCAATCAATTTCTCCAATAATAATTTACTGCACTGACTTCTTCTTGCAAGTAAACTGAGAATATCATCATCAAACTGTTCTGAAAAGTGAAAATTGAGCAATTTTCGGACATGAAGTTCTTATGATAAACATCTTGATATCACCTTAATATCAGTACAAATTGGCTGAGACTATGCCATATGATTGAGAGGGCATCCTGCTACTAAAATGAAATAATTTTGGATTTTTTATAAAATATTTCCTGGTGATATACCAAAGTTACAGGAAGATTTCAGTTTTAATTATATTTTAATTTTGGCGTGCACCTTGAAATAAAAATACTCCTGTATATGCAAACATTGAATGATGCAAATGGCTCTGATTGTGGCAGATATGTCTTCTGTATATTGTGAAGATGTCACATATCAAATTTCATGCTGTTTTGTGCAATATTGATGAAGTTACAACAGTTTTTATGGATATAAGTCTAACCGGAACCCAAAAAACGGAAATTTCCGAGGCTTCAACATATGTTTAAAAACAGGGTGATAGCATGGTGAAGGCTAAGAGATACAGATTGCTATCACCCATTTTCTGAAACTAGAGAAGTAGGGCTAACATAAAATCACTATGAGAATTCCTCCCTCTGAGTGAGCCTGACTGGTCAAATTTGGCTGCCTGGCTCATGGACTATATAACAACATTTTACAAGCTGATGAAGGTAGTGTCCATTGTTGACGCATGCGCTTAATCCCCACTACAGGCTTTGTCTCTTGTGTGAAGCTGGCCAAGTGATCCAGACATGCTACTTTAGCGTCAATTATTTGTCCTTGAAGACTATCAGTTTGTGGCATGTATATATATGACAGTGCTTCAGACCTTTGTGGAAGTTCACTTTGGGTGAAAATTTTTTACTTTCCTCATTTCTCTAGGTCCAAGCCATTCCACATGCCGTTTTCATAATTTGAAGGAAGTCACAAATGCAATGCGCCTGAAAGTAGATATACATACCATGAACGCGAACAGCTAATAACAATATCAGTGTGAATTTTTCTTCAGTATTTAAGAATTAATTTTAAATGATTGCAAAAAATCTAAGTCTGACACCATATAAATGGCTTTTACTACTTTCTGAAAATTTGTGCTGGTCCAACGTCAATTTTAAGGCAATGGCATTTAAAGAAAATTTGCTTTTAACTTAGTCCTAGATTTTCTCTTGACATGTCCTTTTGTGAAGTGATTAGTGATGGCATGGATGCCTGGAAGCGATCATTTGATCAAAGATTGCGTAAGTTTCATTGCATCTACTTTAACTAGGCCTGCTCTGGAAATTTATGTGTCTGCTTTGAGAGTAAAATACTTCACAATTGTCCAATATCTAATAAAAAAGGAGTACGGAATACCCTGGCTGGTGACAATTCAAACCATCATTTGATATCTTCATTTGATTGACTTAATCGTTTAAATTGAATTACAGCAATCCACACCATAAAAACAACCAGCCACTAAATCAGATCCTATGTCATGGAATGTCCCAATTTCTAGACTGATCTGCTTCCGGAGATGCAAAAAATGATCAAGAGTAACCTACTATACTCCAAGAATAGCAAATAAATCCAATCAGCATTCACAGATTGAGTGATATGACATTGTAGTGAAATGTGAAACCATTCATTCTGGTGTGGATGGTCTATAATGTCCCATTGCACTGTCATTGTTACCTTGAACCATTGATATACTGTCAGCACGATGAACCAGTTATATAGCCATATGATGGCATTGTCAAAAATAGCAATACTTGTTTGTTTTTAAGTAGTTACCTGAATAAAATTCCAATAGCACCAAAGCAAGGATTCAAGGCCACTACTATGTCTGTCAGGTGGAGCCACAGCAACTGTCGTCCAATATTAAAGTTAGGTGGAGCTACTGCCACCAAGTTAGCCGTTCAACAACTTGTTTAGTCTGTACAGAAGATCATGTAGATATCTACAATTCTACATAATGTGTTTAGGAGCTCCACATATTCCGATTCTGATTCCACAAATGTTTAGCAAAGCTACGCAGTTTGTTTAAGTGAGATATACATGTTGTTTAGAAAGCTCAACGACCCATTTACATTGTAAACATCATGTCTTCATATTAAACATGGTGTTGAGATTGACAACGTTTGAAAGAAACATCCATGGAGAACCTGAACAACTAAACATTTAACATTTTTAGAATTCGTTCAGGTCTGTTTAGAGTGTGTAGTCCATGGGAGTCTCACGAGATATCTCGATCATGGTCTTCAGTACAGTTTGCTAGCTTCTGTGGGCATAGCAAATGTGTCCCATGGACAGTTGCTCAAACTATAGTGCTAAAAACACACTGAAAAGTGGACATGTACGTCTCTATTATATGTAGGCTGGGTGCGTGAACTCCCCATGGACTAAAAGAAGACCGTAGCCAGTTGAAGCTTCACTTACAGTCGAAGAATGAGGAGTACTTATACCTTCAGCTATTGTTGGCCATCAATGACCTCACAACAGACCTTATGGTCAAGCATATCTGGAATCCCTCAATCAATCAAGGGGAACTTACATCAGATCAAAACATCCAGTCTTAGAGCTATCATAATAACATTTTGGTCCTTGTCTGTTATTTAATTCGTAACATTTCACGAAAGAAGTGCCTTCAACATGCTCAAGAGTTTCTGTATCGACTTTTAACTTGGTACACTCATGATCAAAATGCTGGAATAATTTGGATTTTCAAGGTGTCAGAATTTCAAAGTTCCTAAATTGGCGGTTGAATGTGAGGAATTGCAAAGATTTGTTGGTCAGACATTAGATTTATGTATAAATGATATTATAAGCCATTTTTAGTGGCGAAGAGTTATTTGAAAATTTTATTTTGGTGACCTGGAAAAATTGATCATTTTTAGTAAAAAAACATCAAAAATTGCATCATGGCTGAATAACATAGACACAAAATTACAACATATGCTAAAATGCCAACTTAATCTTGGTGTGTACAACCAAAAAACATCACAATTTCACATTGAATACCATATGCATTGACCTCAGCCTTCACTTGACTTGACATGGATTCCACCAATATGTTTTTTGCTTCTTATTGACCAACGTGGCCATTCTTTAGTGAAAGTCTCTTGCACCTGGTCCGGATCAGTTGGCTGAACCTCCATCTTGTGTGCAATATGGTCAAAGATGTCCCTATAGTGTTATTAGAATTAGAATTATTTTATTTTACTTAGTGCAATATGACAAGTACATGTATATATATTACAATCATTAAACAATCAACAATGAAGAGTAAATAACACTTGCTAACTTGAATTTTCCAGCCACATTGTGTGATTGGATATTAGATTTCCTTGTTAATCGCAGTCAAACAGTAAGGATCAATAACTTGTTATCATCAACTACAAGTCTGTCAACTGGTGCTCCCCAAGGTTGTGTCCTATCCCCTGCCCTTTACTCCATCTTCACATCTGACTTTACTACTATGGATAGTGAAAAACACATAGTTAAATTTGCAGACGACACCACCATATGTGGTACATCGTATTCCAAGTTCACAATGGCTAAAAAACTGTGTACAACTAGTTACTAAATGCCTTGATGAGGAGAAAAGTATGTAATTTGTTGCATTCTGTTTCTATACAGGGAACAAGGACGCAATGGTGCAATGCTTTGTACCTGGGAGCAGGCCTGAGTGTCCTGGGAGCAATTATATTCATCATCTTTGGAAGTGGCCAGGTGCAACCTTGGGCAACAAACCAAGACAAAACATCAAGAGATTCCCCAGATCAGGAAGAAACGGTTCCATTGGACATAAGGAGTTGATAAATATTCACAAAAACTCTTTTTGAATGTTATACTCAGAGCAAGAAATGAGAACTGAACAAAAGCACTTATGATTTACAACATGTGCATGTGTCTAAGCAAATTTACTTCTTTTGTAATGTGACTGGAAGATCTGATGTTGCTGTATGAAAAATATGTTTTGATTTTGCGAAACTCCAAACAAGTGTCAATTGTACAAAATTACAAATTACCGTAGAACGGGGTAAAGTTGGCTTGTGGGGGGAAAGTTGCCCACCTAATTTACCCAACTTAATGGCAGAAATGCCAACTTTCCTCACTAACACAGGGTTCTTGGGGGAATTTGGCCACCAGTGTTGGTCAGGAAAGTTGGCATTTCAACCATTAAGTGGGGTAAATAAGGTAGCTAATTTTCCCACGGCAAACCAACTTTACCCCATTCTACGGTAGATTCAATCTAGACAAAAATGTCTGTTTTGAACAGACTAGCCATCCTTTTTCATATTGGCGCAGTGGCGTAACTGGGGGGTCTCGAGTGGGGGGGCACCCGGGGGGGCACGAGATCCTTTGGGGGGGCACCCTCCATACTAACTTTAGATTTTAGCCAGAGTTGGAAAGTTCATATGGGGGGGGCACCTGGGGGGGGCACCTGGGGGGGCACAGGTCCAATATTGGGGGGCACGTGCCCGCCCGTGCCCCCCCCATAGGGACGCTACTGTATTGGCGGGTTCTCAGTGAAGGATTTGAACTCACAAAATCATGATTGTGAGTTCTTGTGATACTCATGTACGTAGATCTCACGCAATACATCAATATCAAAGCACGAGTTTCCTTGTGACTTTTGTGTAGGTAGGTAGTTAGGTAAATTTTCTTTAGTGTCGTTTTCAATCATTCACAAGATACACAATGATATACAGGGAATAAGCAAACGCTTCTGCACGACAAAATTTAAGAAAATAATAGTAAATAAAAATAGCAGCTACTTGAACTTCACAAATACATGATGAAACTAAAACTACATGTTCTAGACAAAGAATTAAACTAGCAGTCTATCATAAAACAAATGGCATAGGCCTAAGTACAAATATCATAAAATTAACCAAGAGACCTAGCACCATCAGAGGTTAGCACATTTCGGTTAAATAGCACACATCCAGTTCAAATACATAAATGCACATCAAAACTCAATAATAGAGACGTTAGTAAAATCTTGCAACCAGATTGTCAGAGCATCTTTGAATTATTTAATGGATGGTTAATCTTTTATTTCTGTTGGGATGTTTGACCCTAGTTTTGCACCATAGTATCTTAAGCTTTTCTTGCCATAACCTACAGTTTTGAAAATCGGAATTTCAAACAGATCATTGTCTCTAATGTTTTAAACTGATTGTCTGCGATTGAACAACTTTTTAATGTATTTTGGAACCTTATCAGTTTTCACTTTGTACATCATCACCGCTACCGTCTTTATGCATTCCCTTTGGATATTTAGTATTTTCTCTTCTCGACAAGTATTTTCATAATCTGCGTCATTATCATTCACAACAAATCTAACAGCCCTTTTGTTGGTTTTTTCTAGTTTATCTATATTACTTTTACTTGAAAACATCCAGACTGTCGGACAGTAGTTGAAATTGCTATGAATATAACTGTTGTAGACTACTTTTCTGCATTGTTTATCAAGGAAATGTCTCATTCTTTTTAGAGCATTTATTTGTTTACCTGTCAAATTGCATACTTCATTAACATGACTTTAAAATTTCAGCTTTCATCAAATTCTATTCCGAGAATTGTTATCGTAGGGGTTTATGTTATGGTACACCCTTCAAGTTCAAGTGTTTCATTTGTGAAAGACAGGCGCCAATTGAGGAACATTAATTGGAATTTTTTGAACAGCGTTTGCTTTCATGCTATTGTCATTAAACCATTTCATTACAGTCCTCTCGAAGTTTAGACTTTATATTAATTATTTCTTTATCAGTAACACTAAGTGTGTTGTCATCTGCATAGTTGTAGACTTTAGAGCTGATTTCGTGGAATAGGAAATCATTTATAAAAATATTAAAAAGCAAAGGCCCAAGAATGGATCCTTGGGGAACACCCTTTATATTGTTTGTCCATTCCGATGTTGTTTCCCCTATTTTCACTCTTTGTTTTCTATCCATTAGGTATGACTTAAGAAGTCTGCAGACATTCATGCTACAACCGTAAGCATGCATTTTTGCAATTAGCAGACCGTGGGGCATGCAGTCAAAAGCTTTTGACAAGTCTATGGCAACAACTCCGACAGTGTTGCCATTGTCAAGTGCTTGTCGCCAATCTTCAGTTAGGCAATTCAGTATGTCATGACAACCATGGCCTTTTCTGAAGCCCGACAGATATTCATGGAAAGATGATTCCATATGTTTATACAGCTGGTTTGCAAGTACCTTTTCAAAAAAGAAATTAGATTTACTGACCGATAATTATCTTTATTTAGCTTATCTTTTTTCTTGTACAGCGGCGTTATATTAGCCATTTTCATCCCATCTGGGAACTTGCCTTATTGTATACACTTGTTTATTATGCATGTCAATGGCTTTACCAGTGATCTACTTGTCATCTTAATAAATTTCACAGGGATTTCGTCATACCCTGATGCTTTCTTTGAAGATAGTTTTGAAATTACTTTATGAACATCATGTTCTGTTATTTCGGAAAATTCAAAGTCAAAATCTTGTTTAACAATTTCATTTTTAATGATGTTTATGCTTGGGTGGTTATCATATCCACTTATTATGTCTTGTAGGGGTCTGTGGTTATTTTCCTGCATACCTATCTCTGCCCCTATTTCACTAAAGAATTTATTGAAGACCTGACATACTGCATCTCGGTCTGTTATGATTTTACCTTCCTCTCGTAGAGGAATATCATCTGATTTGGTCTTTGTTTTGGAAAAAATGGGCTTTATAGCTTTCCAAAAGTCTTTATTTTTTGTACTATCCTTGCATTTCTCTTCAAAATAGCTCTTGATCTCCTCATGTTTTATCAGAGTTACAGCATTTTTGTGTTTACGGTACTGAGCTAAGAAATGCGCAGTTCTGAATTTGAAAAATTTGTTCCGAAACTGATTTCTGTGTGAGTTGCCTGTGAGTAATCTGTGCGCTAGGACTTATGTTATGTGGGCTTAAAATTGTTGAACTTGACGTGAGGTTTAAGATGAAACTAATGTTGTGATAATTTTTCTGAGCTAGATTTTACTGTCAGATTTGCAAAATCTTGCCACGTTATTCGGACTCTAGTCTGACTTCACAGCTTTACATCAGATTAGGATGACAAGCTGGTGTCATATTCTACGAAGATATCACAAGTTCAGGTCATTCTGTGACTATCCTGTGAGCTTCTTCGTTAAAGGTTCGCTGCTACACAACCTATGATTTTTTTGCTTCTTTAATGTCTTGGCTTGCTTTTTAAAAACGTGTATATCCTTTTCATCTCTATTCGACATTTCCATCATAAAAATAATAGACTCAGACTCAGACTCATTTTATTCTTGCTCATAAGTAATGAAAAATACACATAGATCATATATAATATACAAATTATCTGTAAAAAAAAAAAATTAGCAATGGGACTCCTCGAAAGCAATTATTTGCCGCTGATACGTATACATTGCAATTACTTAGTGTGTATGTACCAGGTACTTAGATATTGTGCTTTGTTTCTTCATATGTGTTGCTGATTAACTGCCATTATGAAGCTGCATAAATATTTGGTGAACATAATTCAGAAAATTAAAGCATCGAAAGTAACTTTTTTTTAGATTATCCTATTTGTGTTTGAATGAGTAGGTCAAGCAAAAAGGCTAGCAAGTTCCTTGTCGAACACTTTAGTCGGGCGCCACAGAGGGGTCCCCCTGCACCCGTGTGAATATTTAACGGGAAGTTTTTTGGTACCCTAATAATGTCCCTTTAACAAAAAACCAATGTTAACATGACTATCATTGTCCCATGGGGTTTTTACGGCGGCCATTTTGAATTGAAGTTGACGACCGAAAAACGTCTCTTAGAAATTACAATTTTAAATATCTCAGGAACTATTCAAGCTACATTCACAAATGGCACATCTATTTATATGTTTTTGGACATGCCGAATCTAAAATTGACATTAATTGCTTTCTAAATTGTAAATATCACCTGTTAATGGCCAAATAATCACAAAAAATCACATTTATTACGTATTTCACATTATTTCAGTTCAATCCACATCAGCCAGTTAACCAGCACCTCTTTGTGATGATCTTATTTGAAAGGCACTGAATATAAACTTTCAAATGAGGTATAAAATGTCTGTAAGAGATGATTATTTGATGAGCTGCGCTATTTTAAAGATTTAGAATTTTGATCTGTGACCTTTCAACAGCACGGATGCGGTAGAACCATATATATAGTCATGTTGCATGAGGGGGTTCCATGGCGTGCACCCTCTGGAATAGCTAATACCACCCATTTTCTTTTGTCAAATATTGTCAAGAAACATATTTTAGATGTTCACATTGTCAATATTGTTCCATGGGGTTTTTGTGGAGGCCATTCTGGATTAACCTCTAAAATGTGTAAAAGTACGCTTATTGGTCAGGAATGAATTATTTGGTGATTAGGATGGATGCAAATGAATATGCACGGGAGGATTTTGTGTTTCCGAGGAGATTTTTGACACAGACAGCAACATTTATTTTGCTTTTGGAGGGTAGGCAATTGTGGTAACAAGGAAACCAAGATGCCAAATGAAAGCTGGCATCAAGGGCAATCCATTTGGTAGGTTATGAAAGAGTCACCTAGAGATTAGGATAGGTAGAATTGAAAATTAATGGGAGGATCTTGTGTTTCCGAGGAGTTTTTTGACACTAACAGCAACATTTATTCAGAATTGACTGGGTTGACAATTCAAGTAACAAGAAAAATAAAGTGCTAAATGAAATTTGACATCAAGGGCTATCCAGCTTTTGGTTTGAGATTTTTTTGCAGTAAAAAAATAAAAAGAAGTTAAATTAGTTATGAGATAATTGTATGCTTGTCAAGGAAATTACTACTCCACGAAGTAAGAGTTTCAATATTTTCATGACATCCAGCATAAGCATCTTACAAGCATACTATTTACACCATAAGAAAGAATAACTCTGGCTTTTAAAGTTTAATTCTGTGAATCATTTTATACAATTGTATAAAGTATGGTATAGTAATGGCTGCTTTAACACAGAAAGTGAGTCACTTTAAGTGACAATAATACTAAAAGCGTACTTTTACATATTTTAGAGGTTAATCCAGAATGGCCTCCACAAAAACCCCATGGAACAATATTGACAATGTGAACATCTAAAATATGTTTCCTGACAATATTTGACATTAAAAAATCTGGCTGGTATTAACTATTCCAGAGGGTGCATGCCATGGAAGCCCCTCTTGCAACATGACTATATATATGGTTCTACCGCACCCGTGCTGTTGAAAGGTCACAGAATCAAAATTCTAAATCTTTAAAATAGCACAGCTCATCAAATAATCATCTCTTACAGACATGTTATACCTCATTTGAAAGCTTATATTCAGTGCTTTTCAAATAAGATCATCACACAGAGGTCCTGGTTAACTGGCTGATGTGGAATAAACTGAAAAAATTTAAAATACATAATAAATGTAAATTTTTTGTAATTATTTGGCTGTTATGAGGTGATATTTACAATTTAGAAAGAAATTAATGTCCATTTCAGATTCTGCATATCCAAAAACATTAATAGATGTGCCATTTGCGAATGTAGCTTGAATAGTTCCTGAGATATTTAAAATTGTAATTTCTAAGACGTTTTTCGGTCGTCAACTTCAATTCAAAATGGCCGCCGTAAAAACCCCATGGGACAATGATAGTCATGTTAACATTGGTTTAATTAGGGACATTATTAGGGAACCAAAAAACTTGGTCCCGTTAAATATTCACACGGGTGCAGGGGGACCCCTCTGTGGCGCCCGACTACTTGAATTTGCTTTGTGCCAGTCAGGGTTTGAAATTTGCATAACAATTTAAGAGTTGTCCAGAATCCCTCTTGGCTTCAAGACTCACCGAAATCTTCAAGTTTTGAGAAGATTGCTTGGTAATTTTGACTACTTGTTTGTTATGTTGATTATTTTTATTCTTAGGAAGTCTTCCAGGTCACATGACCTATATGTAGGGTAACCACATTCTAACCATTAGAGTCTGGGTCTGCATGAGTGTGAGCCTGACTGGCAAGTCCTCAAGTATGCATACGTACAATTTCCGTTGTTGTCCCGCTTGTATTATTCTGGCCATATTTTGTATGAAGCTGCTTACGGGACTTGGAAAGCTTTTTTTATTTTATTCTCCAGAATGCGAGTCAAAAATTGTTTACGTTTTTCTCTGGACATTGCTTCTATACATGCGATTTAGGTGGTGATGCTGTTTTGGTTGGAGTGATTTTTTTCCCCCAGCAAAGTGTTTCTTCAAGAATTTTCTCTAAGCTTCGCTGACATTGAAGCTCCAACCAATAAGTGGAATTTTACCTTGCCAGAACTTAACAGATCATCATCATTATCACCAAAATGTAATGTACCCACAACAGTCAATTAGATAAAGCCTGAAATGCAATATCATAGTCTGGAAAATCAAAAAGCGCTTTTTCTGGAAACATCAAACAAACATAAGATATCAAGAATGAGCCATAAAAAATAAGAAGAAGAGGAGATTGACGTCCAAATGATCAATTGATCATCATATGTGATCAAATACCTCTTATAATGACATTTGAAGTGGTGTAAGAGCCTTACTAAGCCTTAGTGCAGTTTTTTGAGCATATGTTTAAGCAGCTAAACTGGATGCCAATACATGACCGAATCGATTTACAGAAAGCCACAATGGTTTATCGCAGTCTCAACAACCTTGCCGCAAGTTACATGCGAGATATGTTTACCTTTGTCAGAGATGTAAATAAGCGGAAAACTAGAAGCAGTGACAGAAATGACTTATACCTAACTGGGGGCAGACACAAAGACATTTTCATGAGGAGTTTCGCAAACAGTAGTGCCCAGCTATGGAACAATTTAAAGCCAGAAATACGAAACAAAGACACTTTAAATGCTTTACAATGTGCTTACATTAAAGACTATTTTAATTTGCATGTAAACAACTCCTAGTCAGCCCTCCTGTTTTTTATATCTATTTTACATGCACATGTGTTTATGGTCATTTTATTGTGTTTTATTTATCAATATTGTTATGTACTTTAACAATTTAATTTTTTCTTTCCATACATACATTTTATTTCTTTATACATTTACTGTAGTTTTAACAACTTGTAGCTTAGTAACAGGAGGGCCCTATGTAAGATAAGTGTACACACTTAATAGGTTTTTACCCTCGGAAAATAAAGTCTATCTATCTATCTATCTATCTATCTTTTGCCAGGATTGATTTTGCAACAGCCATAGGGGAGAGTGGGGGCACAGTGAGACATTTTTTTTTTATTTTCTAATGTTCTGAAATGTTGGCAGTTAAGAGTAAAGTAAGTTCAGGCTCACATTATCTAAGTTGGGTATATTGTCCAGTAGTTTCAGGTTCCTACCTTTTACAGGTTTGCAGAAACTTTGAGTTACGTCCTTGCTCGTCAAGCAGGCAGGGCACAGTGAGACAGGGCATCTGCTGATAAAACTGCCAATCCTCTGGACCTGCTGAATTGTTCTATCAATTGTTGCTACAAAAACTGCTATACTCTAATAAAAGCAGCTGGCTAGGTGATTTTTTGGGTCCTTTTTTGATCATGTTTAGAAAATCCATCTCACAGGACACATGGGCAGTTTTACAGTATTTGCACTCAGCCGATTTTTCATGTTTATGCAATTATTACGAGAAAAGTATGATAGGTATATCGAAATTTCGGGCAGTGGCAATCTTGTCCTGCACTGACATATAAATGCACCATATTTTACCCTTCTGCAATGCTTTGTTTTGAAGCTTTAAGGAATTTAGGACAAATTTTGACAAATTTTTATGTCTCACAGACTTTTTTGCCAATTTCGTGGATGAACAGAAAAAAAATTCAATCAGTTGTGACTCATGTTAATGATACCTTTCTGGACCTACGGCTTGGGTATAAAATACAACAGGTTTCATGTGAATAAGTTATATACAACATGACTTGGGTCCTAAAATGTAAAAAATGGCAGATGTCAAAAATTTTGTTTTCGATGGACCATCAGTTGCTTTATATGCTGTTATGAGTAAGTATCAAAGAATGTGTATACTGTTTGTGTTAATTTTGAAGCTTGAGACATATCTCAAGGTAAAACAGAAACATTTGTTTCACTAACCATAATTGGTTTTCAGAATGTGAGGCTTCAATGTGATGTCAAAAAAGCATGTCCTCTCCAACCCATAGAAAAAACACTATGTGTTTTGCAGGGAAAAGAAGCTATTTGTGTATCTTTTGCTCAATCATGTGCCTTTACAAGTATGTGACAAATACAAGTTAAAAAGATATCCAGGCCATGTTCATACATCTGCTTAGAAATTAAAATTCATGATCCTAAAAAAATGTCCTCTCCAACACATCAGAAATTTTGCTCTGATTCGTGTGTTTTAACACTGGATTTATTGAAGAAACGGCCATGGTTATGCAAACTAAGTAAACCTGGATGCCTAAAAAGGGTTTTATAAGTATAGAAAATGTCAAATATATTACCTTTCGTTATCTATTACACTATTTTTAGAAAATAAAAATTAAGAAAAAAGTTGATTTATTTGTGTCATATATCAATATCATTGTAATTTTTCGCTATTAACTGAACGACAAAGACGCTCAATTTTTGGTAATTTTCGGTGGTTTTTTGCTCCAAAACACTATGTTTGACACAGCCGAACACCATGAGTTTCAATCGTACAGTAACAAAACTTGACATGGGGTTAAAAGGATATCTAGGGATTATTAACCATGGAAATAATGTGTCTTTTGAAATTGGTACCCTACTCAACAGAAACTTTCAGGGTAATGGCAAGCCAGATTGCCGTAATTTCGTAATAAAGATGGTAAAAAAAAAAAAGTGGCATGTTTAAATTTAAGTTTTGTATGGGTTTTGATCTTCCTATGCAACAATGTGGCTTGATTTCCAAGAATAAGAATGGGTGAAAATTGTTTCTGGACGGATATTTTTCCCACATGCATGACTTATTTAACCTGCCGCACCTGTTACACACTATTCAAAATTCTTCTCTGATGCTTCCTTTTGGATATGGCTCATTAAAATCAGTAGTTTTATGGCAGGCATTTTGTTTTCAATAGTGAAATGTGAGCTGTGCATCACATTCAGGTTGTTTCGGGTGTATTTTGTGTCTCATTGTGCCCCACACAGTTTTCTTTATAAAATGCGTGAATCCTGTGGACAGGATGCTTGCATTGAAGTTCGTTATCTCACTAAACTATGACAAAATACCAAGGTTTGAATCCGTGGCAATTGATTTGCATTATCCAATTTTTCCTCGGAATTATAACAAAAAGTCACTTAGCAAATTAATTTTGTATTACTGCTGTGTAAGCATTCAGGATATAGGACAGTCTTTCACTTACTTACTTTTTGTATTATACACAAGAGGGTTGATCTGTAAACAGTACCAGTTAGACGCTACATGTTTTGTCTCACTGTACCTGCCGTCTCACTGTGCCCATCTCTCTCCCCTACTTTTGATTAGACCTTAAATGGTATTATATCCCTGTTTCTGTTATGCACTAAAAGGTATCTTAATTATTCATAATATTTTGCATATATATATCATTTATTTACGCACTCAGGGTGCAGTACATATAAAAATACAAAAAACAGGTTATTACAAAGAAAATATAGGAAAAATTAAAAAAATACAGATCTTTCTGCCCTGGCAAATTCCAAAGATATGTCTAATTGCTTTGGATTCATGACTAAGTATCATGTCCGCAAATCTAAAAAACCTGTAATATGTAAATGGCACTGCCATGAAATTCGCGCAGCATGATTGTCATAGAACTAATGCATTATTTTCAACTTTCAATGCAGAAGGCCAATTTAAAGGCCTGGGCAAATGGGCAGATAGATAGAATAGATAGATAAGATCAGATCTACAGATAAGATTAGATAGATAGATAGATAGATAGATAGATAGATAGCACTGACAGCTGTGTAATTCAAATCTGTGTTAAATTTGGATCTATAAATTTGGATCTATTATGTTAAATTGTTGATGTTACATAACTGACTCTGAGATCAGTAAAACCATAGCTATTCAGAGATGATTGTTTACTATTAGACTGTTACATAATTTGTAGATAGTTAATGAAGATTATGTAACCTTTAGTGTTGTTATGATTTCTTACTTGGTGAGCCATTTAAGTCATTAACTTTTGTGTTGAATTTTAATTTTCAGTCTCTTCTTACAATCAAGGGTATGGAAATAATTATTTCTAATGTTGATACACATGTTGATTTAAATCCCTGAAATATGTCATTGGAGGTTGTTATATGACAAGACTGAAATTTTAAAGCTATTTTGGAAGATATTTGAGGTATTTTAATTATTTACCAAACCAAACTCTGACTAAACTACTAGCTCCACTTTTATGGCAACTACAGGCACTTCCTGTTCAGTCAGTCACTGTAGACAGGAGCACCACACAGAATGAGCTGTGCTTGTGCTAAGTGAGCTTTGCTCATGGCTGCCTTCGGCAGCCATGAGCTGCGCTCATATAAAAACATGTGCTGCCATATGGCATGCCCTTATCATCACAGTTTGGTATAGGGTAAGCTAAGGGGAGTTGGCCAACGTTTTACATATGACCCCGTCATAGAGCTAATGACAGAGCAAAAATATGACAATATAGCGGGGCAGGTATGTAAAAAAATGCTGCATTTATACATAGAAGCATGAAACTTGGCACACAATTAAAAAACATCTATACAAACATATTTGGATAGGGAGCCACTACAGATTTAGCTTAGGTGGCTACTGGCAGCCATTTTCCAAAATGGCGGTCAATTCTTCCATTTTCCTGCTGTTTGTGTGGTTCCTAGAAATATAATACATGTAAATGTTGTTTTTATTGCTTCTCTAAGTATTCAGTACATCACTATAACATTTTTGGCAGCCTTTGTCTATTTTCAGGCTTGTTGGAATCATTTTTGTTTGATTCAAAAACTGGATTTCGTGGTTACGAATAGTTACACCAATTCTATAAATTTCAAAATAAGTTACATATTGGAATTCCCTGCAAGAAGAGCTTTCAAATGAGTACCTGCATCAATGGGTTTAGTAAACTTCGTACGAAAATCGAAAAAATTAGAATAAAAATAATATTTTTGAAGATTTTGTTTTTCTTTAATTTTGACAAAGAATTCATGGTAACCATTGATGCGACCATTCATTTGAAAGCTATTCTTACAAGAAAATCAAATATGTAGTCAGTTTAAAAATCAATTGTGATTCCATGAAACTATGGGAAACCGCGAAAATTATACATTTTCTTCAACAGTACTAACCAAAAGGACCCTGACAACCCTAAAATTCCTCAGTTCAATCCAGAAATCAATTGATGATGTTTTTTTGGTCTGTAGAAGGAATATAGTGAGCACTGTTTTCATACTTTCAAACTATAGGCACTTCACAGAAAGCAGCGGTGGCGTATCCAGGATTTTTTCCAGGGGGGGGGGGCAAATACAATGTTAAAAAATTCTTTTAGAATATCATTACTGTTGTGGTTGTCCCTAAATTATTAACAATAACTCAGTAATATGTCTTAATAATATGGTGAAGATGTCGGGATCATATCGTGAAAATGCTAAAAAGCAGGGAAATGTTCAAAAGAGCTAAAGAAACAACTTTGTTGGTTGGCAATTCAGAGAAATTTAAGGAAGATACAACTGAAAAAATTAATCATTTCTTTGCAAAAATAGGAAAAGCTAGGATCAGAAATCCAGGGAAATAAATGTTGAAATGAAATAGAGAAATGTTCAAAAAAAAAAGAAGCAGAGGAAATGAATGTGTTATCTTTTTGGTAATTCAGTAAATACTTATAGAGGATATACATATATATATATAGTGACAAAAAATATGAACCTTGGATTTCTTTTCAAAATTAGGAAAATCTAGGACTATAAATGTGAGGGGGAAAACTCAGAATAACCGATGTTGTAGAATTCTATGCATTCCTTTGAGATATATACATGATAAATGAAAGTTCTTGAGTATTTTTCTTTCAGTTCACAGAAAAATCACTGCAAAAATTATGGAAATTTTGGGGAAATTTAAAATAACAGTTTGGTACCCTATCAGCATGCCTCGGCGGTCCAACGTCGGCCCGAAGCTGGTCCCTTGCTGCTGACATCGGACTGATGCTGGGCCGACGTTGGACCGACGAAGCACGCTGACAGGGTAATTTTTTTTGCAGATGCATATCATTCGTGGCCAGAAAAATGGGGAAATTGTGAAGAAAAATGTGAAATTGTAGAGAACAAATGGGGAAATCTGATAAATCTCTGCATATAAATCCACATTTCTTTCAAATTCTTTTTATTTACATCACCATTACTTTTTATTGTCTCCCTCAATTCTGGTCATTTCCCCATTTTGCTTATAAACATTTCCCCATTTTGCTTATCATTTCCCCATTATTCTTACTATTTCCCCCTTTTTCGGCCTATTTTGGGCAATATATCTGCAAAAATTTCCTCAATATCTACGCCACTGGAAAGCAGGAAAATTAGATAATTAGCCGCCATTTTTGGAAAATGGCTGCCGTGGGTCAACAAGGTCAAATCTGAAGTGGCTCCCTATCTAAATATTTTCTTTAAGACGTTTTTGAAATGTGTGCCAAGTTGTTTGTTGTGGTTGTACACAAAAAATAACATTGCCTGGCAGTTTTAATTTCCTTTGTCATAAACCGTGATGTCAAACTCTGAACTGATATGTCACAGATTGAAGATTAGACCAATCACATTCACAGATACCCTGATGATGTCACGGTTCAACTGCAAAACAATTTTCAAAAAACGCATAGCTATGAAAACGATAATAAAGCAAACATCATGACAATGTTGCAATGTTTGTGTTATATAAATGTATGGCAGAAGTGACATAGTCACAATGTTGTGAAGCAATATCAAGATTCATGAAATCTGCATGCAACATTGTGCCAAAGTTCAGTAGTAAGATTATTGAGTGCATAAGAGAACGTGACAAATATTTGAAATTATTCCATTCAACTGGAAACAAAGATCACTTTCAAAGGTTTTGTAAATTGAGAAATGAAACACAGCGCACTATCAAAGCTGCTAAAGAAGATTACATAATGAACCAAATTGAATGTAACAAGGACAATCCCAAGAAAATATGGGACAGTCTGAAGTTACTTGGTTACCAAACCAAATCAAAATCAAAAGATCAAATTGTCATGAATATCAATGACTCAACTTGTCACGATCCTGTCTCAATAGCTGAACACATCAACAATTTTTTCATCAATGTCGGAAACAACTTGGTCTCAAATCTTCCACACTTACCTGATGTCTACAGCGCTTTTACAAACTTCTGTAGCAACTACTATAGAAATCTTGGGGTTACACCTGGTCATCTAATCCTTCAAGAAATTGATTGTAGCTTTGTCTTAAAACAACTTCAAAACATGAAACCTAACAAAAGTACAGGTCTGGACAACATTGGTCCAAGATTTCTTAAAGACGGTGCAATTTGTCTCGCACCGGTTGTAACTTATCTGATCAACTTGTCAATTACTAAAAAATGTGTACCTGATTGTACTAAGTCAGCAAAGGTAATTCCTTTACATAAGAAAGGTAGCAAACTTGAAGTTGGCAACTATCGGCCAGTGAGTATTTTGACATCGATATCTAAGATACTTGAAAGAGCTGTTTATGTACAAGTTGACAATCATTGTAAACTCCACAAAATTATTTATCCTTTACAATCTGGCTTTCAACAAAAATTTTCCACTGACACTTGTTTATTGCACTTGCATGATACTCTAAGATCAGAAATTAGCAAGGGCAATTTTGTTGGTTTGATGATGCTTGATGTTCAAAAGGCTTTTGACAGTGTTAATCATTCAATGTTATGTGAAAAGATCAGGCTTGCGGGTATAGATAATGCATGGTTCAAATCCTATTTAAGTAATAGAAATCAATCAGTCCAAGTCAACGACTACCATTCCGAAGGAAAGTCTATTACCTGTGGTGTTCCACAGGGTAGTATCCTAGGCCCCTGGTGCTATTTAATTTACAGCAATGACATGCCATCATGTGTTACTTGTAAAGTCATATTATATGCGGATGACACAATCTTATTGGTATCGCACCGTAATGTTGATGTTGTGTCTAAGGAGTTAAGCCAGGCCGCTGAGGCATGCTATCACTGGCTGACGAATAACAAATTGTCCATGCACAAGGGCAAAACGGAAGTAATAATTTTTTCATCTAAAAGAAAAAAAACACCAACAAAAGAATTCAAATTTGCATTGATGGCAACATTATTCTTCCAAAACAATGTGTCAAATACCTTGGCCTTAAAATAGACTGCGATCTTTCTGGGGATTCGGTAGTCAGTGACATTGCAAGCAAATCCACCTCAAGATTAAAATTCTTTTATAGACACAAAGATGCTTTAAATATTAAAGCAAGAACTACGCTAGCCTGTGCTTTGGTTCAATGTCATTTTGATTATGCTGTTTCTTCGTGGTACATGGGTCTAACTAAAACAAACAAAAAGAGACTTCAAGTTGCCCAAAACAAACTGGTACGATTTATCTTAGATCTTGGGCCCCGTGCTCATATTGGACAGTCTGAACTAGATGTGGTCAAGTTCCTCAACACCAAGGACAGAGCAACTCAAATGATACTTGGCCACATGTTCAACATATACAACAACCTAGCCCCATCCTACTTAACAGAAAAATTTTCTGTTACGTCCCACCGCTACAACACTAGAAGGGCTGAGCACAATTTCTTTTTGTACAGGCCCCAGGGTATGGCTATCAGCAATTTCTCCTACCAAGGAGTAAAACTTTGGAACAACTTGCCTCAGACCCTAAAAGCCATTCAATCCAAAGACACTTTTAAGCGTAAACTGAAGGCTCACCTAAGAACTCAAACTCGGGCTGAAGAGGCTAACGAATTTATTTTTATGTAACTTACTCTACTGTCTCTTTATTTTTCTGTATTATTTATTTATTTATTCTCAACTTATTTATTATATTTATTTATATTTATTTGCCATCTCATCACATTAATCATTCTTCAATAACGCCATCATGTTTCTCCTCACCACCCAGGGACTGCACTGGAAATAAGTCAGTAGACTTTAGTGTGTCATCCCGGGATCACCTTCACTCATCCCTTCATATCATTTTGTGTGAATGTAAGTGTATGACTGTGTGTGATTCCGAATAAATCAATCAATCAATCAAAAGTTGGTAAACAGAATTTCTACCATACATTTCTACATTTCCTCCTTCAATTGGCAATGTTGTGTTAACGCTGTGCTGATAAAAAAAATATATTTGTGTCCTCTTATTCCTGATGCCATGACCCTGCACTTCCACGAATATTTGTACACATTGATGTGCCTAATTTGAGCTTATCCAAACGTTAGTCCAGAGGTAATAATCGAACATTGTATCCCATGTCTAGGCACATTTTCTCCTTGATACTGTGTCTTTTACTGGGCCAATACAGCAGGGAAAAAGTCAGTATCGGGGAGAAAAACCAGTATATGGTCAGCTGACCAGTATTTGCCAGGGAGTATACTGACTTTAGATTCATTAACCAATCACAGTGCAGCAATGTGACACACCCACTTTCAGCTCAGCCAGACAAGCCAGAGTTCATGCATGACTGCACAGAAGAAAAAAAAATCAATAATCCACCACTTCACCACTCCACCACTGTGCACAGAGTTTTCCTGTGTTTTCAAAGTTGGGATTAGACTTCTTGGAGCGTGGTAACATTGTATAATTTAATTAAAGCAACTAGAGTCACCAATTTAAATAAAAAATGTATAGATATAGTTTAAAATGAAACAAGGGCTCTCTTACAGTATTAAATTTAAAAGTTATAAAATCATTTCAAACTCACTTAATTCTGAAAACACAGTTCTATTGTTTGGAAGTGTATAATATACGTTAATTTATCAATTTCTGATATTTTATTGAAAGTTGAATTTTACATAGAATCGGTAATAAATATTAGGCTGATTTTTAAATACCAATTTAATGTCATGGTAAAAATAGTTGGCAGTTCAGCAGCACTTTATTTTTCATTATACTCAATCATAAGACTATTAGAAGCTTTACATAATTCAATCAGCAATCAACTTCTCAACCTGTCAAACAGCCAATCCTATTTTTGCATAATAATGCTAAGTTGCTAACAGTATAGCTGGACAGCTAGATAGATAGACAGAAAGATATATAGATAGATAGATGGATAGATAGATAGATAGATAGATAGATGGATAGTTAGATGTATAGTTAGATAGATAGATTGATAGATAGTTAGATAGTTAGATAGTTAGATAGATAGATAGATAGATAGATAGAAAGATAGATAGATCAATTGATGATTGGTTGATTTATCAATGTATATTATATATAGGCTATGGAGTTGCTACATATAACATGTATAAGTCACAGGCTGGTTCAAGGCATTTTGAAAGACAGATGGATGACTGTTTATCTCACAGTGGTACTAATTTCAATAATTAAATAGAAAAATGTGCCTAGACATGGGATAAAAAGGTCATACCATGGGTAGGTGCTGTACATCCCAGTATACTCCCCTCGACCCCAGTATATTCCCTCGACCCTTCGGGTCTCGGGAATATACTGGGGTCTCAGGGAGTATACTAGGGATGTACTGCACCTACCCATGATATAACCTCATAGTACACACCTCTCCGAGAAATGTATATGAGAAACGTTTGAACTTACGTATGGCCAAACGTGGGGCCATACCTTTGATATACGATTATACGTATGAATCAAAGGTACGGTCATATGTAATTATCAAATGTTGAGTTATGTACAACATTCAATCGCTATACGTCTGATGAAATGTTTCATCAGACGTATAGCGATTGAATGTTGTACATAACTCTTGAGCAAAGGTATTACTTACATATGACTCAAAAGTTTGGTCAAACTTTATAACAAAGTTTCTGCCAACCTCTCACCAACGTTGTGACCAATGTAAAAACTGTTTAAAGTTATTAATGTACATGTAAGTGCAGCATTTGGAAATTACTTTTGACCTACCTTTGTCAAATATGTTTGGCCAAACGTCTGATTCTAATCAAAATAATTGCGTATTACTACATTCGAAGTAGTCATGCATGTGTCTGGCAGGTGATATTCTTGTGACGTGACACCAGAAGATAATTACCAAAAGAGTGATGGATATCTTTTGTAAAATGTTTGTGTGGTATCCAAGTATAGACTTGATTAAATATTTGTATGGTGTGGATGACTCGATGTATAATATTTGTAGGTAATCAATACATTGGTTCTGTTGTTTCTACCTGCTCGTTCTATAATCATGTTGATCCGCATGAAAGAAGATACAACATAAAATATACAAACTTTTTATGCATCCATGCTTAATTTGAACAAACAACATAAGCTCACAGAGCTTTTGTGACCATTAGTTTTAAACAAAGGTAAAACACATATTTTATAAGTATTTACATTCTTTTTACTACGCTACTCACGACAATGTGTCATTTGTGCACATTTATGCTCAGCTGGCAGGCCCTTTCTTATACAATGTACTGTTGCAATCTCAGCTGGGCTCTGCTCACACAACATCAGCTACTTTTCTTTTGACTTCGAGAATTTGAAAATTGGCTAGTCTGTTAAGTTACATCTCGGCTTCCAGTTCTATTATATAGATGGGGGAACCGGGGCAATTTGGGACACAAGGCACAATGGGACGGCGGAGGTTTTCTTGCTTCCTGACAAGGTATATCGCCTGGTGGTGCCATGCAATCTGGTAAAATTCCCATTCTGATGTTTCTGTCCTTTTATCAGCAAATTGCAGCCACATGCAGAAATATGGTAAGAAAATGTTTGTTTTCCTATCACTCAACTAATTTCAGATTGGTTCAGTTGGAACCTTTCTCTGGACAAACCGTGAACAACGAGGCTTTCTAATGCTTGTATGAATTTGATACATTGCAACAAACAGTTATGAATTGCTATCCTGATAAACACACTCACTGATGCCTGAGAAATTAGCATTTTGGTGTAAAAGTAATATCAGGGCTCATTGGGACACTAAACACGGGGCACATTGGGACGCACTTTATATGGCAGAATGTGAGTACCCAAGTCAACTGAATGACCTGAGATAGCATACTGTCTACATGTATGTATTCAGGCCACAGTGAATAGAGGCATAGTGGATTACCGTGTCCTGTGAACAAATTTATCGCAAGGCACTGTGTGTTATACTTACATTGACGGCCACGCCTAGGTCCCAGGACTGTTTTAGCGTTTATGTAAAGTTATTAACTATTGGCACTACAAGGTGTTAGTGCATTGTATATAGTCTTGCACACTTATCTATAGTGGACATAGAGTATTAAAATTATTTTTTTTTAAATCTCCCATGCGCCCCAACCCTGGGGCACATTGGCACAGTCATGATCATGTAACAACTTGCTGTCTGGTTGCAAAAGGGTAGGGGCAATCTAATCTCTTATGCCTTGGATTTAAGATAATAGTATTGCTGATATTCATACAAAACTTTCGAGTCGCTCAGTGTTTTCAGCATTGAGCAAAACTAGTAGACATGAAAAGTGTCCCACTGTGCCCCGGCCCCCCCTGGAGAAGAACAATTTGAAGCATTGGATAAACATGAATAATATGTAGATGGCACTGCCATGAAACTCGCGCAGCATTGTCATAGAACTACAGCATTATCTTCAACTTTCCATGCAGAAGGCCAATTTATCTTTTTAAAGGACTGGGCAAATGGGCAGATAGATAGAATAGATTGATAAGATCAGATCTATAGATACGATTAGATAGATAGATAGATATATAGATAGGTAGATAGGTAGATAGGTAGAATAATAGATCGATAGATAGACAGATTGCACTGACAGCTGTACGTGTAGTTCAAATCTGTGTTAAATTTGGATCTATTATGTTAAATTGTTGATGTTACATAACTGAGATCAATAAAACCATAGCTATTCAGATATGACTGTTTACTATTAGACTGTTACATAATTTGTTGATAGTTAATGAAGATTATGTAACATTAAATGTTGTTATGATTTCTTACTTGGTGAGCCATTTAAGTCATTAACTTTTGTGTTGACTTTTAATTTTCAGTCACTTCTTACAATCAGGGGTATGGAAATAATTATTTCCTATATTGATACACATGTTGATTTAAATCCCTGAAATATGTCATTGGAGGTTGTTATACTACAAGATTGAAATTTTAAAGCTATTTTGGAAGATATTTGAGGTATTTTAATTATTTACCAAACTAAACTCAGACTAAACTACTACCTCCACTTTTATGGCAACTACAGGCACTTCCTGTTCAGGCATTCACAGTAGACAGGAGCACCACACAGAATGGGCTGTCCTTGTGCTAAGTGAGCTTCGCTCATGGCTGCCTTCGACAGCCATGAGCTGCGCTCATATAAAGCCTACCATATGGTGACAGAGATTTGGCTTGCGTGTGCATTCGAAACAATTTGAAGAATTTCTATCCTCGAAGGTTTATGAGTATTAAACCGTCTCAATTAATGGTAACTGCCTTAAAAGTACTGCAGCTGAATGAACACCTGCATTTGAGTGTATGACTATGGTTTGATAGTAAATTCTTCCGCTGATACACATGATATCGGAAAATTGGCAAAGATGTAACAGATGATCATTGATCAGCTGCCTAAGAGAATTGTCAATAAGGCTTTACAATTTCTGAAGAAAATACGGTGTTACTGGATTAGACGCCATCCCATTTATTTCCCACAAGCAATCTCTTGAATGTGTTGTTCAGGAGCTGCTTAAATATATGCAAGCCCGCGGAAGCCAATGCACAGTGAGGCTCTCATTGCCAGCGATATAAATAATGGATGCATTCTGAAATGTCATGCATCTACACAGAACAGGATGCATTTGAGGGTGGCTGCTCCTCCGGTATGTGTATATACATTTTTACTTTTAAAGTAGTTTCCTGAATTGATTGAATTCAACATTTTTTAAAGGAATACAATCCCTTTATATGAGTGACATTTTGTAAATGTTTGTTCCAACTACAGGATTACCTTTACCACAACTGGAAAGATACTTCACTAAATGGCACACTACGGCACAAAGGATTGGTTTTCGACATTCTTGATTCATTGTCTTTCGCATTCAATTTCACGTGAGTAGGCTCCTGAGATTTTCATCGTGAATCCACTTGAAACTGCACTGTAATATAATTGTGTAGAAATTAAGAGAATAAAAAAAAACTGTTGCCATCAACATTAATTTTTCTGACACCATGCTATATATTATACAGTCAACACAGAAATTATTTGCACACTTTGAATATTCGTCATATTTGACAGAAAAATGCCAACATGATACAAAAAGCTTTCCTGTGTTTCAGAGTAGTGTTAGTAGGTTAGGATCACTTGAAAAAAAAGTGAATCCAAACGTCAAAATATTATTTGCAAACTTGAGCCAACCACCAGAAACAGCATTTTTAAAGATGATACTCCAATTTTTTTCCAAGAAACAATGGTTTTTATGGTATCTCTAACACATTAACATCAATCAGACATTATTTGGGGTTCACAGGTGGGATTACAGGTGCTGTCGGAGGAGCACACTATTTTGCATGTTTTTTCTCCCAAAAATGGGTATCAAAATGGACTTAAAGCGGCAATACTCATGAAATTGACTTGTAAAGTCCTTCAACATAGTCAAATTGTGATAAGAAGGTTCAAGTTCAAGTTCAAGTTCAAGTTCTTTATTGGAAAATAATTATTTAGCAAAATACATAAATCATGTACAATTATAAACAATCAAATTTTCCTTAGTCAAGATACAAAAAAATGTATATATTGACGTATAGTTAATAATACAAATAATTTTTATGTTACATTGGTAAGAACTTCTAACAAACTAAATTATAACATATACTGAAAACAAAATAATAATAATCTTAATATACATAAAAAAATAAAAAAAAAAAAAAAAAAAATAAAATAAAAAAAAAAAAAAAATAAAAAATAGAATTAATAAAATCATCCTTGGTTATTACAAAAATCTAAATCATTAACAAGGAGGTACTTCTTCAGGTGTTTTTTTATAGTGGATAATGTAAGATTACTCATTATAACGTCAGAAAGAAAATTCCACACAATGACTCCCTTATATCTCAAACATCTTTGACAAAAACTACTTCTAAAAATGGGCAAGTGTAACTTATCGCGTAATCTAGTATTATGAGCATGATACTGGGAATTAGAAAGAAACATGTCATTAAAAATATCAGGGCTATCTCCTTTCTGCAATTTAAACATAAACAAGGCAACCTTGAGAACATAGATTTTGAAAATATCTAAAACTCCATATTTCAGGAAGAGGGGAATAGATGGCGTTCTAAGAGGTGAAAACGATATAATCCTTAAAGTTCTTTTTTGAAGTTTATGAATTGGAGCCAAGTTTGTAGCGGGCACTGAACCCCATACCTCAATGGCATAATTAAGGTATGGATAGACAAGAGAATTGTAAAGACTGAGCAATGAATGTGAATTGAGCTGATGTCTGGCCTTTAATATTATGCCTATGGCCTTAGCTATCTTCTTTCTTATAAAATTTATATGGTCAACCCAAGCAAGTTTCGAGTCAATAATAACACCAAGGAATTTAGTAGACTCAACATGACAAATTTCTTTGTTAGCAATCTTAATTTGAAAGTCACCAGAAACATGTTTCCGATTGGATTTAAATAACATGCAATTTGTTTTATTTACATTGAGGGATAGTTTGTTAGCATTAACCCAATTATACACATGGCTTAATTCATCATTCAAGATATCTGTCATAACTGTAACATTTTTACCTTGAACAAATAAGCTGCTATCATCAGCAAACAAGATTGGCATAACGCTATTTGAAACTAAATAAATGTCATTAATGTATAATATAAATAATAGAGGGCCCAAAATTGATCCCTGAGGGACACCACAATTTATGGACATCAGTTCTGAGTAATTTCCATCAAAAGATACAAACTGTTTTCTGTTATCCAAATAACTGCAGATTAATCTATTAGCCACCCCTCTTATCCCATATTTATTTAGTTTACGTAACAATATGTCATGATCGATGGTGTCAAAAGCTTTACTAAAATCCAAAAATGTTCCTAATGTCATTTCATTCCTATTCATACCAGTTACAATCTTATCAATAAGTGTTATCAAAGCCATTGTTGTATCATATTTTTTTCGAAATCCAAACTGAAACTTGTAAAGAAGACTATTATCATTTACAAACTTAATTATTCTATTATAAATTATTCTTTCAAAAATCTTTGAAAATATAGAGAGGACAGAAACTGGGCGATAATTTGTGACAAGTTTGCTATCTCCATTCTTATATAACGGAACAACCCTTGCAATTTTCATTTCATCAGGAAATACTCCTTGTACAAGAGATAAATTAACCAAATGAAGTATAATATTACTGATATTGTCAAAGGAGGATTTAACTATTTTGACATGAACATCATCCCAGCCTACACTCGTGGTACTGATATTTAAGACAATGCTGCGTAATTCGTCAATATTTGTTGGTGCAAGATAAATAGAACTGGCCACATTTATATTTCTCATGTAAAAAATAGGGTCAGTGTCAGTGTGTGGAATCTTCTCACTGAGATTCTTACCAATGTTAGTGTAGAATTTATTAAATGCGTCAGCAATTTCTTTCCCATTTGTAGTGTTTACACCATTAATAACAAATTCTGAAGACTTATTTGATGATTGTTTCCGATTAATAACATTCTTAATAATTTCCCATGTTTTCTTAATATTGCATTTGTTTGCTTCCAAAAGATCTTGAAAGTGCCTTTTTTCAGCCTGTCGTAACAACTTTTGAAGCTTTGTTTTATAATTTTTATATGTTTGAATATTTCCCTCACTGGGTTAATCATGAATGCAGGTTTTAGTAATGAACTTTGTTCTATATGCCACCAAAAAATGCCAGAAAACGATGCTTGTGGTGAATTTGAGCTGAGAAACAGTTGATAATCAGTCTCTAACCAATTTAATTAGCCACTGGTTAATCAATAATGATTAAGACAGGATATTTATAGTTTTTTTCCTTAATATTTTCATACAAAACAAGATTATTATTTGAACAGAAAAATACATTTTGGTAAATGAAAAGCATGTAATCCTAACCTTCTGACACTACTCTGAAACACAAGACAGCTTTTTGTATCATATTAGCATTTTCTTTGAAATATTATGAAATTCAAAGTGTGCAAATAATTTCTGTGTTTACTGTAGATCTTTGCGGATTGGCAGTCCACTGAAGAAATTTATTTTCTTATTTTCAATTTGCAAACAGGCTTTGCCACATCATTGACAGTTTTCCGTTGGTCTCCTAATCTTCTTATTTGATCAAGTACCTCAAGTCATTGGATTAGTTTGTTTATTGTCACCTTTGCTGTTAGATATGATAAGTACTGAATCAACTGATTAACCATCACTGACACATACGAAACATTTTTAAGCCACTGACACCACACGACCAAGTTGAAAGTTAATTTTGAAACTGTTTGGGCCGCCAATCTGTAAACAGCTCTAAGGTGTTTGATTGGAATCACGTGTCTGCAAACATACAACCATGTATCTTCAAAGACTTTCTTTTCATGACTCAGATATGAAGTGCTTCCTGCAGAGTCCTATGGTATGTCAAGGAAGGGCCTCACAGGAATGGTCTACTACAAGGTGAACTATTGTTTTTTGAAGACAAATACACCACTTTAAATCTGAACATAATTAATAAATGATAACTTTGTGTGGGAAACCGGCCTTTCCCGCCACCAGCCCGCCGCCAGAGGCGCCAGCGGCGCCCCTCGCGCATGAGCAGGGCGCCGCGGACAGAAGCAATGGAGACATGGACTTGAACAGATGTGATTTGGACTTGTGTATATTTCGTGGTATTAATGTATGTATTTGGGTCTATTAAAATCCTACATTTGGTGTCAGAACCTACGGTGCTGTTCAGGACGTTCTGTTGGACTGCCTGAACGTTTTTGCCTGGTTTTTCGGGCGTTTCCTGGCGTTTTTTGGCGAGAAACTTGCTCGTTTTTCGCTTGTCAACTCGTGGCTTGTCGGCCTGTAATGGCGGCTGGGCTGTGTTGAAGTTTGTTTGGTGTCTTTTCGACGTATTTTCGGACATTTATCAGTGTTCCTCACCATTATTGCTGGTGGTAATTCATTCAGAATATTGTTTTGCGCAATATTTTGAAGTGGCAAGCGTTGTCCTGGCGTTTTTGTGAGGATTTTTGACTTCGTTTTGGAGCTGTCAAAATTTTGCTTTTCTGCCTGTCATGGCGGCTGAGCGATCTTTGTTGATGTGACAGACTTTGACCCAATATATCAGTGGGTTTGAGTTATTGGAACGAAGGTTTCTTGGTGTCATTTTATAGGCAATATTGTTGCTCTGGATTGTGTGGAGTCTCAGGGCCTTACATTTCGGAGTTTTTGTGGAATTTAGATTTTTCTGCAGTGTACTAGCACGTGTATTTGACAAATGAGACACGTGCGTTTCTGGTCCAGTGGTGCTGCATTTGCTTGCCTGTTGGCTGTGATATTGCTTGGTTCATGTTGATTGTTGAAGTTGCTTCTCATTGCACGAAGGATAGATTTGCTCAGTTATTTCAATTGGCAATTGATCAGTTCGTGTTGTGTTTTTGTTTTTTCTCCGATTGTTATTGGTTATAGGGTGTGTTGGTCCTGATAGTTTTTGTTTTGATGGTCTCCAACTTAATTTAGTTACATTTATTTCAAGTACTTTGGTCTTACATAGCGCTTTTGCTTATTTACTTATTTATTTTTGTTAATGTGCCCAATTAATTCAGGCCTGATGCTAGTTGGAATTAACTTCTATTTTTTTTTGGAGCGGAAGAGGTAGAGTAGCTGCTCTTGACGCTCCTTGGCTTACTGGTGGCCTATGTATATTGACATATAATTGTATTTGCCGGGCGTGTCGTTTGCCAACCAAGTGCTCTTAATCAGGTCCCAGGGAATCTCGTGATTCTCGGTTATATAACTCGTAGTTGTGTGGTGGTTTGCGGGGCGAGGCTTAATCCTTGAATTATCATGGCGCCAACTAATTTGCAAACGGCATCACGGGATCAGCTGCGCGAGATACCGCTAGTTGGTCCGACGCGCGCCGAGTTGATAATCCAGACCCGTGAAGCGCATGGGGTGTTGACATTGAAGCTTTTGAATCGGTACATTCCCCAGGGGGGACATTGGAATTCTTTGCATGTCCAAGGGATCATTAGCTTCGGGTCTCCGGAAAGGGAGGTTGAGGGGAGTGGTTCCTTATCGTTTGGGGCGACCAGGGATCATATTGGTCATGGGGGGTCTGCCCTTACAGGGGGGTTTGCGGATCCTCCTGCGATGCCATCCTCGCCTGCGGGGGCGATTCCGAGGCCTGTAAATGACAGCACCCAGGGATTGAGAGATAGTTACACGCGTGAAAATGAATCTAATCACATGTCTGCATCGGAGTATAGAGAGTCTTTGGTTGTAGAAAGATCAAGTGCTGGAGATTCAGCCGATGAACACGATGGCCAGTCCGTCGTTAGTTCGGGAGGGGTCCCGCGTGCGCATATGGCCCAGCGGGCATTACAAAAGGCAACCGAGATGGAACGGTTTGTCGTATATCAGAAGACTCAATTGGAGCTTTTTGTAAATGAGGCACATACCGCGATGCGTAAAGAGGTAGGCGTGGTAAAAGGAGAACTGAGACAATCTATGAATAAAATTGATCATGCCCTCGGTCAGCTGTCAGAGCAGGTAAAACGGTTGTCCTTAAGTAGGAGTCACAGGGGTACCCCGGGTCAGGCCGATCACATCGGTCCACGCGGTCACAACAGTCCGAGGCTGGAGCTAGGTCGGGGGAGGGTCCGAATGCCTCAGCGTTACCGGCCACTCCCGTAGATCTGCAAACTGTAGCAGGAGTATCCGGGGTGTCCTTATCTGATAACGAGAAATATATTGATGATTGGGCCAGTAACTTGGGCTTGGCTTTTGCGGATCCTGACGCGAATCAGTCCGATGACAATGACTCGCCTCATTGTGGGGGTGAGGAAGCTGTAGAAGCTTCGGAGGAAGCTGTAGAAGCTTCGAAGGAAGTTGGGGGAGACAGACCGGGGGAGGATTTAATTCCTGGGAATGATCGGGCAGAAGCCCACCGGCAGGCTCTCTTTGGTGCCATCTTGAATTGTTTGCCATCCACAGGAGTTTACCAAGGTGGTACGAGGGGGGATCCGGTGCCGCAATCATCCGCCAGGAATCACCCTGGGGCCATGGGGGGTCCCGGCATGGATAGGTCACAAGGGGTGGATAGTTCACGAAGGGTGGATAGGTTGCCATCCACAGGAGTTTACCAGGGCGGTACGAGTGGGGAGCCGATGCTACCATCATCCACCAGGAATCACCCTGGGGCCATGGGGGGTCCGGGTATGGCTGGGTCACAAAGGGTGGATATTTCACAAAGGGTTGATAGTTCATTCGTTGTGGACCGGCCTCCTGAGCAGACAGGAGTGGCCAGAGGTGAGGGCGAATCAAATCCCCCCCGGGTAACGTTTAATCCAACAACTCCGGTGGCAGGAGGGTCCTCTATTTTAACCAAAGGTCCGTCTCCAGTGAGGGGCTGCGGCTTTAGATCTGTAACTCCACCTACTGCCGGCGCTTTCTCCACCGGTCCCGCGGATGACACTCACTATGGGGAGTCTTTTGCAGTAACTGGGGGAGTACCTTCTGGTACGCGGTCATTATCACACCACCGATCTGAAACTGGTGAGTCCATTCCAATTTCCGAATTCGGCAGGGACAAATTACCTCCACATCCTGGGCACTCTAGCTATACCCTGCCAGGACGGTCAGTCCTTCACGTAATCGGCCTGCGTGGATGACTGAGGCCCAATCACAGGTGGCTGAACTAACCGGGGTCTCCAACTTTGAGTTATTGCGGCCAAGTCGCATAGACGAACCACGATCTTATCCACTAACATCCACCACTGTTAAAGCAGAGAGAAGTACTCGTGTTAACGCTCCGCCTATTCCAGTGAAAACAGAGATAGGGATGGGTTCGCGGGGTCAGGAGTGTTTAGCCTCCTTATCTGCGAACTCTGCACCAGGGGTGCGTATGTCACGTCGTCAAATTTTTGGGGGTGTATCGGGAAACGCGCAGCCTGCGCAAGCTAGCTTTAATCAGAGACGTGGGGCAGTTACACCCGCAGGGGTTAAGGAATTGCAAGAAGAATGTAGACAAACAGGCGGTCCATCATCTTTCCTAGTTAATCAGATCCCACGGCCGTACGGCCCGTCACGGGGCCCTGATTCCCGGAAAACTCCGGCGGGTCCGGTGGCTGATCCCAATACCGAGAAAGGAACAAGGGGTTTAGGGGGAATATCACAGCAGCGGGCCATGGGGGAGGCCAATAACATGGGTCGATGGGGGAATGGTGGAAATCGATGTCATGATGATCAGTTCGTTGGGAGATCGGTGAGTAGCAATCAGCAGGACCATTTCCCGGTCGCCTGTGTCAATGTTGTTGGGTTGGTGGGACCCGCGGAAGGGAGGAATTATGCCCCAGCCAGACCCACTCATAACCCGGCGGGGTCATTTCATGATCCATCGGGCCGCATCCACGGTCCATCCGGATCCGCTCATAACCCCCCGGGTTCATTTCATGATCCATCAGGCCGTCCCAACGGTCCATCTGGATCCACTCATAACCCAGCGGGTTTACTGCATGATCCCTCGGGCCGCATTCACGGTCCAGCCGCATCCATTCATAACCAGGAGGGGTCATTTCATGATCCATCGGGCCGCACCCACGATCCCTTCGGATCCACTCATAACCCAACGGGGTCATTTCATGATCCACCGGGTCGCACCCACGGTCCATCTGGATCCATTCATAACCCGGCCGGGTTCTTGTATGACACAGCCGCAGGTGTTCATCATGGTCGGAATGTGCGAGTCGAAGATAGGCATTTCCGTAGCGGGGCCCTTAGCCATGGGTGCTCCGATTACAATGATCTCTCTTCGGGAGATGCTTATTCAACGGGGTCAGGTACTGAGGACAGAGGGGACTTCCTAGATCCGTTAGAGCCTCCTCGAGGTGACCATGGCCTGGGACCGCGGTATCCTCATCGGCCGCGGGGTCCAGATTGGCCCAAGCCTAAGATGCCTGAATATTCTGGGCAAGAGGGCCATTATGAGGCCTTTGTATATCAGTTTGAATCATTGGCAACTAGGTTTGGGTGGGATGAAGCTGAAAAGTTGAACCAGTTTAAGAACTGTTTGTGTGGAAAAGTAGTGGATCACATGATGACCCTACCAAATGATGTAACTCAGAATTATGTCAGGTTACGGGACCGGTTGCGCAAACGCTTTGGCGCACCGGATCGGGCTGATGTAGTCAGGGGGGAAATGAAAGATATGCGACAACGCACCGATGAGCGGATCGAAGATTTTGCGGATCGGGTACAAAAGGCAGCTGCCATTGCGTATGAGGAGGTTGATCCACCTTTCCGAGATAAGGTGGCAACAGAGGCGTTCCTGCGGGGGACCAGGGATAGTGCTGTTGCACGGGAGGTAGCCCGCACTCATCCGGCCACGGTTGCCGATGCACTAAATGCAGTGCAGGAGGAAACGGCTCTGAATAAAATAATGGGACGGGCTCCAGTGCGGTCGTACTGTTAGACAGCAGTCTGACCGCAAACCACCATGCGTACACGTATGTATACTCCTGGGATGATTGGGATGATTGGGGTGTATGTATACTCCTGGGATGATTGGGGTGTGGGTTTTCTTTGTTGTTACTGTGTGTTGGGGGTATATATTCTTTGCCGATGTTTGGTTATGCGTTATTTTATGTTGGGTTATGCATTATTTCATGTATCATGTGACTAGTATTTGTGTGAGTCTTTCTGGACTGGTGGCAATTTGAAGAAGTTATGTGAACATTCTGGGTATGTCTGTTAAGATAGTTTCTGTGCGTAGAGTGGCCGCCCCCTTTTCCTGTCACATTTTGTTGTTTTTCACCCCAATCCTGGTCTATGCTTGTTTCCATCTTATGATTGTTTTCATACTGGCTTGATGCGGTCATTCTCATTATTCTGTTACTCTGCCGTAAAGACTGTTTTGTTGGGAGTTTTTGCACCATTCTGTTCATGCAATCCGAACTTTTAGTGTTTATAAGATTTAATTAGGCCATCTCTCTGGCTGCTTATCAACATCAGAACCACAATAGTACTAGGGGATATTTTGCTTGTCAAAATAATTTCTGTGTGGAGTGTGGTCCTTTTCCTGTCAAAATTTGATGGGGGGGGAGGGGAGGCCAGAGACTGGTTGTTTGCTCCTGCGCGGAGGGGCCGGGTATGTTGTCTCTGAGGACGCTTCGGCTCTTTCGGGACACCATTGCTCGGTGACGCTCCGCAATCCTAATGGCCGAGCCAGAGACTGGTTGTTTGCTCCTGCGCGGAGGGGCCGGGTATGTTGTCTCTGAGGATGCTTCGGCTCTTTCGGGACACCATTGCTCGGTGACGCTCCGCAATCCTAATGGCCGACATTCACGGAAGTGCCGGGGAGGTCTGGCCCTGGGTGAGCTTTGGCTCTTCGGGGTTGTTGCCCCTGGCCACCGTGATCACGATTGCCATGGGATGGTGGAGTGAGAACAAGGACACAGGCGCCGTGTCCTTGACCCGGATGGTCACCAGTAACGGAGACAGATCATGTGATCATAGGCCGCTTCCTTCCTCCATGGGCAGGGTGCGGTGCTCATACTTGCCTAATACCTAGTTTCTGTGATGACGCAGACGGCCTCCCGCTGATGACTCTGCCACTCTTGGGTCGGCGGATGTGGACTCTGACACCCTTGGGTCAGCGGAAGTTGACTCTGCCACTTTTGGGTCGGCGGAGGTGACACCCAGGGCTGGGGGGCCTCTGCTGTCGTCCGTTATCTGGGTGTTATGGTTATGACCCGAGGTTCACACCAAGGTTCACGCCGGGTCATGTGACTGAGAGAATGAGTAATACTCGGGAGTGTCGTTTTTAGGAGCCGAATGCGAGCTTGACGGTGGTTCCTTTACAGACAGATTGAAATAGCGAAAGTGGGTAATATGGTGACGATAACTCAGTATGTTGGCATTCTACCTGTAGTGGGGGAATCCCCATGACACTGAATTGCTAAGGGGCTTCTCGGGGCTATGCGGCGGACCTTGGGTCGATGGGGTTCCGTGGCCGCCGGCTGGCCTGGTGTGCTTCTGGCGCCGGGCTTTGCCGGCTTGTGTGAGTCTCCTGGTGGTAGCCATGGTGCGATGCAGGAGCTGGTTGTAGGGTCCAGAAGAGGGCTCGCCTCTTTTACAAGTATGGTAAATCAGTTTTACTACTGTAAGCCCTCCCCCCAGGTGTATAAGTATTAGTTGTAAAGTAAATTTCCAATCCGCCGTTCATTTCTCGCTCCATGCAGATAGGTGAAACAGTACCGTTACTCTTCTGCAGGCGAACCTGGTTGCGTGGTGCGGGTTGCGCATGTGTGCCTCGGTTGAAGGGGTTATATTGCCGAATTCCCCTCTAAATTGTATGTTTTCAACGGGTAACCGACCGACAAGCGCTTAACACTGCAGAAATGTGATTGATTGCGAATTGGTGAACCTCGGTATTGAATCCTCAGATTCTTGTTACACAAACTTGGAGCAAGTTGTCCCTCTCTGGCTTTCCCCGGTGGATTGCCCCAGGCAGGTAGGCGGAGACTAGCGGTCCCCTGCCCGCGCCAATGGCGCGGCCCGGGCATCGCAGTTGGTTCTGCCTGGCAGGGCGCCCTCGTGGGCCATGGTTCTTGGTGTACAGCTATGGGTATTGAACGGGCGTCCGCCCTGTGGCCGTGTGTTGTGGGTGGGCTTTCCCTCCTCATGCCGGGTGCCCTGGAGCCCTTGGTCTGATTGAATGGTGAATGTTGGCTATGTAAATTGTGTGTTACCATTTGTGTGGTTATGTTGATTGTGTTTAGAATTGGGTGCACATACTGGATTTGTAAATACAGGGGTTGACTTAGGTGGCATGTATTGTTGTTCCATACTGTTGCTTATGTTGGTGTCACGGCTCTGGACGGGAGACAGTAGGAGAATTCAGTTGTTTCGGGTTGTCTGGTGTTGTCTTTCGTTCATGTCTGTCCAAGTGTCTCGCTTCTAAAAAAATGTGCCAAATTATGAAGAAGAGGATATATTTGTCATGCAACTGCCGGCAGGCCTGTCCTATGGGTGTTATGCGGCCTTGTGCTGGCAGGTTGTGGCTGTGACGATGAAGGAAGATGATGTCTAATGGAGAACCATTCAAGCCTGGGCATGAAGATGATGTCTAGTGGGGAACCATCCAAGAGTGGATAGGAAAATGATGTCTAGTGGGGAACCATCCAAGCCTGGATAGGAAGATGATGTCTAGTGGAGAATCATGCAAGCCGGGCGAGATGAGATAATGGTGCCTGTTGCGGGAAGATGAAGGTGCTGACCATTGGTTGCGCAATCAGGCCGGAATATGAAGATGATGTTGTCGGGCGAACCATTCAAGTTCTGGGTCTGAAGATGATGGATAACGTCGACGCCTGCCAGCCCGGATGGGAAGTTGATGCCAATTGGTGAATCCCCAAGCTTCACCGGTGGCTCGGCCCTCGAAAGATCAAGGGGAAGAGTGTGGGAAACCGGCCTTTCCCGCCACCAGCCCGCCGCCAGAGGCGCCAGCGGCGCCCCTCGCGCATGCGCAGGGCGCCGCGGACAGAAGCAATGGAGACATGGACTTGAACAGATGTGATTTGGACTTGTGTATATTTCGTGGTATTAATGTATGTATTTGGGTCTATTAAAATCCTATATTTGCATGCAGTCTGATCGGATGATAAAAAGTTCATATAAATTAAAAGTGGGGTCACGAAACGGGGTTTTGTACAAATGGCTTGAATGAGGGCCATTACATGGGGTGAATATACGGCGCTCTCTTCCATGTTAAAGCTTGAACCTTGGGGGCATGGCCCAATACATTTGCAACTAACTACACCATTGGTCCCGGACCTTTTTTAAGAGTCATTTTTTGCAAATGCATGTCCATCTCAGCAACATCAAATGTTTTGAAATACCTCAGTGGGATTTTGTTCGGATAAGACGTTAAATTGGTGGCCTCTTCTGTCAGTGTCTGTGCTGGGCAAGTACAAGATATCTCACATTGGTAGTGCCCAGAACTGAGCTTAGAGGGCTGCAATTACCATATATCTATCTGTCTATCTACATGCTATAACAAATGCAAACATACAGCCAGGTCATGCCAAAGATAAAATTCTTCTCTCGCCTTACCCAATTAAAAACCATTATTCAGCGTACAGATAATAAAAATTATACAAATTGAAAACATGTTTTAAGTGTTTACCATTTTGAGTGTAATTCTGAAGACATATCATGCATATGATATAAGAATTATGAGACTTCATGTTTTGATAAAGCTACAAATAAAAATCTATCAAGTTGCAAAATATTTAAGGTAATCATATTTCGTATAAAGGTCTGTTTCAATGCCTTTGTCTGCACAACACAATTGCACCTTTGTCAGTGAGATGGAAATGGCAATCAGAGTAATAGCCCATTGGGCAAGGCAGGTCGAATTGCTGTATCAGATGATGTGCATGTTCACTGCTGTAGGGGGAACTGGGGCACACGTTGACATGGGGCACACTGGGACATGGGAATTTCGTTTTTTCTGACCAGGTTTTTTGTTTGATGACAATACCAAATCTTGAAAAATTCCATCCAGAAGTGCAAGTAGATATGGAAGTGTTGGTCAGCTTATTTGGGGCAAGATGCAGAGGTGAGGTATATATATGGAGATGTAAATGTTTTGGGTTTAACATCTGCCATCCTCCAATGAGCTCGGTCGACATAAATGTAAAATTGCATCATTAAGTTGACATGCAGGCCCGATCAAGACCATGCCTGTACGAACCCTTATCCACTAATCCATGACACCCACTAAAAATGCACAGATTTTAAGTTGAACCATGCATTCTCTTTTTTAAAAGATCAGGTTTTGTCAAAGCTTTTGCTATACATTATTAAGAATAATTACATGTAGGAGTTACTATCCTGACATAAACTATGTATACATGTGGACTGAGAAATTAGTATTTTGCCTGACAGTAAGTTGAGGTTCATTGGGGCACACTTTTTAAGGAAAGAGTTAAGTTTCAACACAAAAATCTGAGATCATAGAAACAACACTGTGAGAAAAAAGAGGAATTGTGTGAAAAAGAGGTGCAGTGGGTATACATAAGGCACATTGGATTGGAGAAAAGCGGCAGCACCAAGGACAGCTGACATCAAAGGCAGTAAACTGCCAAAAATTGTAATCTATTGGCACTATCTACCAAGTAAAAACATCCCGTAGTCTTGATCAATTCATGCATTATAGTGCACATTAATTGTTAAAATTAAGAACTTTTTTTTTTTTTTACTGATGATAGGAGTACTCAGTGTTCCAAACCCTGTGTCCCAAAGTGTCCCATGGTCGGGGTACCTTGGGACAGTGAAGGTGCAGCCCATATTGTGCTGTCTGAATTAATGTGAAAAAAGCAGGTGCAGTTTCATAATAATATCCTGCAATGAATTTATCTGTGGTTTTTAAACTAAATTTTAGTCTGATAACTTCAAATTTTCCCAAGTTAGCAGCAGCAGTTTGTTGTGACGTCATCAGCTGCCTATCGTGATGTCATGACATAAACAATCGCTGCCCATTGTTTGCATAAGAACGTCAGATAATTTATTTCATTGAGTTCACTAGGATGAACTCAATGGTGTGAACTCAATTTTTTATAGTGTTCACTCGCAATTGCGGGATATAATATCTAATGTTCAAAATTATTGATGATATTCATGAAAACCTCGGTGTTGCATCTTGACACTTAGGCCTACACTGCTGTCACTGGGCAATTCCGTAAAGTCTGACTCAAAGATTTGACACTTTAGCAGCTTGTGTAGCCCTACCATTACACCTCAGTTATTTCATTGTTATCCAGGCATGAGGGCAGGTAATAGGGGTATCAGACAAGCCATCAACCAAAGCTCCAAGTGAAACAGGAGCTGAGCTACAAAGCAAATAATGTGGTGTCGGACGTACATCACACGGTGTACGTCCGACACCATGATATTTTGCCATAGCTCGACTCCTGTTACACTTGGAGCTTTGGTTGATGGCTTGTCTGATACCTGTATTACCTGCCCTCATGCCTGGATAACAATGAAATAGCTGAGGTGTAATGGTAGGGCTACACAAGCTGCTAAAGTGTCAAATCTGTGAATCAGACTTTACGGAATTGCCCCACTGCCAAAATTTTATGTATGCGCGTTACTACAATTTATTTAAGTGGCAAATACCCGATGTTTTGATGCCCCGTTAATCTTCTTTTATCAATGTGTCACGCTGTACTCTGGTTCTCAAACCGCCTGAGTGCAGCATTGTTTCCATGTGTATCGCACTGTGATTGCTGTGTTCCTGATATTGTGATTAATGTATTGTGGCATAGACATAGCCACAGCTTTACACAGTGATGTTTTAAGTGCGCTTCAGTTAATATAGTGTAGTAGTGCTCCATCTAGAAACCTCCACTTAATCTTCTTGTATAACATATTTTTGTAGCATAGTTTTTCTCCTTTTGTTTCTGCTCAGTGTCACCACGATCACTTCAGGATCTCAGTTTAAATTATTTTTGCAACCTCTACTACTTCCATATAAATATTTATTTTTATTTCATATTCAATGTATAAAGGCAATTATGTAACTGTTTCAAAAAATTAAGAAGACAGATCTGTAGAAAGACACATAAATGTAGAATAATAGAGATAAAACATACAATAGATACAATGTAGATAAATAGATAAATAGATAGATAGATAGATAGATAGATAGGTAGATAGATAGATAGATAGATAGATAGATAGATAGATAGATAGATAGATAGATAGATAGATAGATAGATAGAAATATTAAAAGATAAATAGGCCTAATATTGGTAGACTAGTCAATAATCATCTCAATGGTGAAAGGCAGATAATACTGAAGGCTGCCAAATTTAAGTCTAGGTTAGATTGTTGACATTAATTACATAATAGCATAATAGCAATAAAAAACAATAACATGATTTGCATGTAGATTAATTGATCACTGTTACATAATCATCAGTTTATAATGATTATGTAACTTCAATTTTCTTATGTTTTCTTGTTGTCTGTTTTGAAATTAAATGAATCACTTAATAATTCAATTTAGATTGTCAGGACTAATAATTAACTATTCCATAAAAATTATACGTACAGGAAATATAACTGGATAAAATTGAATTTTTAAGACACTTTTGAAGATGAATTATGTTTTTATTTATATATATATATATACAAAACTAAATCATTGATAAGAAGCTGGGCCCACTTGACCTAATTTTCAACTGTGGACTGTTGATGTTGAGACCATCACTGCACAGATTTTTGAGTCCTCTCCTGTGCTCAATTTCGCTGCGCAAATAAAAAGGAAAATAGGCCAATTTGGCATGGATATTTGTACTTTTGAAAATGACGTGCCTCTTTGGGCACAAAATGGGCATTATGACGCCTATGGGCATGATTGTCTGAAAAGGGTCATCTTATTTCCGATGTAGAAGATTGCAGCCTGTGTCACTACACTGAGGAAGGCATTAGTATGCCTGCAGTTATGAGGGATCGAGTTGGCTTCAATCTTTTCTCAGTTTAAACAATGAGATATTTGGTGATTTTGACCTTAATTCTCAATAATTTCAAAAAGACTTTAGTGAGGATTACCTCCCCACATGCTACCTGCATACTCTTTAGTATATCAGGCATGACCAAGACACCATTGTGCTTCAATACAAGCACCAGATGGCCACTGACCAGGGTTGCTGGCTGTGGTGTCAAGCACCATGTTGCAAACAGAATCTGCAAATATCCTGGCAATCAAAAGCTCATCATTCGCTACAGCATGAAACCTGCTAAAATGTTGCATGTTAAAATATGGATCATTTGGATTCTTAATTTTACTTCTAAGTTTCCATATGCCATAGAAAATACCACAGTAGTGTTTTGCAAAGACTAACCCCGCAAAATTGCTGTCAATTAGACTGGCCAAAGTGCTTTGACTGCAATTTCACACTGTTTTGTGCAGCAAAATCAAGCGATTACTGTCTTGTCACTTTGATACAGAAAAAATGAGGACCAGTTCACTGTGAAAAATGCCCTTTGTGACTCATGATAGCCAATGAAGTGTCATCTTCATAGAGGCTGTTTATTTCTGAACATTTTCTCTGGATGGCAGATTCATATTCTAAGTTTTTCTTTTAATAGTTCTCTACAACAGTGTATTGTCAAAACATCAATACTGAGGAAGTCTGCTTGCCAAGCAGATGAAAGTCTCTTCAGGTAATTTTCAAAAACATTGGATGTCGAAACAGAAAAACTTAGAATAAAGCCTGTTTGCTTAGTCATGATCAAGAGAAGGCCATTTGACTTGTCATAACCGATTTTAGAGTGAAAATCAGATGCATAACCCTTTCATTTGGCTGTCTCCAACAAGCGGGATACGTCTCCTTAAATGAAATTAACATTGAAAGTATTGGGTATGATAATGACAAATCATCAGCAGGATGACACATGAAGTGCCATTTTCACAGTGCAACAGTCCACTCTTTTTCCATATCAAAGTGACAGACTGTAATGAAACCAAACATATGCTAAAATTCAAACTCACGGAGGGCGCATTAAATATTCTCAGATTTTCATGAAACTTGACCAGAGGTGTTTTCTAAGCAATTGGAAAGAAATTAGACTAGGGACAGTTTACAACTCTTTTGGCTAGGCTCCATATGCACCCTATAGGTCATAATATTATTATCGCTCATTGACTGTCACTGATCTTAAAATATCTACCAATATCCACAGAAGACTATAACTGATTTGGGCATGGTCTTTTTCTGCCTATGTCCAAATTAATCATAGTCTTTTGTGGGCACTTGTGGAATTCACAAATAATCATAAACTGAACCAAATAAAAAACGCAGAACTATTCCCAGGGCTTTATTTTTCTATATTTGCTTCAGATGGGCTGTTGAGTGTATGCATCTGTTTCATCAGGTGTTATAACACTCAATTACACGAAATAACTTGAGTGTGACCATTTTTTGCTTGCCTGTGGCAAAGTTTTTCACATTGGGGTATGGTGATTGGACAGGGGTATTGGGCACCCCACTGGGCATATCTAATGATTTCAAGTTAAAGCTTGAAGAAAATGATGCAAAAGGCCACGCAATTCATGTAATTTACTGCCACATGACCTGTTAAAAAAATTTTTTTTTGAGAAGTCAGGTGAAAGTTTTCCACACACAATGATATTCCAATGGAACAATTCAACTACGGAAACAAGTCCTCAAACAGTCCAGACAATAGCTACGGATGAAAAGGCTTATAGGGTCAAGCAAAAGGGCTTCACACAACCTGTGTATCAGCTGCAGGGTTAATCATCAGCACTTTTTGTGCCCTCCTTTTGCTATTCTCACAACCACACATCTGCCACTGTAAGAAAAGCACAAGGACGGCACACATGGTACTGCTGTTTGTCCTACGGCTGCTATACAGGTTGTTAGAGGTCTTTTTTATAGACCCTAAGCCTTTTTCACTCATTTGCATGTGTTTAGGCCGTTCCTTGACCTGTTTGCATAGTTGAAGTGTTTCACTGCAATATCATTGTGTGTGACAAACTCTGACCTGACTTCTTAAACATCAACATCTTAACAAGTTAAATTGCACCAACTGAAGGAAATTGTGTGGACTTTTGCAGCATTTTCTTCAAGCTTTCACACTGAGTCATTATATTTGTTCTATCGAGTACCTAATACCCCAGTACACTGACCATACCCCAATGTGATAAACCCTGCGACAGATGCTGATGCTAAGGTCAGAATTGAAAAATTTTATCGAACGGAGCCCTTTGACACCTGGTAAATGTGGTAATACATATGCATAAACTCAACAGCCCATCTGAATCACAAAAATACAGCCCTGGAAATAGTTTTGAGTTTTTTATTTGGTTCAGTTTATATACCCTTAATGCATAGACAACAGGATTAATTGCACCATAGGCCTATAAAAGTATATGTGTGTATAATCAGTGTTTAATCTGTAAGTACATGTTAGTTGCTACTCCCATTATTGATATCATTGATAAATGCAAGCTAACTATATAAGCCAATATAATATGTAACTGCTTTGTGCAGTTAGCTATGTTAACCAAATGGCACATCCTGCTATTAACTAATGGGAATACATCAGACAGGAGTAATTAATTACTGGACCATCACAGCCCCGGAGTTATTATGGTCAATCAATTACTGATGAACCCAACAACTCACTCGCATAGTGCAAACTTATATGGACACGTTTTTTGGTCTTGTACAAAAAGTGCTTCAAATTACACAAACCGTGCTGACCACAAACAATGAGCATACTAGGCCTACACTTCAGCTTCCAACAAATAATGGTAATATGGCATGCCAACATGACCTTGTGCTAGCCCCTCTCTCCTAATGGATCCACACTCCAGTGGTCCACGTCAAACTACTCGTAATGCTAAGGGTGCACAACCAAAGCATCATGCGAGTGTTTCTTGGCAAAACGATCATGGCCGTTCCCAACCAAACAAGTGAGATATGCAAGTGGAAAATAGACATTTTTATGCAAACAAGCCATTGGCATCACTGTCTGTCTTATCGTAATTATTCTTCAATCTATCAACAAATCAGAGCATCAATTACAGCGATGCACTTTGATAAAGAAAAAATGAGTATCAGTTCATTGTGAAAAATGCATTTCATGATTCATGATAGCCAATGAAGTATCATCTTCTCTACTTTCAACATGGGAACATAGAGGCAGTTTGATTAGTCATGATCAAGAGAAGGCCATTTGACTTGTCATAACTTATTTTGGATTGAAAATCAGATGCACAATCCTTTCGTTTGGCTGTCACCAACAAGTGGGATAAGTCTCCTCAAATCAAATTAACATTGAAAGTATTGGGTATGATCATGACAAATCATCAGTATGATGACACACAAAGTGCCATTTTCACAGTGCGACAGTACACTCTTTTTCGGTGTCAAGGTGCATCGCTGTAAAGAAGTAGCACCTACCTCCTAATTGAATTTATATCTCATTTTGATGTCCGTGAAGTGTAGTCACAGGCCTTTTGCATTGCATTCCACATCAATGGTCTTTAATAGAGCTTTTTTTCCTCGGTGATTATAAACTGCAATCTCTGTAATCTACAGAATGACTTAAGTCGCCAAAAAATGTGGATGACAGTTTTTAAGCTGTTATTTCTGTTTCACGCAGTTATACGTGGATTAATTTAGCATTGAGAATGCCTGCTTCCAATGCAAAACAATTTGTAACAATGAGAAACAAAAAGGAGAGGGGGAGGGTTCAGAATTTCAGCACTTATGGGCGACTATGACATTGAGACTGAGATTAAGCAATTACTGTTAGTGAAATATTGTGTTGTTACACCAGTGATTATGCAAGTTTTAGTCACCTGGGTGCATTAGAAGCGACTATTGAGTGATTATCAGGCAGCTCCAGGTGACTGAGATGTTACCAAAACCTTTAACACGTCACATTTTTAAAAGGACTAAACTGGATACTACATCTGATCCTGTACAAATAAAACAATATACTAAAAAAACATCATATTATCACAGCACCACAACCATGGACTTTAAATTCCATAATGTTATTTTTATGTCGCCTTTGTTAAGTTTGTTATCTGGGGTATGTGTACGCCATGTACTCTCAGCTTGTGACAAGTTTTAAGTTTAGAATATAATTACACAATGCAGCAGGCCTATTCCTTTGAGAATATTACAACGAAAAAGTCATAAGTTGGGGCTTCTTTGATAAATAAAATAAAATGGACTTCCCACTTGTGCATGGATTAAAGCCATGCAAGATAAAACAAATTAATTGGATTGGTATTCAACTTTTTCATTAAGTAGGTAACACAATTACCTTACTGACAGATAGATAGATAGATAGATTATTTATTTCATGGTAACGGTGGGATTTCAAGCGCGTGAAGTCCCTGAATATTCATTTCTAAATCAAGCAACACCTTGTCAGGAAAAACCCCCTCCGGAAGTTATTTATTTCAAGACTGCCCAGAAAGAATTTATTTATTTCACCAAAACTAAGCAATAAATCATTTATTGCAAAAAAGCTGCAAGCCCCCCTTAAGATTAGATGGTGGCCCCTTAGGTGTCCAGAGGCGACTATGGAGTGGTTAGGTTTGTCACCTGAATTCATAATCACTGTAGTCGCCTCTTATACTATTACTCAGTAGACTTGGAGGTTACACAACTGTCTCAACACCTCTGGGGGCGACTACAAATTTCATGTACATGTATGTTCCTCAGTCTTCATGGTTTAAGTATGAAAAATAATAATATCTGAGAAAAATTTAGTGGTATTGAGTTCATAGTCTGGGCTTGGATTAATAAGTCTTTTTAATCCAAGGTCTGGGCCACTATAATCAAGTGTACCTTTTTATTCCAATTTCAAATGCTTAGTGGGGTCCCTTGTATCAGTGTCTATGTTGAACAAGTAAAATATCCCACATATTGAGTAAATGTGTAACATTTGGAGGGCTGGACTATATATTAAGCTATGCTTGCTTGAAATTACTTTAGACTGGGAAATTGTGCCTTGGCTGGCTTGACCCTTTGTATGTGCAATAAATTCAGAATTACAACCTTTTTAAAACAAAATGTATGCTTGGATGAAGTGTGCAAATTTTATTTGATTGTGTTTCACACGAGCTCAAAAGGTTGGTTGGAGGGAGGGAAAGCACAGAAGAAATTGGTTCTTTCTATTCAAAATCTTCACAGTTGCCAGAAATGTAACTGTTCAGGGTGCTGGCTTGTTTAAGACAGTTTTTGTATATGACTAGTAATCCCCTTAGTAGCCATAGTCGCCATTTGGAGAGATTACAACTCATAATCACCGAGGAAAAAAAGCTCTAGTAGAGTTTTTTCAGTTAAGGACTAGACCATAGACCATGGACTTAAGACCACCTTAAGTGACTGAAACAGAGCTAATACCACCAAATTCAACCAAACCAGACCAATTGCTGAGGAACAATAGGTTTTAGAGAAACAGAGAACAACAAACAAACAATAAGATTGAATTTAAGTCAGTTTGAATAATTCATGCTGTGAATAACAACAAATTTTCAGAAATGCATAACCTTGTTTGCAATATGTTGTCAATGCAGCAAACCAGTGGCAGATCCAGACAGAGTAGTCTAGTGGGGGGGGGGCATTCACGGCACCATGTAGACTTCATTTTGGCATTTACGGGCCTTTATTGCCCATATTTTTTTAAAATGTTATTTCCATCTCATTGGTCGGGGGGGGGGGGCAAGTAGGCTGAACCAAATACAAATTTTGTGTTTGTTGACAGGCTATTTTTGTTGATGATACATAATTAATTTGCTTGGTACAAGAGGAGTATAAATCAATTGCCTGGGAAGTCAATATCAATTTTTTACCCGCTAACCTAAGCCCACCATTTTTACATTGCAAAAATGCAAGCAAGCAGGCTGACAGGGAACTATCAAGGGAATCAGAATATGCCATAGGCAGCATTTTGCCCCTGTAGTTATTGAAACTTGCGCATTTCTGAGTAACGGAAGATGAATTGAAGGATACAATTGTTATGTGATGTGTAGGCTAAATTCAATTGAGGTGGCGACCACTTAATTTCCAGAGGGGTTGGGGTTGGAGTCTTCCTCAGCAGGAAATTATTCATTTCACGGTAACGGTTGCAGTAATTATTATCTATTTTGATCACGGAAAGTCATCACGGAAAGTCATCACGGAAAGTCATCAAATATTCATTCCAAAATCAAGCAACACTTTGTTAAGAAAAAACCCCACCAGAAATTATTTATTTAAAGACTGCCCACGAAAGCTATGCAACAAGTTATTTTCAAAAGAACTCGAAACCCCCCCCCCTTCCCCTTGAGATAAAAGAGTAAATTCTTCAAATAACCATTAAGTTGTTAAAAACACCATGGATGGAATTACATTGAGTTGAAGGGCCCAGATGTACATTTAGGGGCCAACCAGACGATAGTTGGGGGGGGGCTATGGATTTTACCCCCGGAACGAACTTTTTTTTTCGTTCGCGGCGCATCGACGAACAATTTTTTCGCATGCGCAGTCGCGACAAACTTTTTTATCGGATTTTTAACATTACTGTTCCCTAGCTACAGGTGGAAACAAACTTTTTTTTTATTTCTATGTGCTGAACAAACTTTTTTTTTCAGTGTCAAGTGGGAAACAATCTTTTTTTTTCACCAAATATCCATAGCCCCCCCCAAAGATCATCTGGTCGGCCCCTTATAATAAACTACCTACACTAATTTTAATGTTTGCGGCATACCAAATTGTTTCAAATAAAATCATTTGATAGGCCTATTTCCCAGTAAATGTTATGCCCATACCAAATTGTTAAACAAAGCCGGTTCAAGTAAAATGATTTTATGCACACAGCATAATTATATTTATTACATGAGCACTATGCTAGGATGATGCTGATCGGCCAAAATCAGTCACATGACGACATTATAAAAACTCATATTGCATGGTCTGAGTGCAATATGAGATTTTTTCCAAAATCTTTTTTTTTTCAGATTTTTTCGTATTGCATGGTTGGAGTGAAATATGAGTTTTTACTGAAAAAATAAATGTCCAAAAGTTTTTTTCCAAATTTCCTCGTGCAAATAAATTTTCATATTGCACTTATATCATGCCTTATTTGTATAATAATATATATATATATATAAGCTTTTAAAAGGCATCTCATTCAAAGCATCAAGTGCAACTTAATTGTTTGATATTTTCAGTTACTTGTTATAACTACTTAAGCCATGCATGGTGGTCCACTAATCTGTATCAACAACTAATTGATCCTCTGAGGTCTAGGTCCCTTGTCCCTAGTCCTTAACTGAAAAAACTCTAATAGAGCTTTTTTCCTAGCGATTATGAGCTGTAATCACTTGAAATTTCGATTATGGACACTTAGAGGATTACTGGCCACTAAGAAAAGCTGTGTTAAACAAGCTAACAATGGAATAGTCACATATTACAACTGTTAAAATTCATATCAGAATGGAATTTTGCTAGCTGTGATATCACTCTTCAACACTACACAATTTTCCAGATGTGACTGTCTGAAACAGAAACCAACAACTTAAAACTGTGACCATCCAATTCAGGCGACTAAAGGCATTTTTGAGATTATGGAAATTTGCAACTGTTATTACAGATCTCATATAAGTGTGCCATGTCCCACGTGAATATATGCAGAGATGATGTCAGTATCTCAATACTGACATCACTATCTGGGCGCTCCCTGTGAGAATTTGAGACCACAGCTTAAGTATTGATTCCAACTGCTTATAACAAATTAGGTTTACTGGCTATGTGTGAATAACAACTGATTGATCTGTTTTCGTATTTGTAATAATTATTGTGCATGATGGTTTATTTTAGCAGGGATTATAAACCTTAAAATTTGGGTGTTTTCAAAACATCAAACAGAATGATCAGGGCTCACCAACATTTTAGCAGTTTCTTGTGGATTCATAATGATCTGATCAGGGAAGGTCCCAAGTAACACAGCTGAAACTGTCAATATACCAATATATTCAATATGCTCATACTGACATCACATGAGCACTGTGGCAGTTGAAAAGAACATGGCACACTGATATGAGATCTGTAATAATGCCTTAGGAAAAAAAGCTCTAATTGCCGTTAATTGCAATTGTAAGGCACATGCAGGCTCAACTAGTATCTACCATCATTATCTATACACCCAACAGCAATCTGCCAAGTGCAAATTGTCCTGTACTTTGCATAATCATCCAAAAAGGAGAGATTTCAATCTGCAATGCTGGCTGTTTTGGTTTCAATCATGCTCAAGCAGCCACAGCGGAAATACTACCCCAGCACCACGATGTGCCGTTGTCCATATTAGGGTGGTCCAACATCCAATGGAAAATTATAAAAGTGTAAAATTTGGTGATGGTACCCCCTTACTTTTTCCTTTGACCATGTGGAAGAAGTGTGCAAAATTTCAGCCCAATTGATTAATAAACTGAAGGACAAAAGTAAGTTATCGCTTCTTTTGGAAACTGTGGTATGAAGTCCTGGGGGAAAAATACCTTGAAGGCACATGAAAACAGTTAGTAACTCTGTATTTTTTTCAATAAATCAGATCAAACAAGGTCTGGGGTCATCCATTCCACTGCAATAATGAATAAACACAAAGAGGTCGGAAAACAGAGTTCACAGATCTGTCAAAACAGGCCTTTTGCATGGATGTCTGGCTGCCAGGCCTGCTTACAGTACTTAGCGAGTCATCTCATAACTGTTTTGGCATTCACTCTTGGGTTGTGAGTGCCAGGAATTTAAGCAGCTGTGGATGTGGCGGTGTTGAAATGGTCTTGAAATGGTCACCCAGATTCAGATGGATGTTGTCCCCGTATTGATCATGGGTTGTGACTGCAGGTCTGCCTGGCTCTGGAAGGTCCTTCATTCAGCCTGTTAGACCAAACGTGGTCATGAGCTTGCTGACTGCTGGCTGGGAGCAGTTCCTCTGACGTGCAACCTCATACTGGGACAAGCCAACCGCCAGTGTCCCAACTGCGGGGCCTCATTGCTCACTAGAGAGTCTACCCAATGACAGCCTATTGGCGTATCCCAACTCAGGAAAGATCAAGGAACTTTTCTGAGTGCTTTTTGTGCTGTAAAGGGCAACTGATCTAGAGGATTAGTCTAATTACTGCATTTCATGACCTGTACCAGTGCAGAGGCAATGACCCGTGACAAGAATATGTAAACATGACTAATTGGTGGTTGTTAATGTCAAAAACATTGAACACACAACAAATAAGTTTGAAGAATATTTTTCTTTAAACTATTTCAAATTGAAAAGTGATAACTTATTTTTGTCCTTCAGTTTATTTAGAGGTGGCTCATCAAGGTTGAAGTTTTGCCATATTTTGCATTAAAACATATTTTGCATTAAAACGCCTTTATCTGAATAGTGAAAATTGTGTAAAATCACATTTTCCTTTCATTTGAGGCCTATTAAGGCACTAACCAACTGAGGAAAAAGCAACATAACACCTGTTTGTACATCTTCCTCTCTATGTTAAAAAAGTTATTTTTGTCAATTATATCATTAAAATTGCTATGTCAATTTATGTGTATTGGGTGAAATTTGACAAAATTAGTACATCAGTATAGATTTGTGTATTAAAAATATTAGAATTTAATATTAGACTCATTAGAGTCATGCCAAACTACTTTTAATAGATTAACATAGTCCAGCGTGAAAAAGTTGTTGAGAACATCACACTATCAAAAGTCACAACAGTTTACTACTACACAGTAGGGAGAGCGGGGCACACTGAGACACTTTTTTTATTTTCAAGGGTTCCGAAATGTTGGCATTTAAGAGCAAAATGAGTTCAGGCCCACATTACAGATAATGAAGTTAGGTATATTGTCCAGTAGTTTCAGGTTCCTACCTTTTACACTTTGGAGAAAATTTCGGTTACGTCCATGCTCGTCAAGTGTCTCACTGTGCCTGCCGTCTCACTGTGCCCCGCTCTCCCCTACATAGAATCCTCTTGGTGTCTAGTGAATTATCTCATATGATTAGATCCCACACTGTCTTCTCAATCTTGGTCAAGTGCTATTTTGACACATGCTACAGAAACTTTAAGAAGAGGTGAAGGTAGCAATCCCATCTTTCTCAACAACATGTTCCACATTCAATATACCAGTATGCAAATGACCTATTAATTCTTAGGCGAGATCTTTGACGAAAGTTTTATGTGCAAAGTAATTCATGCGCCCCTCTGGAAATTAGAGACGCCATATGAAAAATTGAGTTGGTTATGCAAAGATCCCTGCTCAAAAGTTATTAAGTACTCATGAAATCAAAGTTAGTTCTTGAATAATATAACACAGTAGGCCTAAGTCGTCTTTCCCGAACAGGTATCTCTGCAAAAGATAGACTCTCTCAAACATTGTGCAGTAACTGACAACAGCAGGGAAAGAAATGCTGTTGGATTATAAGAACACCTTTCACAACTGATCATACTAATTTAATAAGGTGTCAAACAACTCAAATTGTATTGGGTAAACTAATCATGTTTTAAAATGTTCACATCTGAAGCTCCGGGAGTGTGAAACTTCCAAGATTGGCTTATCTGAGGATAGGGGTTATTTATTATAATAATTACCAACTAAAAGGATGGGATTTACATTCTTTATCATGCTGGACTATACCAATTTATTGAAAGTAGTATGTCATGACTCAGTCATGATCCCACAACCTTTCCATTAAATTTTAATATTTAGTAATAATTCTATGTTGGTGTACTAATTTTGCCAAATTGCACCCTGTTACGACAGCCACCTTTACCTCATCCTGATAAATCTACCAACGAGACAGATCCACAGTCGCACCTACAAGCACATCTCCACACTCACAAACTACCATCCATACTCTTTCTATCCTCGCACCATCCCCCAGTGGAACAAACTGCCAGCTAACATTGCAGACGCGGCTGTAGTGGACCAGTTCAAGTCAGCCCTGGCTGCTTGGAACATCCCTAGCCTCATGTAGTTTCTCACTTGTACAGTGTACATTTGTAAATATCTGTCTCTCGCTTTTTAACCTTTTGCTACTTTTTTTCTTTTATACTCTAGCATGCACAATTGCGCATCCAATAATAGTCATCAGTTGTGATGTTTTTTGGAGCAACAAGATGATGATGATGAGTGATGCACCTCTTTTGTATGCACCCCTTGTGTGATGCACTTAATCGATGATGATGAACCTTAACACCTCTGTTGCACCCCAAAGGTTTTTACGTACATCCACCTTGCAGGTGTTTTGTTCCACCCCTCGCACTTTTTTAAAAGAGTGTGCTGCCCCTTAAAGACGCCTCTGATCTGCATGTCATGTAATGTGATGTCACCGCCATGCATCCTGCCGCGGTAAGTATTCTTGAAATCGGGCCAATTGCCAAGCCACCATATTGCATTACAGATGATTTCATATTTGTAGACTGAAGGACTGAATGTGATTTTTTTTCTAGGACATGTTATCCTATGGGGAAAAGTGATGTCATAATTTTTTTGATGTCACTTTTCCCAACTGAATACACATTACACATCCTAGAAAAAAAATCACGTTCAGTCCTTATGTCTACAAATTATATATGAAATCTAAACGAGAATTTTGCAATAACAGTTTCACAATGCAGGGGGATACTGATAAAGTGCTCATAATGCAGCAACCAGTGGTATCAGCTCCGCAGTCTGCGTCGATGTCATCTCATGACTTTTTAATAACAATAATCATTCAGGTGCAATCTACATGTACTGTATCCACTGTACGTTTAAAACATTGACTGTGCTGTCTGACTGATCAACATAGATCTATGAAATGCTTTTTATGATTGTCATAAAAATGTGTGGCTGATTTGCCATGCATGTGGATGTAACTTGAACTTCCCCTTGGGAAATACTACATGAATAAGTCCTACCTGGACAACATTAAGCATCAAAATCGCATAAAACACTTTTTATCGATTCTCCAAATGTTACAACATTCATGTGCATATAACTTGAATGAGAAAGCGGATTGACAATATGTTCGAATTTTTTTTTGCAAACATTATTCACTGTAATTACTAAGCACACTAAAAGGATTATAAAAGTAGATTTTGTCTGCTTTAATACATTTAAAAATTCTCCCACGCTTGGATCACTGTAGCACCGAACGGGTTGCTAGCATCACCAGCACAGACTTCAAAAATCTCCAGCGTATTCAGAATTGCGCTATGAGGGTAATTCTGGATTGCCATCGCATAACCCATGTGTATGATATGCTCGACTGTCTGCACTGGTTAAGTGTGCGACAGAGGTTCAGTTATAACATAGTCTGCCTTATGTGGAAAATCCACAACAACATGATGCCCTAATATATAAACTTTCTCACAAACTGTGTTAATGTACATCACTATAACACACGCCAAGCATCCCGTTCCGACTTTCACCGATCAAACTGCCACAGTAAATCTTTCCAACCATCAGGTGTTAGAAACTGAAAGACAATTTATCATTTTAAAAAAGCTGTTATTGCCTACCTCTAATCTTTCAGACTCATAAACGTGATTTTAAATATCTATTTATATGACTTCAATTTTACTTGTTATTGATTTTATAAATATTATTCATTTGGTTTAATATGATGTTGTAACATTTTCATCTGTTGTATATTTATTTACATTATGTTCATGATATTTATTTACATTATTGGCTCCAAGCTAAAAACAGCCCGGGCTGACATTGGACTCCTAATAAAACTTTCTAGCTTTCAAACTTTCATTACAACTAATGTGTCATTGTGTCTAAATAGCCCATGCCATTTGGGGAGCTCTCCTAGTGGCAAGGCTCGAAGGGCAGATGCCATAGAGGCTGGGGGTCTGGGGAACGCAAGAGGTCCCTTGATGCGAGAGGGTTTCAGATGCTCTGAAATGAATTCTGAGCATTTTAAGCATGTTATATCCGACAAAGTCGGTTTTTGAAAACGCCATTTCTCGGTGAATAGAAAAAAGTTTAAATCACAATAACTGGTTGTGTGACTTTAATTATGCTGCTTTTTGTTAGTGATGAATGCAAGTGCCAGGGAGTGTCAATCCTCAGAAAATAATAAAAAATGTTTTGGGGTCATTCCGTGTCAGATCAACAAGTGGTTTCCACCAACCCGTCTGCGAATTAGCCGAAAATATTATATGTTGTTTAATGTCTCAAAGGATGAACTTCCTGAAAATTTCAGCTTAATCAGTCCATTTTTCGCGATTTGACAAAGGATTGAAAATTGCTGATTTTATCAGTTTTTCGGGCATCGGTTTAACCACAATTACACTTTTTGGTCAATAAATATATTAATAATACACCTAGAACATTGAAATTCGGGATCTACACTAACTGGACAATGGCAGAGGTCCGTGAGTTGACACCTAGTGCCTTGTTAATACGGCAATGCAGCTATGGCCTTGTTAAACTACCCCCTCGAAAATTAATGTTCAGTACAATAAAATTCATATCTCCAGGGGTATACCGAGTATAAATATGAAACTCCTAGGATATATTCTGCATATGTATGGTCAAATAATACTTGAAAATTGGAGATGCGTTCAGCCTCATTTTTTTAATATAAATTTTTTAAAAATATTCTATGTATTTGGCTAAGTCCAAAGCAAAATTAGCTAAATCTCAAGGGGTGTAGGTGGCATACGCCTGAAACTTTTTTATTATATTTCATGTATGTAGGGTATAATACAGGAAAGAATTTAGGAACGTGTTCAGCTTACTTTCGGTTCTGCGGAATTTTGAATATTTTTATATCTGTAACAGTAGTGCAACTGGCAAAATTCTGCAAAACCAAAAGTAAGCTGAACGTCTTCATGAATTCTTTCCTGTATTATACCCTACAAACATGCAAGACTATCGGAAATTTTCAGGGATGTGTCCCCTATACCCATTGATGTTTCGCTGGATTTGTTATTGACTTAGCCTAACATACAGAATATTTTTCAAAAATTTATATTTAAAAAACGAGGATGAACACATCGACAATTTTCAAGTATTATTTGACCATACATATGCAGACTATATCTGAGAAGTTTAAAGGCGGTCTCTAAAATACCCTTTACAGAAGGGCTACTCGCCGGTTGCACTACTATTACAGATCTATATAATATTCAAAATTCTGCAGAACCGAAAGTAAACTGAACATCTTCCTGAATTCTTTGCTGTAGTATTCCCTACAGATATGAAAGATAAGAAGAAAGTTTCGGGGGTTTGCCACCGATACCCCTTGAGATATAGCTAGTTTTGCTTTTGGCTTAGCCTAAGACATAGGATATTTTTCAAAAATTTATATTTCACAAACGAGGCTGAACACATCTCAAATTTTCAAGAAATATTTGACAATACTTATGACGAATATATCGTCTATCTCATGGAAGACTCAGATATAGCAAATTTTGCAATTTTCAGCAGACCTGAAATTCTGAAAACTAAACAAATCAGCAGATAACTTCTGTTTCCCGTCGCTGATTGTATTGAGAGTTATATCATTGTGTTCAGCTTGGTGTTGTGATCGTGCAGAAACATAAATGATGTTTAAAAAATGTAGAATTTATTTAATAAAGTAATTTTGACTGATTATTCCAGGAAGCTGCAAGGCAGTGGCTTCATTATTTTAATTTCCATACTAGGTCAAAGTGGTTTGACTGAAGCCGACTCTGTGAATCTGCCATTAATCTAGTGGAAGACTCAGTCAAAGCTATGTTTTGGCTGAGTCATCCTCCATTTTCTAGTGGAAGACTCAGTCATAACATAGCTTTGACTGAGTCTTCCACTAGAAAATGGAGGATGAACCAGCCAAAACATAGCTTTGACTGAGTCTTCCACTAGACTTGTGCAGATTCATAGAGTCGGCTTCAGTCAAACCACTTTGACTTTTTTAGCTTGCACAACAAACAACTTTTTGGATGGAAAAAGTCAATGGAAGACTCAGTCAAAGCAGGTTTAACTGTTTTTTACCTCAAAAGTTCCCATTGAGCAACTCAGATTTTGTTATGGAAGAATCAGTCAAACCACTGGAACCTAGTTTTACTAAAGACAAACCTTTCTATTTTTTTGAGTGATGCATAAGCATATAAGGTTAAATCAATTTGTATGTTGACATGACTGATTGTCCACTTTCATTGTATCACGGAACACTAGGTCAAATCAGTTGGGCTGAGTCAGATGAGCCATGAAAGACGTCAGTTTTTCGTGGAAAATTGCTATAAAACAGAGGGAAAATGTCCCAAATTACCGAGAGTTTGAAGGAGTAGTGTATGGTAATAAATGGAACCATTGGCCTTATTTCTATTGCCATTTGGTGCTTGAAATCCTCGAGATTATTTTTCAGATATATTTCAAAATTCAGTCAAATTGATTTGACTGAGTCTTCCTTGAGATAGACGATATATGAGAAGTTTAAAGGCTGTCTCTATAATACCCTTTGCAGAAAGGCTACTCACCAGTAGCACTACTGTTACAGGTACAAAAATATTCAAAATTCCAAAGAACCCAAAGTAAGCTGTACATGTTCCTGAATTCTTCCCTGTATTATACCCCACAGACATGAAAGATAGGGGAGAGTGGGGACCGACGGGCCGCTCGACAAATTATTGACCATGTAGGCAAATCTGCTTCAGATAAAGGATTCATACTGTGCACCATATTAGCTGGTGCAATTCTCTTTAAAATGATATAAGATTCACATAGATCAACCCAGAAAGAAAGATTAGAAAACACATTTTCCGTCAAGAAAGATGGTTGCCCATCGGTCCCCAACCATGGGGACCGATGGGCCATCCCATGGGGTCCGATGGACCATGTTAATAACTTGCCAAAGGGTGGATAAAGAATTCAAAATTTGTTTCCAATATGTTTTTGTTGATCCATCTGAGTTTATAGGACAATAAGAGATCGAAAGAATATAGATATGCCCAGATTTTACACTTTGAAAAAAGCTTAATTTTCACAAATGTCATGAGTTACTTTTTTGTAGTTATAGTCCATCTATTGAGATGATATTTCAGCAGTACATGAACAGATGCATTAAAGTTGAATCCCACACTTGGCAAGAAATCTAAAATCCATGAGATATTCATGAAACTTTGCCAAAAGGTCCTTCAAAACCAAAGCTTTCCAACGTAAAAAAAATAGACGGGCTATCCAACATAATTTTCGAACTATGATCTTTTCAAAATCTTATGTCATTACATTAAAACATACAGAAAAATACTAAAAAAGTGTGGCATTTATAATGAAAAGCAGCGTCACTCAAACAATATCCATGAGATATTTATGAAAAATTAAAGGAATATAGCTGAAAATACACTTTATTGAAAAACAAGTTTTTGAAGGGGGGTTACCGATGTTTTTTAAGAGTTACGTGGTGTACAATATGATAAAATTATGAAAAACAGTTCAACAAAAATAAGTCCCTCGTAAAATAAACTTGAATATCTCAAAGATTCCTTCTCCGATTTTTATGAAAGTTGAATTGAATTATAGGCCTGTATATCGACCCAAAATGTGTGTATTTATAGTTTAGTGCCATTATTCCTGGCTGCGCCAGCAGCCTTCGAGTGAGCCTACCCCTGTTTTCAAAAATCTGTGGCTTTTCCAATGCATATGAACAATTTTACCAAGTGGGGGAGCCACCAGCTGGGGTATTTTTGTTGAACAGTTTAGTTACATGGAGTACAATAGGTGGAGTAGCTGTACTCTGTGGGATTCAACTTTAAAAACTATATTGGAGAATTCCAAAACGATTGGTTCATTGGTCACTAAGAAAAAAAAAAAAATTGATATTTGGTCGATACAGAAGTTTGGCTACCACCGTGATCATCAAAATCTTGTCTAATACCTCAAACTTGTTGATGAATATCAAAGAATGAGAATATTTTAATTTTTTCTCCATCAATGAATCATTTCTGTCAATCATTTAGATTTTTAGGGGAAAAGTAAAATTTTCCAATGATACTGTACTAGGATGCCACCTGCAGGAGAAATCTTGAATCAAAACAATAAAATTCATCAATAACCCTCCATTAGCTTATATTTTGGTGAAAATTTAACTTACACTCAATATTGCATCAGAGTCTAACGGGGTCCTTATGTTTATTTTATCCCAAATACTACCTTGATTGAAAATTTGTGATTGTGGATATTTTAAATTTCCACCATTTTGTGTTTGAAAACATTACAAAGGCAAATCTATCACTGTAAAATTTTTCCCATAAAAGACTTTAATATCCAGCCCATGCCAATACGCCACCTATAGAAAATCTCAAGAAATAGTGGCCCATTGATCCCCATGTTGGGTGGCCCATCGGTCCCCAAAAGCTTTCTGAACAGTTAAACCCCTCTTTTTTGGTGAAATATGGTTCTTGTTCCTAAAATTCAATATGTAAATTGTCACCAATATATAGGACAAATCATCATAGAAAATATATTGCATTGAGTCTACACACTTTTGAGATATTAAACTTTTTCTGAATCAGAAAAAAAAAAATTTGATGTTGAAAATTTCATTTCGCCTCCTACACGCTTGTGCTATCACTTATTGATCAGTGGTCGATATGGTATTCATAGATGTGATAAGCAATACTAAAAATGCTAATTAGATGTTATGAAACTTTTTTGATGTGGAGTTAAGAGGACGGCCCATCGGTCCCCATGGCTCGTCGGTCCCCATGTTCCCCTAATTAGAAAATTTGAGGGGTATGCTACCTATACCCCTCTATTGCTTTGGACCCTGCGGGCCTTGCCACAAACAGACCTTCCCCCAAATGACATGTGCTGTTTCAACCACTGACACGTGGTTATCAACTTCCTACAGATCACATGCATAGTGATGCAGACCATACCGCCTTTGCCCGGCCGGTCCGCGGTCCGGCCCTGGACTGCCAAACACTGGTCCAGTGCCAGATCGGACCAGTACTGGGCCGGTTTGGACCAGCCCAGTGATTTTTATTGTCATGAAGGTATATTGCGTAAAAATTAAATTCATATCATATAGTTTGTTTAAACCCTCATTCTTATCATAATTTTCTAAATGCCAATGGACCACTTCTGGACTGGTCCAGAAACAAAATTGGACCACCTCACCCTGGACAAGACCAGGACTGGACCACTTTTGTAAATACCGGACCACCCTCTTAAAAGTGGTCCGGTCTGCATCACTACACATGCAGAAGCAAATATCAAATGTTGATTGTCCATATGTTAGGTGTAATTGTGATAATCAATTTACTGATATGTTAAGTTGTTAACCATTCACTGAATCAAACTGTTTTCTTGCAGGAAGTGAATATGTCAGTCGGAGCCATTTCACCAACATACGGGCGTCGTCAATTTGTGGACTTCTTGATGCCTTTTCAAGACTTAGACACGACATTCGCTACATACCAAAAACCTCCTGATCCGGATGTATTTTTAGCTTTCCGCCCTCTGACATTGATAACCAGTCTAACGACATTGGCTACTTGGATAATCTCTTGCCTCCTACTGTTCTTTTTCATGAACAAATACATTCCGGGTTTGAACAAATTGCTCACACTACTGCATATCACGACAGACATGGTAGGGCTCTTATTCAAACAAGGTGAGACAACAGAAGTATTGTCATGTCGTTTTTGTGTCATTTGGAAATAGTCAGTATCATAGAACTACTTGACATGTATGTATGTAAATAAAACAGAATGTCCCTGGACGGTCTGGACCTGCATATATCACTGCTGATACAAAGGGGATTTTATTTACTCAGGGTGCGCAAGCAAACACTGATTTTTTTCTTGTGTTTGAATCATCTAATGCCTATTTGATGACATAATTATTGACACTGTTGCAATAATTGTCACTGTCGCAGTAATTGTCTCTGTCGGAATAATAATCACTGTCGCAATAATTGTCACTGTCGATCAGATTTGTTGGTGTGGAACATACAAGCCATTGGACTGGAGAGCAGGACCATGAACTGACTCGTCATATTCATCAATTTTGAGATATATTTTAATTTCTTTTCCAGGTTCATATATATTTAGAAATGTTCCCTCAATTCGAGCAAGAAGTGTATTCATCTGTTGCACTTTCATCGCCCTCATCATAACAACACTCTATGTTACTATCCTAGTTGCCATTGCTGCGGTTCCTCCCAAAGCACTCACCGTTGACTCTTTCAGTCAACTTGTGAAACTACCGGAATATAAAGTGATGATATACGACGGGTCATCTGTAAAAGAATCTTTCGAGGTAACTGTTTCTGTTCTTCATCTTATGTCAGACCTCCTTGGTGCAATATGCCATCTCTTAATCTCTGTATCAATGAAACTCATGATACTGTTGCTATGTTATATAGCATTATTGGTACTATATTATTGGCTGTTGTCGGAAAAATCAGATTTTGTACTTAGTGACAATGCTTTGAAAATATTTTTTCTTGCTACCACATCACAAGAATTAAAAATCCATCAATTTAAGATTTTGAATAAACTATAGCAAAAAGTATATTCTAAATTAATTTCTCTTTGTTTCTAGTCAGCCAAAGCTGGAGATATGTTTGAAATTTGGAACAATCAAATCCGTCCTTATTCAATGAACCTCATTCCTTTCACTACATCTCGGGCAGCCATGTTGAAACGTCTTTCCACCAGCAAGACAGCTTTTGTGACTGACACGGAAGAACTACGATCATTGCTGAATGCTGAATGTCATCTTCATATTGCAAAAGACCGAGCTTATGGTTCAAGTCTGGCTTTTGCAGTTCCAAAATATGCTCCATACAAGAAGATCTTTGATGCACAGTAGGTTTTTCCTTTTCATGATTTGATCGATCAATATTACATTCGTGTTCAAACAGTCCAGCCATTGCACTCATCCTAATGTGTTTAGCAGGAGCCATGTAGTTTTTGGGTCTTGTAGACTGGATATTTAATAAAATCCTCTCTGCAACTAAAAGTTGAATAGGCCCCATGATTATATAATAGGCCTATCTTTTTTAAATTCTGAAATTCTGAGTTAACTCAAATGATTGAGTGAGACGGTTGCACAATTTGTTTGAGCCATGATAGCTTGCTGTTTTGAGTTATGGTAATCTTTATGTTGTTATAACTTGCAAACAACAAGCTATCTTGGCTCAAAGGAATTGTGAGGGAGTGGGTTCGAGTCTCACCCCGGGAACTCACTTTAGTCCGAGCCCATGGGACATTAAATGGAGGCGGGTTGTATCCAGTATTCTATGCTTGGGCAACTGAAAGACCCTGGGCATCCCTGAATTAATATATGTGCCAGACTCACAGTCTTCTCATCTCATCATCATACGGTGATCGCCTGCCTCGATATAGCCCACTAAGGTGCTGCAAAGGCGTAAAACACAAACAAAAAAAACTCAAAGGAATTGTGCAACCATCTCACTCAATCAATTAAGCTTACTCAAAATTCAAAATTTACAGTGCAGCTGCTCTCTGACGAAGCATGGAAAAAATTTCAGTTTTTTTTTCTGTTTACACTTTATTCCATTCCTCATTATTATTGCAAAGATGATTTCTTAATAGTGAGAGAATAATGCAAAACTTTACATGCAAACTTCATCACTGTCATGTACTATAATGCTATCCTCTTCTGTATCATTGTAATGTTGCATGATGTTATAGGCCTATATACAATGTATAAACGTAAAATGATGATAATATGAAAAATATATAATTGTATGATATCTAACTATTTTTTTCATTTTACCTGTTTCAGTATCCTATCTCTGAAAGAGTCGGGCATAATGATGAAGTGGATATCATCTTACCGCAACGTATTTTTCAAAGGCAAGCCCTGCAAGAAAGCAGAACACTCAGCTCAACCAATCATTACTGCGAACATTGTGGGGCCTCTAATCTCATTGGCAGTTGGTTCCACTCTTGCTGTATTAGTATTAACCATGGAAATAGTGGTATCGAGGAACAAGCGCTAGTGATAAATTGCAACAGTTATATCCAGATTCAACCCCGATGTGACTGCATGTCAGTTTATGTAACCCTGTCATATTATGATTATCATCTGTGTAATATTGCCAGTAGCTGATGGTTTACAGCAAATATTTCCTCAGTTACACATGTTGCGCTCCACATCTATAGGACAAACCAGCTCAGATATTACAGATGATTTCATATTTGTAGACCAAAGGACTGAATGTGATTTTTTTTCTAGGACATGTTATCCTATGGGGAAAAGCGATGTCATAATTTTTTTGATGTCACTTTTCCCTATTGAATACACGTCCCAGAAAAAAAAATCCCGTTCAGTCCTTATGTCTACAAATATGAAATCATTTGTAAGAAGTAAAGGACCAAATCACATGGCATTACCTCTTTTGCACGCAATGGTGCACTGTTTAATCATCAGACAGAGTTAAACAAATATTAAAATAAGCCCTCGCAACAATATCTCTTGGTTTATCATGCAATTTTTACTATTTTATTATTATTTTTTCTTCTCAATTATTTATATTTTTGTCCTGTCAATACTCACTCTATATATTATTGAAAAGCCATTGCTATTTTCAAGTTAAAAGCAGTCTCAACATCACTGAAAAATAGAGAAAAAGTTTATTGCAATTAATGTTATTGCATTTTAATTACATACAGTGTAAAAGAAGTTGTGCTTGAAGTCTATTGAGTTCATACACACAATGTACACTGTACATTATTGGGAAACCAAGGAGCGTTCGCTCTCTTATCACTTGTGAACCTGTCATGGAGTCGATGAACATAATAAGGAACAAATTAAAATGTGTCAGAAAACTAGTGATATCTCCTAACAATCCAGCTTATATGGTACAGGGTAAAAATTTAAAAAAAAGGAAATTTGAGGCCTGGTTTTCTCAGTGTCTATGTTGTGTTTTTAGCTTTCCTGATTGGTCCACAAGCAATAAAACGTCCTCCAAATCTCATAGTTGAACGTAAACTAAACCAAATAAAAAACAAAATTGACTTTGGTTGGCACCACTTGACTTGCTAAAAATTTAGGTTTTTGAAAAGTCAGGTTCGAGTTTGTCACACACAATGCTATTTCAATGGAAAAATGCAACTGTGGAAAGAAGTCGTTCAACACCCTATTCGATAACTGCGGAATGGAAAAGGCTCAGGGTCCATCAGAAAGACCTCTCGCAACCTATGTAACAGCTGCAGAGGTAAAAATCAGTATTGTCTGTGCCCTCCTTGTTCTCTTCTCACAACTACATATCCACCCCCATAAGAAAAGCGGGAGGAAGTCACATATGGCACTGACGTTTCTCCAAACTTGCCATACAGGTTGTGCTAGGTCCTTTTAATAAACGCTGAGCCATTTTCACTCTGTTGCATTTGTACAGGCCATTCGAGGACCTGTTTCCATAGTTGCATTGTTCGACTGGAATATCACTGTGTGTGACAAACTCTGATGTGACTCTCCAAAAAAACAACTTTTTTACAACTTTTGTGGCACTAATTGAAATGAATTGTGTGGCCTTTTGCATCATTTTCTTCAAGCTTTCACATGAAACCATTAGATTTGCTCTTTGGGGTGCCTGACACCCCAGTCCATTGGTCATACCCCAATGTGATAAACTAGGCTGCAGATGTGCCAGCGAAGGTCATAATTGAGTGATTTTGACACCTGGGTATACATATACATAAACTCAACAGCCCATCTGAATCACATGCAGAAAAAACTTCCGAACTGGTCTTTGGCCCCAAAGGATTCTGCTCAGCCCATGGCACAGGTGGCCCAACTCTTACCCCTTGACCATTTTTAATATTTGTGTCAATGTCATGCGGAATTACTAATTTTTAGCTCTTGCCCCAAGAATTTTGCCCAATCTTGTTAGCACTGCTGAGATCGTCCTCTCTCACCAATGTAATTCAAACTTAATATACAGTCTCAATTGAACTTTTGCTTGAGCCCAGTCGATTCTGGTGTTCCACCGTAACCAATGAAAATTATTAAAGTAAATAAATCGACTGATTTTCAAGGGTCCATTGTCAGGCCGAATCTCTTTGTGCTTTTCCGTGAGGGGGTGTGGCATGTGCACCATGTGAAAGCAGAGCTTTGGCCTCACAGACACTACAGTAGTAGAATTTTTCTGGATCGGTGAGCTATATAGCCATCCCTAGAAATCGTCTTCAGCCGCTCCGCCGGCGTAAAATCCTTGCCGTGAGACCCAGGCATAAATCTGTCAAACTGGTGCTTTACGTAGTTACACCTGCTGTATATATGCCTTTGTCTGTGGTAACAATTGAACTCTTGTCAAAGGGAAGGTTATGCCAATCAGGGAATAGGAAAAGGCATGTCATATTGTTATATTATACAATTGATTTTACATATATATAGACTGACTATGAGGACACTATTTAGTCAGCGGGAGTAAAATATTTGTCTATTTCACTCCGAGTAGCTAAATTGAGATTGCACCCAAGTAACAGCAGTCAGAAGGCCCTACATCTTTTAATATGGCTCCTATGTTGATCATTATTGTGAAATTCCAGATGGGTAATAGACTCAAGATAGTTTAACATGTTCATCAAAATACCTCCCATGTTCATTCTATGCATTATTGGAAGAACCATGTCACATTAATTGTCTCATTAGTTTAAAACAGGCGTTATGCTACGTTTTCACGACAAGGCTTTTATGATGCTACGCCGCAATGAAAGTAAATTTCTAGGCAAATTTGATGAAGATCATGGACTAGACAGCATTACATTAGCAATTAGAGGCCTTTCCGTAGTGACAAATGTTCTATCGTCAGCCAGTCTGAAACAAACAGGCAATAGATTTGTGAACCGATGATAATACCATTGTCGTTTCACCTGTCTTTTTAGTGCTCCAATGATGATTTTACAACGGCACTGATACAAAAAATGTACATCTTTATTGGATGTGAATAAAGAATTTCAAACAAACAAACAAACAAACAGTGAGGGACTCATTGTTGGGACATGGGATGCATTGATCAATCAAGGCTGCAGTGCCTACAGAAATGATGATGCGGTGCAGGAAAGTCTGATACCTTGATGGACCAGTGGACAAATGATTGGTGACTGTATGCAATGTCACCCCATTTCTAGGAACAACGTCGAAATTTTTTAAAATCAAATTAGATAGATTTTTGTGTAGTGAAAAAATTAACGGCGTACAAATCAACATTATGAAAATTCCTAGGAAATGGATCTGCACTGCAGAAAAAACCCCTTGATTTTCTGTCGTGATAATGAGGCATTAGACGACTATTGACAGCAAGTCTGTAGAATGTAGTCAAGTGCATGCAGTACAACCTGGCCAGGGTAACCGCCATAGCAATTTTGTTATGTGTGATAATGGATGGCACGAAAAATCATGATTATGCTTGATATTATTTTTTTACAGCAAAACTTCGGTGAAGAGGCAAGTTATGTCGAATACACAGAAATGTCCAACTTCCTGTAAACTGACCAATCAGAGAGAAGGATTTTGCCCAAAATTGGCAGAATGACAATGACCATGACAAATATTTATTTATAGTCGGTTCAAGTGTTACAGGAAACATTAGCTCATGAGCTATAGACGGACTAGACAGCAACAAGAGGTAACTAAACACATGATAACACATGATTAAAATACATACAATATATATTTAAAAACACATGATACTGGTTAAAATACATGTATGAAAATTACAGTACAACCCAAAATAAAGTACAATTACTCCAGCAGGAAGGAAGAATCAGCCAATACTTTACCCTTTCACACCTTATGACTACCTCTGAATCACTTCCTGCGTTTACCTACTTGAAACTACCTTTTAAAATTACATTAAAATCACATTTAAACAACATCAATTTAAACTCAATCACCCCCTTTGTGTTTGATTCACTTGATATTTTGCGCCTCTGCTTATTGCAGTTATATTGGTAGCTGTTTAAATATAGTTCTTAATGTGGGCTAAGGTTGTAGTAAGGAGTCAAAGGGATTTGTAAGGAGATTTGGGGTGGAGAGGAGAAAAGAGGGCAAAATAGGTAAACAGAGGACTTCTGACAGAAAATTTTCTTACTTTATTTTGGGTTGTACTGTATGAACACAATCGTTTGCATAGTGCACATTTGCACTGCAGTCCTTTAAAGTCTTTTAGTTCAGCCGAAAGGCTTTTAGCCACTCTAGTGTTAATATCCGTTTTATTCCACAGTTTAGCGCCGTAGGCCCTCAGAGAGTGTGAACCAAATTTCACCATCTTTACACTCGTTCATTAAAAACCGGTCCTCTACGACCATTGGATTTGTAGTTTAAAAGTCCTTGAGGTATTCAGGGCCGATCCCGTGCACTTATAAATTTCCATGGCAATGGCTTTTTGTCTTTGAATTTCAAGCGAGTCCATTTTGGCTCTTTCTTACACGAAAAATTTAGTAAAGCTGCACAGTACAAGTAATGACAAACAATAAAACTTCTCCACAGTGACAGTTTACAATCATCAGTAAGGAAATTCGCTAAGCGTTTTAACGCTAACAGTTTGGCATTAGCCTTGGCACAAATTGTATTTATGTGTTTTGCATAGCTTAACCCTTTGTCAATATACATGTAAATACCCAACAGTTTACTTTCATCCTGACACTCAATTACAACATTATTGAAGCTAATGTTACAATTATTATCTACTGAGTTGACGTTTGGACTCAATCTTGAACATAAATTGGAACGTGTCAATGTTAGCCTTCATCAGATTATCTGCAAACCATTGAAGTAATAATCTTAGAATTTCTTCAACCTTCGTGAGAACACCTTCTTTACTCTCTGCTATGACTGACAAACTATTGTAATCCGCATAATTGCTTGGTATTACTCCTTTGCCTTCAAGCACGAGTAATACATGTAAATCATTTAGGTTGACATAAAATATTTTGAGGGCCAACAATGCTACCCTGAGGGACACCCTTTCCTAAAGGGGCCCATGTACTTACATCTTCCAAAATCTTAACATGCTGAAATCTATTTACAAGATAACTTCTAATTAAGGATGAGGCCCCATCACTAAATTTATAACATTTGATTTTTTCAATCATCAGATCGTGGGGCAGGCAGTCAAATGCCTTGGAAAGGTCTGACATTGTGACACCAACAAATTTTCTTTGGTCTAGAGCATTCTTCCAGAGTTCAGTTGTGTGGATTGAAACGGAGTGACATCCAAAGTGACTCTTATTAGCCTATTAGGTCGTCAGAGTCCTATAGGCAGAGAGGAAATTGGAATAGATGAGTTCAAGGTGGGGACTCATTTGCTTGGTCAAGACCTTTTCAAAGACATTTTCTCAGTGCTTGTGATGGTATGCCTATATCCATCCATCACTGCATCAGTGATTGACACCAGATGTCAACACATGCAAGTTCTCATGAATTGTTATTGAAACAAAGAGGGAGAAAGTAGCAGTATATGTCATTTTTGCTGTTTTAAAACTGTAAAAAACAGCCACTAAGTGTTCTGTTTGTTGTATTTCCAATCTAAAATCACTTGCTGAACAGTTTAAAGAGAAAACACCTCTCTCTCTCTGAAGTCTTAACTGGAAACATTTCATAATGCAAGTTAACATTATTTCTCTAATTGTAAATATTATCATAATTGTACATATATGCTATAAAATTATTATGATATCAATTACTAAAATATGTTGTACATACTGATGTTTCTATGTATTACTTGATTGTCCTATAAATGTTTGAAGGTTATTGTTTTGCTGTGATCAGTTTAATTTCAAACATTCTGACGGTTGTTTGTAAATCTTCTAGGGACTGAAACAGCCCAGCTTCTGATGTTCGACAATTCTTAAACCCCACGGTTATTAATAGCTGTAAGACTAATTTACTTTTATGTTTTATAGTTCATTCACTTTTGTGGTGTTAATTCTTATTTACAATTATTTTATGTATTTCATAAAACATGTAACACTAACAGTTCAAGTAATGATTTCAACTCATTCTTTGATGACAAAATCAAGAAAATAAGGTCAAAACTAGACTCTTGCAACAATAGCACTGCAAGTGTTGAAAACTTCACAGGCCATAAATTATTTCAGTTCAAAACCCTGACGAAAGCAGCTGTTAAGAAATTGATCAGAAATATGCCTGTCAAACACTGTCAACTGAACCCCGTACCTACATGGTTACTGCTGGAGTGTGTCGATGAATTTCTTCCAATTATAACCGAAATTGTCAACACATCACTAACTCTTGGGGAGATGCCCCTTGATCTGAAACATGCACTTGTCAGGCCACTCTTGAAGAAAGTAGGTCTTGATCTCATAAAGCAGAACTACCGACCAGTGTCCAACTTGTCTTTCCTGGGCAAAATCATTGAAAGTGCAGTTATCGAACAATATATGGATCACCTTATTCGAAACAAACTTGATGACGACAAACAATCAGCATATAAGCAGTTTTATCGCACAGAAACACTCCTCACAAAAATCCACAATGACATCATGGTGAATATGAGCAAAGGTGAAATAACCATGCTGGCACTGTTAGATTTATCAGCAGCCTTTGACACGATTGATCACAATATTCTATTGACTAGACTGAAAAACAGATATGGTGTATGTAACTCAGCCCTCAACTGGTTCAAGTCATATATTTCCGAACGGTCACAGTCTGTCTCTATACATGACCAAGCATCAGAGAAGTTGCCACTCACGTTGGTGTCCCCCAAGGTTCAAAACTTGGCCCAGTCTTATTCAATTCTTACATTGCTCCGGTGAGTGAAGTCGCTTCCCAAAACCATATTGAGGACCAAAAGTATGCCGATGATGAGCAGCTCATTTTATCTTTCAAACCAACATTCACAGAACAAGAAAATGCTGTCATGAAAATGGAGAAATGCATAACTGAAATCAGAAAATTTCTTCATGAAAACAAACTGTGTAATAATGGTGAAAAAACAGACCTTCTCATGATTGGCACACCACAACAACTGAATAAACTCAGAGTGTCATTAATCAATGTTGAAAATGTTTCAATCAAAACAGCAGAGAATGTCAGGAACCTGGGTGTTATCTTTGACAAAAATATGACAATGGAGAAGCAAGTCAATAAAATGTGCCGAAATGCCTATTTTAATCTTCGAAACATCTCCAAACTTAGAAAGTCTATGAACAAAGATACCATTAAAACTGCTGTAAATGCTCTGGTCACACCACATCTGGACTATAGGAATGGTCTTTTGTGTGGCATTTCTCAATATTTAGTGAACAAACTCCAGGTTGTCCAAAACTCAGCAGTTCATCTCATAGAGAGATTGAAACGACAAGACAGTGTGGGATCACACAGAAAGCAACTTCACTGGCTGCCTATTCCTGCCAGAATTCAGTTTAAACTGATGACAACAACTTGGAAGGCACTAAACGGCCAAGCACCCTCGTACATACAACAACTGATACAGCTGAAACCAAATGGAGACCGTAATCTGAGAAGTAACAGCAAGCGTTTGTTAACAGAACCGGCTTCAGACAGTCAAAATAGATTTGAAGATCGAGCTTACTCCTTTGCAGCACCGAAACTCTGGAACAAGTTGCCCGAAAATGTTCGCACAACAGAGACCCTTGAGTGTTTCAGGAAAAACCTAAAAACCTACTTATTTAAAATGTTCTACGAATGATCCTTTTCTACCCAAGCGCTTCTGAGCAGTTTACTGGAAGAGGCGCTATATAAATCACTATTATTATAATTATTATTAACTCACAACTCATTCATTCCTAAGATATTACTTATTTGAGTAATTATTCTTAAAGTATCAATTAATAGAATATATCTTAAATAATCTTAAATCTTAAAGTGAGAATTTATTCTTAAAACATTCTTAAAGTTTAGTAAATTATTGGTTAATGATTATTAATTATTATTACTTTGTAAACATTTATTGAATATTTGTATTTTGTTTTGTTTTAGTGAAAATCTCGTAATGCGTGTGAGTTTGCGAATAACTTTGGAATAAAAAGTTGAACCACTGAAATCTTTGTCTGATGTCAAGAAACTGCTCTACCATATAATTAATTGATTTTTAAAAGTCCTTCTATATCAGTAAATTGACTTATTAAATGTTCTATGTATAGACCCTGCGGATTGTTAAAAAAAAGAAGTAAAAAAATGTATGTTTCTGCAACTAAAACTAAAAGCATTGGCTTATGAGTATTATGTAAACACAATAACACGGTTTTGATTTCAATTTGCACTTACCACAGGCCAGAGCTGTCATGCTGCTTCTCATACACTTGTTTTTCTTGATGGTGAATAAGGAGGTATACTCTTTCTGTCTGTTTTCCTATTAATATGCAATATCAAACAAAAGCTTCAGGACAGTTCAGGTATACTTACAGCAGTCAACAGTGATTTTGCTTGCAACAACCTTATAATTACAGCCATTGCCGTAAGTTTTCACTCATCTGCAATGCTGCACTCTGGTGCAATTATTGTGACCAATCATAACGAGGCAAATAATTGCTCAATCTTCACTAAATTTTGAGCAATTATAGTTTGTACAGAGTTGAAGGTTAGCTGATAGAAATAATTACATTAAATGATATTTTAACAGTAATCTTGAGGCAAAATAATGAATAATAAGTTGAATTTTGAGCTTAACATCAATTATGATGCTATATGTTATTCTCATGGTAGTAACAGCCACCAAAGTTTGTGGATGCGTTGCGGACACATGAAATTAAGCATTCATGACAAAATTGCTATAAAATACATGGTTGAATTTTTTGTTCATCGGGTTTTAATAGAACTGGTTTTTTCTCTAAATATGGCAAAATTTAATGTAGGTGTAGGAAATAACTGCACTTCTTCTTTTCAAAGAAAATTGTGTCAAATGCTTTCAATAGATGTTGAAATTTATGAAACAATTTAAATTTCATAATTAGAAAAACAATTAACTACTTTATTCATACATCAGAAATTAACAATTTTTCTAATCATAAACACATCAAGCGAAACCCGGTCAAGCAATGTTAAAGTTGCGTATTTAATTGTAATTTTGTCATGGATGTTTTATTTGGTGTATGCACAACACATCCAGACACTTTGGTGAATATTACTATCGTGTGAATGACAATATAGGATCAGAACTGATCATATGCTTAAATTTCAATTATTCAGTATTTTGCCTCACAGCTTTTATGAAACATTATTCCATAGAACAATTTTTATCAGAATTCCTCTAAGTACATACTGACAATAATTCCTGACATTTTGGTGAAGATTGAGTAAGTATTACCTATTGTGATTAATTGTAAATGTATCTGGAGCCAATAAATAATTTTGAAATTGAAATTGAAAATTGTTGTGATTGGTCAAAATTATAGCACCATAGTGAAGCATGGCTGCTGAGTGAAAACTGACGGCCATGGCTGTATTAAAAAATTAAGATAATACTTTAGATCTCTTGCAAGTGTCTTGTTTAAAAATTTACGTACATTAAAAATTATGGATTTGTGTGTGCTGCAAGAGTTCAAATTATGTTATAAGTATGTTAATAATCTAGTCCAACATTATCTCGAAACCATAATAAATGATGAGGTCATTCACCATCACTTCACCCTTCAGAGCAGCAGTGTGACGTTTCGTCTGCCTCTGCCTGCTGTGAGGCATGATTTTGCAAGGAATGGAGTTATGTATAGACTTCCTCTCATATTGAATATTATGGATACTAGTATTAAAGACAAAATTTATACACCCAGCTTCCAAGGTTTTAAATTTTACATAAAATTTTTTTTTTATTGCAATACACAACTGAATGTCACATTCCCAATTTTTATCTTTTATGTCTTGAAGTTAAATTACCTCCTTGCATTTAGCTGAATTATTATTATTTTTTGGGGGGGGGATGTCATTTGTGATCTTCTACAATAGCTCTTGGCTCAGCGTTTATCATGGACAGTGATGAAATGATGGCTTAAGCAAAACATCTCAGTTTGTTAATACTTTCACTGGAGTATAACAACTAAAGTAATCTGTGCTGCTTTCACTTGCCTATTTATACCACAACACTATCAATAAGAACATAAAATGTTCATGCAAAGTTTACAGTAAACATAATTGTATGTAATAACCTGATTGACATAATGGAGTACACTAAGTCATCTAATAGACAATTTAGGTATTCTATACAATATTTATATTGACATGTTTATACTATTTTGGAAGATAAATTTAGGATATTAAAAGTAAGGAAACTTGAGAGTGAAAAGGTAGTAAAGGGGTTTGGAATTACACCAATTCACAAAAGTGGTGAATATTATTTGATTAATAATTATAGAAACCTGTCTCACTCAGAGTCCGCGAAAAGTGCTTTTGATGTACAGGGCAGCTCAAATTATTGCTTCAACACAGTTTTCAAACTTTGGAAACTACCTGCCCGAATGAAATTTTACCTGCCCAAAATTCCCATTTTATTAATTTCAAAAGGCAGCTACACAAACTGTTCCCAATGTTAATTGTCTATTCATTGCTGAGGTTTATTAAACCTTTAGGCCTAATTACAAATATATGATATATATCATATGATAAGATAAATGTCACACAATTTCAAAAATTGAGTATTGAATATAATTGTATTGGTATTATTAGACCAGGAAGGACCACACTCGAAATAAGTTGAAAATGTTTCTGTGCTATCCTAGTGTAATTCTGACATAGGACTTCTTGTATGCTATCCTGCATGTACATATTTCTGATTGGGTAAAGTCAATCAGTCGGTCTTTCATGATATTTCCAGTTATGTATAATTCATTCACCCAGAGAATCTGTGCTGAAGTTAATTCATTAGGCATTGCAGAAAACTTGTCAGGACCCCTGCTAACTGTTGCAACCCAGCAAAACCTCCAATCCAGTGCATAAAAATAAAAATGTACTTCCTAAAGATGAAACTTGTTAATTGCAATCATGAGGTATTCACCAGTGGAGGTATTGACACTTGATCTGATGCTTAATTGCAATCCATTTGACACTTCTATCAACTAATTTGTATCATTGCTGTTTGTCAATTGCACTGGAGATTTCACAGGCCTGTGCTAATTGCATTGCTTGCTGTATCAATGGATTCACTCCACAGCATAACCATCGAGATTTGGGCAGGTAACCACTTAACTGTATTTCTGCCGGCCACACGCTCTTTTTGCCATTTTTTACCGGCAAACCGGCACTTTTCGCGGACTCTGGACTCTCGCTTTTATCAATCTTTACAAAAATTCTGGAAAATTTAATGTATAAATTATAATAGACTAAAAGGATTTATAAATAAACATGATGTTTTGCATAAATTTCAATTTGGATCTAGGAAAAACTATGGCACTTCCTTAGCTTTAATCACTTTAGTTGATCAATTATGTCAAGCATTGAAAAAAATAACTCTTGGCGTATTTATTGATTTAACTAAAGCATTCGATACGGTCGATAACAGAATTTTACTACAGAAGTTGTATTCCTATGGCATATTAGCTCTAGAGTACTAGTTATCTACACGAAAGAAAAAATTTGTATTTAATGATTCAAAATCAGAAGAAAATGTAATATCATGTGGTATTCATCAGGGATCTATTTTAGGCGCTTTGCTTTTCCTGTCATATGTTGATGATTTACCTAATGTAACGGATTTATTTGTCTTAATTACTGTTCAAGGATGATACTAACTTATTCCTGTCTGGGAAAGATGAAAATGAACTTTTGAAAAAAATGAACATTGAATAATGCAAATTAAGTAAATGGTTGATTATGAATAAGTTGACTTTGAATGTTACCAAAACTCATTATATGTTTGTATCAGGTTGTAGATCAGTTAATGTAACTGGTAATTTACAGATCGATGTTTGTGAAGTTTCTCCTGTGTTTAGCTAAACATTTCTTGGTGTTATAATTGATCATAGATTAAATCGGAAACTATATTGTGAAATTGCTAGGGAACATAAACACATTCATTGTGTCAGTTCCTATTATCTATTGGTATTTTTAAAAATTATGCTATTTGTTATATTGAAGTGCAATTGTATTTGTTTACCAATAAATTCTATTTATAGAGTGGTAAGCGAGAGCAATTTGTCGCCGAAGGCGGCAAATTGCGATCGCTTAGCGATCCTTCCGACACTAGTTATGTACATACTGAAAAATCATGGTTATTTGTCCTTCTCATAAAAACATGTCATTGATTGTAGTAAATGTGGAGCTGTTGTATTTTTCCAAAAAATAAATAACAACCACTCAGGTTTCTTTCTTATAATAAGCCCCTTATTCTATAAGGAAAATTACAAATTTAAAAAACCATTAATTAACGAAAATAACCCCATTTTACGACATCCTGTTTATGGCAGTTAAAGTGGAATTTTAGATCATCTTTTCACTCACAGAGAGAGATTAGTGCAGTAGCTTAGCCCCAAAAAACTAACCGATTGTTCACTTTTATGGTAAAAGCACCAAATTTTGCATATAGGTACTTTTGAATATGCTCTTTCAGGAACAATGGAGTACCAGAAGATATCTGGCCCGGAACGGCCGCCATCTTGAATTTAAAAATGGCCGCCAAAATTTTGCTATTTTCCCTGTATCTCAACCATTTCTGAAGATAGAGAGATGATATTTGGCCAAAACATGTATTTTAAGTTATTTATCGATATCAAATTTACTTTGTGTAAATACTTTGTCCATATGGCGGCCATGTTGGATTTAAAGATGGCCGTCGCCATTTTTGCTATTTTCTCTTTATCTCGACCATTTCTGTAGATAGAATGATGAAATTTGGTCAAAACATGTATTTTAAGATATATTTTGATATTATAATCACTTTATGTTAACCATTTCGACATGTGGCGGCCATCTTGGATTTTAAAATGGCCACCGCTGTTTTGCAAAATTTTCTCTTTATCTCAACTATTTTTAGAGATATAGAGATGATATTTGGCCAAGTCTTGTATTTTATGATATATTTTGATATCATGATCACTTTGCGTCAATAATTTTGCCATAATGGTGGCCATCTTGGACTTAAAGATGGCCTCCACTATTTTTGTCATTTTCCCTTTATCCCAACCGTTTCTGCAGATAGAAAGATGATATTTGGTCAAAACATGTATTTTTAGATATATTTTGATATCATAATCAGTTTGTATAAATACTTCTGCCATGGTAGTGGCCATCTTGGATTTTAAAATGGCTGCCACCGCTTTATTCTTATTTTCCTTAGCTTGTTTACACTTGGCCAAAACATGTCTCATTGTTAAATTGTACAAATCAGTGCATTTTACATTAGTATCCATGTTTCTATTTATTGAGGCTCACCTATGAATAAAGTCATTTATGCCTTATGAATTATGATTTTTATAATCTCAATAATTAATTGATTAGAACATGCATAGGCAGCCATGTTAAATAAAAGTAATAGTAGTTAGAGTAATATATAATATGGTGTAACATACATCTTCAAAGAAAGTTAATTCTGTACATTCAGTGACAATTTCAGCCCTGAAAAAAGTGCATCATCAATGCATGATGCATATCATGTGTTTTTTAATATGATTTAAAAAAAAAAAAATCTGGTCAACTGTTAAGATATTTAATTTAACTTCCTAAAAATATAGGCACAAACTATACTAGATGGTGTGTTTTCCGTACAGCATAGCTACCAAAGTAGGAACACTGTGATGCACACTTGAGACTAACTTTGAAGCATTTGCAAAGATTTTCAACAAGCTTCTTGAAGCCACCAAATAATGCATATCAGGCCATAACATGCCTTCCAAGCTTCGGCCAGATCTGTCCAATGTGGAGCCCAGCCTTGTACACTGTGTTTCCATCTGTATTCTATCAACGTAACTGGATTGGCGATTAAAACTTGTCTATGTGCAGCCTGGAAATTGGCATTTTAAGATATTGAATGACGACAACATGTGCTAGGGTATTCTTTGTAAGAACCATGGGCAAAAGCCTTTGCTTGGCCTCGTTACCAACTGGACTTGAGTGCTCATGTCTTCGAGCAGTGAAGAACAGCAAAACACTCAATATGTCAGAAAACCTCATACATGTACAAATGTACATTGAGTTTGTACCGTACATAATAACCAAATATAGCAACAACAACTGATGTTTTATCTCTACACACAAACTAAGTTTCTCATGCAGTAATTTCTCTGCCTCGAAAAAAGTGATGTTTTATCACATCTGAACCTGTGAAAGAACAGGAGTGTCAGGAGTGATGTGGCTCTTACTTCGCTGATCGACTGCACCATTAAATGCAAAATCCAATCTCTCTCAACAGTAGCTTGTGAAAAAGGCAACTAACAACACAACTTCATCAGGATCCAAGGCACACCCAGAGTAGGCCTACTGTCATCTGGTAATCCTGCCTTTCTGCATCATGTGCATTGGCAGCATCAAGCGTGAATCTACCTCCACTTGTGTTTATGGTTGAAACAATTAAGACTGGTCACCAACTTCCAGGCCTTTTGCAATCAGTCCTTTGTCGAAGCGACATATTACTGTTGTACACCCACATAAATAGTCATTAGTTCTCAGACACAAACAGATATAGCTCTTCATTGTTGCTCGAATTGTTAAATTTCTAGGAGTCAGTGTAATGTCCTTATTTACCAACATCCGTGCATGGTTTATTCCTTTAAAGCAGTCTGGAACAAGAAATTGGTTCTGACTTTTTGGTAAGTCTTAATCTTGCTTTATATTGCCATGGTTCTGCTGACGAAAGAGCTGTTGATTCGCATTGGTTCTCATGTGAAAATAATATGCGCAGATCGTCTTTGTCAGACTCATATGCAGTAAAAAAAACAAGAAAATATCTGGTCTCTCTTGGATGTATCCAGTGGCAAGGATGATTTTTCAGTTTTTTCTGCAAAAGGATTAATTAAGCAGGACAATTAGTTTATATCTTCTTCATGATTTTATTAACATGCTGTTTCCTTTTCTGCAGTATTTTAGAAACATATGACCCATAATGTCTCTCACCAGAGTCCATAGATGATCTTACTGGCATGAATTGCCCATGTCTTCGAACACAGCAATCAGAGACATCCGGGACAAAGGGAGTCTCAAATAAACAGACTCCTCATAGTGAGTGTTACCAGATCTTAAGCACACGGACAGATCCTCAGATTCATAAATTGACCTTAAGACTTCCAGAGCTATGGCTTTCCACTTTGAAATGCTGATATATTGTCAAGAAGTCTGTGGCTCCATAATTTTTCACAAACTTGTTAGATTGCTCATGTGATTGGTCAAGGTCCATCACTGAAAATATATCTGACGATTTTAAGTACTAAATGACCTTCCCTAAAGATTACTTTGTTGCAGAGAGGTGGAATCCCTGGGTGACTATCTGGAATAATGCAAACAAACTTTCAAGGAACAATCCAGTCAAGAGAATCAGTATCAATTGAAAGTCCCCATCCCTCTGTGTCCTGAAGAACTGATGTTAAGGCATTTAAATTTCTGAAACCATATCAGAGCAATAGAACAGAGTAGGCCATCTCTGCCATCATATGCCTATGATAATTTATCTGAGAATTAAAATACTAGTCTGCATTATAAACTATTTGCAATGGCTGTTGTCATCTTTGAGTTCAATTACTACGAGTACTACAAAATGATTGTGATATGAAAATATAACTTAAAATACATGTTTTGGCCAAGTACAAACTCTCTATCTCCAGAAATGGTCAAACTAAGGAAAACTAGAATAGCAAAAGTGTCGGCAGCCATTTTAAAATCCAAGATGGCCACTACTATGACAGAAATGTTAACACAAAGTGATTATGATATCAAAATATATCTAAAAATACATGTTTTGACCAAATATCATCTTTCTATCTGCAGAAACAGTCGGGATAAAGCAAAAATAACAGAAATGGTGGCGGCCATCTTTAAATCCAACATGGCCACCTGTATGGCAAAATGATTGACAAAAAGTGATCATGATATCAAAATATATCATAAAATAAATGACTTGGCTGAATATCATCTCTATATCTATGAAAATAGTTGAGATAAAGAGAAAATTTAGCAAAACAGCGGTGGCCATTTTAAAATCCAAGATGGCCGCCACTATGGTGGAATAACTAAAATAAATTGATTATAATATCAAAATGTATCTTAAAATACATTTTTGGCCCAAATTTCATCATTCTATCTACAGAACTGGTCGAGATAAAGAGAAAATAGCAAAAATGGTGGCAGCCATCTTTAAATTCAAAATGGCCGCCATATGGCCGAAGTATTTAAAAAAAGTGAATATGATTTCAAAATATACCTGTAAATACATGTTTTGGCCAAATATCAACCCTCTATCTTCAGAAATGGTTGAGATAAAGGGAAAATAGCAAAAGTTTGGCAGCCATTTTTAAATCCAAGATGGCGGCCGTTCCGGGCCAGATATCTTCTGGTACTCCATTGTTCCTGAAAGAGCATACTAAAAAGTACCTATATGCAAAATTTGGTGCTTTTACCATAAAAGTGAACAATTATATGCTAAGCTACTGCACTAAGATGAGAGGGTTTAGCGATTGAAGCGCCACCACCAACAAAAAATTTTCATTTCCGAAAAAAAAAAAATTTCCCGAAAAAAAAAAATTTCGCGATAAAAAAAAATCATAAAAAAATCTTCCAAAATGAAAAATAAAAATTTCCGGAGGAAAAAATAAAGTTTTTTTAATATAAAAATCCAAATTAAAAAAAAAAAAAAAATTTTTGGCCTAGGGCACTTTTTAATCTGAAAATTGGGGCGAAGGATATAACAAGATGAGTCGACCGATATTGAGTTTATTGGCCTATACTACAGCCTCGACAATATAACTGCTTCGGCCAACATAACTCAATATTGTATAAACATGATAAAGTAGGCATTACAATAGATCAGCAGAGTGCAGACTTATAAGTAATAGCAATAAAACAGTGTTGTAGGCCATCCAGACCCTAACTATTTACCGCTCTCTCCTGCTTTGGCAGATTACATACTAATTCTAATATGTATAAGGGTTATTTAAGTGGTATTAGACCTATTCTGGATTGAGGGGGCAGGGGTAAGATAATTTCTAAGTCAAACCTACCTAGTCATTTTGACTAACCTACCTAGTCATTTTGACTAAGGAGGCCACCCTTTAGTCTTAAGGGGGAGAGGGGCTTGGAGTTTTTTAAAATAAAAAATTGCTTGCTAATTAACCACCGAGATAGATAATAGACAAAACAAAAAAGTCAATGCAAGGGGAGGAGTCCTTTTGACTGCAGAGAACCAAATTTGTATCATGCTAGATGGGAAAAAAGGGTGGAAGGGGGTGAAGGTAATTCTAAAACATTGAAAATCATCTGCAGGCTTGTCTGAGAATGAAGAGACGTAACGATAAATACTTATTTATCGACATTTCCACGCGAGAGTCTATTTTTATATTTATTTGTGATCTAGAGATAGAGACGAACAAAATGACATCAAAACCAGCTCTGTAGCCCCATTAGAAGTGGTCTGACTCTTACATTTCAGTTCAGACTGCTTCTGCAACTGTCTTCTGCTTTCTGGTGCCATTTAAAAACAATTACACAGGAAATGACATGTGCGCATGTGCGCATGCGCAAGATTGACTGACTAACCATGTTAGACATTTTAACTAAATATGAATTTTCCTTAGACATTTTGGCTAAGGTCAACAATAAGTTAGCTTTTTTGACCACCTTTATCAAAAAGTCAAACTTGTCAAAGTCTGAAATATTTTCAGTGCTGGGTTGAATTCCAAAACATTTTTTCCCAGCAAGCACTGTCATGATGTTGAGGATTCCACAATCAGAGCCCAAATGAGCAAGCAGCATAATTACTGCTGGTGACGTTACCAGCCTCACTTTCGTTGCGGAGACATCATAAACATGGTGCTACAAATAAATGGCTCAAAAACATGCCACAAAATAAATTGGATCGTTAGCTGAAGTTAGCTGATTGCAGGTCGCACGTGCTGTGAGCTTTGGGGCGGTCCGTGCCTGCCCACTATAAGTGTCTGCTGCATATGCTTGCTAACAAAACAATGAAACTTAGGATTTTCCCAGATATAGGTGGTAAAACATAGAAAGAAATTTGACTCTCTACTCTGACTGGGGAGTGGAGACACAGCGAATCAGTTAGGGGCACAGTGAATCAGTGCCATTTATCTTATGAAAAATTGAAATATTGGATATTATTATATTTAAAAATCTAAACAAATCTTTTAAACATACGCTTATCTAAAGAATTGTTTGTGTGGAAAAATATCCCATTGTAATGTCAGTGCTTTTTACCCTCGGCAATGTATACATTGCCGACGGGTATTGTAGTTACTTTGGGAAAATTTGTCCGTCCGGCGGGCGGGCGGACGGGCGGGCGGGCGTCCGGATAACGGGCGTCCCACTTGTGTATTGGGAGTAATGCCAAAACTATGCAATAGGGTGGTCCACATTCCAATGGGAAAAATCAAATCTCCTAAAACCCCCAATTTGAAAGTGGAAATGGATGACCACATAATTAAAACAAACACATGCAAAATTTCAGCCAAATCGGTTAATATTTAGAGGTGGCACAAAGCCCTTGAAGTTTATAATGTAATTCTTCATTGGCAAAACTGAAAAATTGGTCCATTTCCAAGATCTTTCTCAGATGTGAATATTTTTTCCTGACTATTTAGTACATGATAAGATTGGCATGGCAAAGCAATATCTGGGCGTTATCTTTTATTTATTATTCGTAGTAAGTGAAATATTTGTCTGTTTTTAAGAAAAAAGGCTTGATAATTAACCTATGTTAATCTATGATGACTTGCTACGATGCTTTATAAGTCAGACAGAACATCAAGACAGCATTGGGCATCCTGTACATCCTCAGAAAAAGGATACTTGATCAAAATAACATGCTGTCATAGCAAGATTTGCAAATACTGATGATTTTGAGGTCTGTTAATGGGCAATCCCATGTCAAACTTCAACGGCTTTGTGCCACCTCTTAATATCAATTGATTTTGCTGAAATTTTTACACAGTACCTTCTATCCCTATGGCATCACAATTCAAGATTCAAATCAGAGAAATTCAGAAGAAAATGTTTTTGGACCACCCTACTATGCAATGTATACCTTTTATTTTTGGGACATTATTATATCTTTTATCCTAGTTGTGCCTTTTAGGGGTTTAATCCACATGAGATTGATACTTTTCTCACAATTATTGAAAAATGTGAAAAAATATTTTTTTGTGTATTGGGTGTCAAGCCAAAACTATGGCATCCATATTTATCATTTTTGGGTAAATATGGTATCTTTTATCCCAGTTGAGCCTTTCATAGGTCTAATCCCCATGACATTAATACTTTTCTCACAATCATTGAAAAATGTGAAAAATAGTTTTTTTTTGTTTCTGGGACAGAACTAAAAAACTGCAGTACTTTCGGCACTGAAATTTGCATATTGTATGTATTAAATACCCAAGATGTGTTTTTTGTGGGTCTAAATGCTCTGAGAAAGTTGAATGGACGACAATTTACCAAAAATATGAAAAATACTATTATTTTAAACTTGTATGATTCAGTCAATTTTGAAGTTAAATCTATGAAATTTTCCAATTAGGTGTCTAACTTATGCCTCTTTAAACATCTCTAATCAGTTGGAATGTTGGTCCTATGATTTTTTATAAAAACCCAAAAATTAGAAAAAATCCCAATTTTCCAATATTTCTGCGTGGAAAGCCAAATGGTAATGGGTAAGTTAGTTAACTTTAGGTCTTATTGTAGTTAGACACACTATTGACTAATATTCACAGCCATTGCATGAGTTGTTGCAATTTTTTCCATTGAAATGTATGATTGAAAAAATGCAAAAAATCATTAAAATGTCTATTTACTCCATTTCCTTCTGATGTCATACCAGTCGTTGACATTTTTTTGTCAAAATAAACCTGACATGTTTCAGATCATCATCATGCTAATTTTGAACAATATGAACATTTTTATTCGCAGCAGAGGTCAATATTAACGCAATTAGATAAAAATTAAGGATTTTCAGATAATCATATATCAGTAAATATAGGCCCTGGTCAATCAAATTTGCCACAATAATGTCTAAATTTGACTTTTTCTACCTCTCCTCATAAAATATTATCAATAGGAAATATATAAATTTTATATAATTATGTGGACTTTCAAAGCATTGTGTGTTAATATTTTAAAATGTTGACACTTAATCTTTAACTCCCAATTATTATAACTTTATGGTTATTGGTTAATATCTAAACTCAGTGATGTAAATATTAGAAGATAAATTAATGTCAGCCCCTTTTATTTAGTTGTTTGCATGAAAATTAAATGTGAATGAATCAGACAGATTGGCTTTTGTTGAATGGAGCACTGGAGAAGTCTTGATTATGTAATGTTATGTCACAGGGTGACTGTCTTCCCTGCTAATCCTTTGACAAGAAATCTTAAACTCTCAATTCTAACTTAATGGTTTAAATATAACCTCAGTTATGTACATTTTAACATATAAAGTACTGTCAGCTTACTTTTATTTTGGTCTTTAATGAAAATTAAATAGAACATATAAGACAGACTGGTAATAAGACCACTATGTATATAGGCCTACAGAGGGTTATTAAAGAAAATTACTTGGGATGCAAACCCCACTTCTGCAAATTTCAATGTGTAATTTTACATTTTAAGACATTATTGGATAAATCTGTCTTTTAATTCATTTTAAAACTCACTCCAATTGTATTTTTAGCATTTTAAAGAAATATTTTTTAGGGGGTAAAAGTGTTATCATTGGAAGGGGTCCAGTTTTTGTTGAATAGGCCTGGAGACACTTTGTCTGTGCTGCATTGTACCCCTCCCCTCCAGCCATTCATGTTATGTAACATTGTGTCACTAATCCTCTCCAGTGACCAAAGCTAGGAACAAAGGAGCACAAAAGCAGTGCACAGCACCCTAAACTTTTTAACAAATTTTCTTTTTTCTTAGAAATATGTCCAAACTGCATTGGCACCAACTTTGTAGTTTTATATTGAACAAATAAAGAAATTCCCAATTTGGATAAAAAATTTAGGCCAAGTAGAAGCTGAGATATGACGTTTTGTTGCCCATACAGGCTGTACACAGAGTTGGGACATGTTTCTTTTGTTTTGTTTTTCATTAGAGCTATTGTTATTCTTCAAAGTTTGACCAGCATTTAACCGTTGTATTAACTAGCAACTTGCTTAGTCTTAAAAGATATAAATATATACTGGCATAAACCTTGTTTTAGTCTTACTATTTAAATGGTTTTGATTGGAGACATCTTATCTATAATTTATGTTTTTAGACCCATATTCCATATTTGTAATTTATGATAAGAATAGCATAGACTAGATAGACTAGATAGATAGATGGATAGATAGATAGATAGATAGATAGATAGATAGATCAACATGTCATCCAAGAGATTCAGACATATTGTCTTAGTGTCAAAAACAAAACCTAAATTCAGCAAATGGGACTGAATGTACCGCTTTACGGAGCTCTTGGTCGTTTTTATTGTTATTCTGACCTATAATCTGACTGTCGCCTGGCCCTGGTTGTTTGTATTATCTATTTGTAAATGTGGTCAGCAAGGTTGTTCCAGTGTTTGATTGGAAGTTGCTTTATTAGAATTATTCTTCTAGTTTACATGTAGGCCTATTGGAGCTAATATTTGATATGAAACTAAATAAAGATAGCTAAAATTATATAATTTAGTGCACAGTAAGCTTTGGAGAAAATTCTCTGTGTTTTTCCGTGATTGTTCCTGCTTCACCAGACATATTTTCCCCGACATCAATTGAATTTATTGCTGCGTTAATGGAATCCTTAAACTGACTTTAACAGATTTTTTTAATTAAAAAAAAGGTCTCTTTCCATGTGTTATCACTTATCACAGATTCAACCAAATTTCTCGTTTTTATCCGAAGTTGAAGGGTGGCAACCTGGTATAAAACCAGGGTGGTTTGATTGACTGATCTGCTGATTGAGTGATTGCTTAATTAATTGTTTGACTGACTGATCCAATAATTAATTTCCTTGTGCAACTGGATTTTAATATTGCATTAATAACATACAATATTTGTAGATTACTATTAGATCTGTAGATTTCATAGAATGGGTGTAGACAAATTTCAGTCATATCCAATAAATTCTAATTTTACAATTAATCAAATTTTAAAAATGAACTTCTGTATGCAATAAAAGAACAGTATTTCTTAAGATGGGTGGATGTTTGGGGCTTTACATCCTGTATTTACGCACTTGGTAGGCTAATTAATTAGGACAGGAAGAGGACACGGTAATGAGGGAAAGGATGATTGAAACAGCCATCCAACATACGCCCAGGTGACCCGGCAAGAGCTGGATTCGAACCCTGGACCCAGCGATTGGCAGTGCAGCACGCTACCACTAGACCAACCCTCCCCCCTCAAAACCCTGTCTTTGTTTACAAATCAAGTATTGCTTAAGCTTTTTTAACTGTATTTAAGTGTCTGCTCTGCAGTTACTGAAAGTCAGGGAAGCTCATGAAAAACATTGTGGTGATGGAAATTCAACAAATTGCCAAAACAAATTTTGGCCTTGATTCTTACTTAAATTTTTACAGATTTTCATTATGGCACTTGCTGTGACCTGGTGGAAACGGACATCAATTTAAAGTTTTTAGGGACCTTGCCCCCTCAAAGCCCGCCTCCTGAGGGCCACTTGATTTCAGTCCCTCCAGAATACCCACTGATTAGCCGAGGGTATGCTGCCGCGCAGCCTATGTTTTGTCATTACAATAGGAAACTCCCAATGGCTCCTGTTTTAACAAACGTGATGTCAGATACAGTTGAGTGCTCAAATGGATCAAACTAATGATTTCACTTCATAGTACCTTAAAAAAATATGTTTTGACACTGATGATGGATGAGGCATTTGATACTGAGGGACAGGTATACTGTCTGATGTTCTTTGCAACTTCAGCGCGTAGAGACGGTATGGCGCAACCTCTAGCAAGCAACCACTTTTACCAAGAGGTAGCCAGTACAATCAAAAAGAAAAGTATATTAGTTATTTCCCTGAGCGATTTTAGTGTTATTAGGGACAATACAAGGCTAGTCATGGAATAAAATGCTTTTCTTCGAGGTGCACTGTGTATTTTCTTTTGCATGCACTTATGTTGTATTTGTTGGGACCATCCTGTCTGCCCTGGTAGCATAAACTGTATTTTGATATTTGACGCTGAAAGATATCGTAGCTTTCAAAAGTCAGATTTCAGTTTTCAATTAATTTGCAAGTACAACATGGTCAGGCTGACAAACAAAAAGTTAATTCACAAAAAACAACATAAATTAGGAGCACAAGAAGAATTCAGCACAAGAAGTGGCGTATAAACATAAAGTGGCCAAAGCAATAAATTAGGTCAAATGGACCCAGCTTCTTATCAATGGTTTAGTTTTGTATTTATGTAAGCATAACATGTATTTGTCTTCGAAAGTGTTTCAAAATTCCAATACATATCCTCTGCACATATCACTTTCAAATTTGTGGCCATGAAAAGCTGAATTTAATTAATAAACAAGGGATAATATTCATTTTAAAACACATCTGCTGGTCAGTAAACCTGATATTCACCTGAACTGAAGAACAGAATATTACAGGGTGGTAAAAAAATACTTTACACTTATGAATAATTTTTGGGATGAAGCTCTTTGTAACAAATGCTTATTTTTCAATGCAAAAACAACTTGTATAGCAAAGAATAACTCTTCTAGAGACAATTTATTCATTCAGCGGTCCTTTTGGACTGATGACTTTTCTGCAGTGGGCCTAAATAATGCAGAAGTGTCAAAAATGTAACTTTGTGTCCATTTTTCCCATACAAACATAACGGATGCCTATATTGGCCAACTAAGGTCTGTGGTGTCTTGCAGAGATCTGCCTCTAAGTTTGTCCGTCCAGAATAATCACATTGATTGAGATCTTGTGATAACAGGGGCCATTAGTCGCACTGAGAAACTTGACAGAGCGAATCTTGATCCAGTTCTGGGCTTTCCAAGGGAGTGTGGCTGATGTCCCGTCTTGTTTGAAGATCAAATTATCTGTGGCACTCTATGTCTTATCTATCCAGGGCTTTAGATGCTCTTTCAAGATGTTAATATGTACTTTTCATGTGATTTCAACACCCTGATCATCCACCTTCAGACGGCTTTGTTTTAAAATCTTATAATGGCCATAGTGAAGTCTGAATTTGCTCTAGCACCTTCTGGTTTTTGCTGAATTGTGCCTCTATCTTCTCAATTTCATTTTATGTTTTATTTATTTTGTCCTGTGAAGCTCAGTAGCTTCAAAATTGCTGATGGTCCATGAACAACCCAGAGTAGTAAAAACGCAGGAGCACTCCTGGCTTCTATTTTGTCTGCTATCAAAAAAGTAATGAACCATTTTGATTATTAACCAATTTTCCAAAGATCTAACATACTTGGCTTGTATACACAATAAGTACCCAGGCACTGACTCAATCATGGCAGCCTGGAAAATGAAATATCACTGTAAAGTTTTTTTTGACCACCCTGTATATAGTTCCCACTACAACACATTATATAGTTTCCAGTAGAACACCCAAACAGGATGTGACATTGCTAAAAGCCCCCATTTGTGAAGAAGAAGTGAGGAAAGCCATTCAAGATGCAAAAACTGGCAAAGCTACTGGTGTGGATGGTATGCCTGTGGAAGTCCTGAATAATGAGGTAACAGTCAAATTGTTACACAAGCTCTTAGAGAATTGCTTTAACAACGGCATATCTCTAAAGGACTAAATAAATATGTCAAAACCACGAGTGGAAGTACCAGTCATTGATAGACATGGGTTTGTAGATCGATTTAATCCATCATATACCAGCATATGACAAGTCCAAGAAATGTCCTGGAAATTTGCGTTTTTATATATTTGTCACAGATTCTATCAAATTTTACAGTTGACTATGAAAAACATTTTCTCAAAATTTGCAGTTATTGTTGGGTGTTGTTAGTTCTATAAGTTGCAGATTCTTATATATTTTTATTTCATGTCTAACTGCTAAAAGCACACACAGTAGCAATCGATGGATAACAGTTTATGATCACTGATATGGTTGTATTCTAATTGGAATTTGTCATGTGACGTTGGAATAGGCTCCCACTAGTTTTGTATTTCTTCAAAATGTGCAAATACTATAAAAGAGAATATATTTTGCATGGCAGAACATTATAAAAATAAGTGAGATGTACAAGGTCAACTATTGCATTCACACCATATCTGTGTGTTATTTGCAAAATTGCTCTTCTTCTGCAATCTCCAAATTCGAATTTCATATGCTTGTATTGTCTTATAGGGTATTATTGGTATACACACGCGTGGTCAAAATACTGGACTAAGATCTTGAATTTGAACATTCCAAGAAAACTTCTTTTGGCCCTGCATGCAGGCACTATACATGCCAAGTGCTGTGTGAGGCTAAATGAGAACTTATAGGGTATTATTATTGGTATACACACGCGTGGTCAAAATACTGGACTAAGATCTTGAATTTGAACATTCCAAGAAAACTTATTTTGGCCCTGCATGCAGGCACTATACATGTCAAGTGCTGTGCGAGGCTAAATGAGATCTTGTCTAAATGGTTTCCTGTGAAGTTGGGGTTCAAACAAAGATGCATTTTTTCTCCTCTATTGTTCAATTTATTCAGCAATGATTTATTGGCATTTGAACCCACGCAGAGCAAACTTTAAAGGGTCAACATGGTCTCTAAGTAATGGTTGTAGAGGCCACTGACATGTCACTTATCACTAGCTTGAATTCCTGGCAGAAGTGTCTAATGATATTTTCTCAGATATGGAGGCCCTCCTAATGTACCACAACATCGAATCAGTAGTCACCGATGCACTAACTGAGCACTTCAATGGACTTTGGCTGCAGAAGATAATGTGAAGAGACACTGTATGGGGTTCAGGGGAAAACAAGCTGCGTACTTATAGACTGTTGAAAAATGCTTCTGGTACTGAGTTCTATGTTAAGTTTATTGTAATTTTTGTGAAATTCTTACAAAAGAGATGGATACTTGCTTGAAATATGTTGATGTTAAAGATGTTAAAAATAGCCGTAGTAACAGAATGAAAGATCAAAAACAACGGAAACCATTCTGGAATGATGAGCTTAGTAATTTATGGTCAGCTATGAATGTTGCAGAAAGAGATTATATGAAATATGTGACTTCCCCTATTGTAAGGAATAATTTGAGAAATGAATATTTATATAAAAGGAAATTTTTTGACAAACCTTTAAGATATACAGAAAGACAATATAACAAGAAAGTAATCAATGACATAGAGACTTTATGTACAGACAATTCAAGAGATTTTTGGAAATTTTTGAAAAGTGTTGGTTCAAGGAGAGTTTCTAATATACCTATGGCTGTTTATGATGAGGATGGTTCCTTAATAAATGATATTGGGTATGTACTAGAAAAATGGAAGAGTGAATTTTGTAAACTGTTGAATAGGCCATACAATGACTTATTTGACAAAGAATTCTATCACTATTGTCAGTTAGAAAAATCCCAACGACAAGCTAATATCGAGCCATTTGATGAATGCTTAAATTCCGAAATAAGTGTCACTGAGTTTAAAAAAGCTCTTGCAAAACTTAAATGTAACAAAGCTACTAGTATTGATGATATACCAAATGAAGTTTTAAAAAATGAGAAATTATTCTCCCAACTTCATCGTTTTATAAATAAAATTTTTAATCTTTGTACCATACCAAGTGCTTGGAGAAAGGCCCTTATTTCCCCAATACCTAAGTGTCCCACTAAAGATCTAAAAATACCATTGAACAGCAGAGGAATCAACCTTCTATCCTGTGTAGGGAAGTTATACACAACTTGCTTAAATTTACGGGTTAGTAGTTTCTTTGAAGAAAACAGAATATACTTAGATGAACAAAATGTGTTCAGAAAAGATAGGTCTTGTGAAGATCACATATTCGTCTTGTCAACTGTAATAAGAAATAGAATATCTGAGGGGCTTCAAACATTCTGTGCTTTTGTTGACATGAAAAAAGCCTTCGATTGGGTTGACAGAGAGCTGCTCTTCTATGTTTTATTAAAAAATGGAATAAAAGGAAAAATATATAAATATATCAAAGCTTTATATGAATGTACTTCAGCCAGTGTATAATTACACTACTGATTGGTTTAACATAAAAAGCGGAGTAAGACAAGGTGACCCCCTGTCTCCAACTTTGTTCTGTATTTTCATTAATAATTTTTGATTCAAGAAATAAATGATTTAAATGTCGGAATAGAAATTAATGAGAGTCGAGTTGCTATATTAGCATTTTCAGATGATATCGTTCTTATTGCAAAAAACGAGGAAGATCTAGAAAAGATGTTGTTGACTACTGAAAAATGGTGCAATAAGTACAGGTTAGAAGTTAACACTGACAAAACAAAAATAGTAAAACGTCAGACCAAGAAAGAAAAAAGGGCAACTTGGAATTTCAAATTTAATAACAGTACTTTAGAAATTGTAAATAAATATAAATACTTAGGTTTAATTTTTAATGAACACTTAGATTTACATATAGCCTCAGAGGTACTAGCAGGCGGAGCGGGTAGAGCCTTAAGTGGAGTTATAAATAAATTTAAAAACCTGAAAAATGTTGGATTTAATACTTATCAAAAACTATATTTTTCTAATGTTATACCAGTTATGGATTACGCTTCGGGAATATGGGGTTACAATAATTCTGCCCATGCTGATAAAATTCAGTATAGAGCGATAAGGTACTATCTCGGTGTCCATAATAAAGCTGCTCATAGCGGTCTTGAAGGTGATATGGGATGGAATGTTAGCAAAATAAGACATAATGTAAATATGGTTAGATATTGGAACAGGATTTTGCTTATGAATGAAAATCGCTTGACTAAAAAAGTATTTACATGGGACCTTTGTGAAGTAAGGGGTTGGTCGAGTTGTATAAAAGAAATATCTAAATATGTAGGTCTTTCACATTTTGATGAGAGAAACACCTGTGATTTGAGACTGAGAGAAAAAAGGTTAATTGATATAAGAAATGTTGAATGGCATGAATCTCTATTGTTAAAACCAAAGTTAAGAACATATATGAAATTTAAAGATAAATTGTGATGTGAAGAATATGTTTATATAAAAAATAGGAAACAGGGATCATTAATTGCACAAATTAGATTAGGAATTCTCCCTATAAATATAGAAATTGGACGGTTTAGGGGCATTAAGTTAGAAGAGAGAACTTGCGATATTTGTAAAAGTAATTTAATTGAGGATGAGTTTCACTTTATTTGTGTATGTCCTGTTTACCAGAACCATAGGGAATTGTTGTATGCTAGTATCCCTGTAAATAATTTTGTACATATGACAGATTTTGAAAAATTTATACATATCATGACAAATGAACAATATAAAGTTAGCACATTTATTATTAGTGCTTGGAAATCAAGAAATGACATTTTATACAATACTTAATTTGATGTATCTTCTTTATGAAATTATGTATTAAGAAAACCTTTCATGTGTTTTGACAAAAATTATTGAAGTTCCAGTTATATGATATTGTAATTGAGTGTAATTTTGTAATATCTCTACATTTAAAGTTCACTTGTGTATTTTGAAAGAAAGTTCTAATTGTCACATTTAATAGTTAAATATGTTGTGACAATTATGTTATTGTACTTTGTAACCCTCTGGTAAATTTAAATATTAATTGATTTATAGTGACAGATAAGCCCCCAGAAGGCTGGGTACCACAGGTCGTTTATGTTGTATTATTGTTAATTTTTATGTACCTGTCACTTAAATAATAAAGAATCAATCTATGTTAAAAAGATTAGGTCCAGAAACCTTCGAAGAGTGTTTGCTAAATTGGGGTGTGGGGTAGCTGCCCTGTGTTTTGAAGTCCGGCGATGCAAGATCGTATTTGTCAATCGTGCCATTTGGGCGAAATGGAAGATGAGCAACATACGCAATTTAGATGCTCTGTCAATGAAAATACTCAAAGGGGGCTGTTCAGCTATGCTGAGACTGTCAACTATATTTTTTACATTTAAGTGACTATGATAAGTTTGTCTTCCTGATGTCCTGTGATGATCTTGTTTTTGACACTACCAAAGCCTGCTAAAATATTTTAAAATAAAGACGAACTGTGATATCCAATTGATTTCAAAAATCATGTTTTGGTTTTTAGTACTGCTTTCAATATCAGTTTTAACTTTTTCTGTCTGGCCCTTTTACATGTTTTTATTTTATTGTCTCTCATAATTCTGAATGAATGGTCTGTTATACCACTGTTTTTTATTATTTTCCTTGTATATGAAAATTGGGATATAGAGTGAGACGTAAATAAAAATTAAACTAAACCCCATGACTTTGAAGCTGAGCAGGTCAGCAATATACAACTATTCAATGGTGCAGAGTCCAATATAGAATGTAAATGGATAAATTTCACTCTCAAAGAAGTTTTGTGGATTTTTTTAAAAGACCAACCATTTCAATTGGTTGAGGAAAATCAGGGCCAGTGCATAAGGGGCACTCAGGTGTTTATGTGCGTAAAACTCATGAACATGGAAGGAATGTTCCACAGTGATTTTGGTCCAGATATATAAAGCCAAAATATTACAAGTTGGCGTTTGCTAATGTCAACTGATAATATTCTGCTTTACATGATTAGTATGGAGCTGCAGACAATGTAATTGGCTTCTATACGGTTCTCAGAAAACATCTTACAAGCTTATTGCGCAGAATGTATGCCTTTTAAATTTTTATCAAAATCTAAATCTGGTTAATTATGCAATATCGGACCTCAACAGAATCCAATTGTACAAGATTGCATGGCTCTGCACTCAGGAGTTTCGATCAATCAGGGGCTGCAGTATAAGCCAGTATTGTATTATCCTACAGATAGTGGATAGTGAGGAGACCAATATTGAGTTTTATTGGCCAAAGCTGAGACCAATAACACTCCAGTGTTACAAGCCTCCTGATTGGCCAACAAGCCATCTGCATATTGTGATGTTCACCTCTGCGTGACAGGCAGGTCAATGGGGGAAATGTTATTTTCTGATCAGTGAATATCATGTGTTCTAAAAATTTGTTTTTTTTCCGCAAAAAAAAAAGTTTCACTTTCGGCCTTGTTGAATATCATCAGTCAGGTCCGTAAAACCTGATATTGACCTCAACTGAAGTCCATAATAATTAACTGTTTTTATGTATTTTTCTGTGATATGGGGAATGACATGCATGGGATAATGAATCATCAGATATTCCTATGTGACCCATTGTTTCAATACCAGCAGGCCACAAAAGTAGCGAAAAGTACAGGTAATCATCAATAAAAGCTTCTCAAAATACTAGTCAGTTTTACTCAATTTCTCTCTGTAAGTTTCAAGGTTAAAGGGGGAGGTTATGAAAGGCTCAGGAACATTCTGTCTGTTGGCTGTATTACCCCAATTAGACCATGAATGAAACGGTTACATTGGCATCTTTATGGTGATTAATGATAAAAAGCTATTGACAGTAGTACAATTATCTTGATTTGCTTACTATTCCAAGACAAATATCAAGGCCATAAGCTGCATGTGTAAAATCTTATCCTTGAATATCAATTATCAATATATGGCGTTAGGATTTTCTTTCCAACCTGCCAAATCAGTTTGCAAAACAAATGATGCTGGATAACCAAGGTTTCTCAAGAATTTTTATCAGCAAGTTTTTACCCATCGGCAATATATATATCGCCGATGGGTATTGTATTTACTTAGGGAAAATTTTTTTGTCTGGTTGGTGGGTGTGCATCTGAATAAAAAGCGTCCCACCAATTCACCATAGTATCTGTTAAATATCCCAGATACGACTGTTGGGCTTTGAATGTTCTGTCAAAAACAGATTATAGCGAATTTAGCGAAAAATTGAAAAAAAACCAACTAATCAATACCACCTGACTGCATCAACTAGGGAGCTACGAATTTGAAATTTGCAAGCAGATGTGTAAATTGATCAACTTTCTTTAAATGCCAGAACTCAATTGAAGAGTCATCTTTTGAAATCATGACAAAAGCCAATAAAACTGAAAAAAAAAAAATCTTTTCTGACATTTCTCCCTCATAGTCCTGGAGCCAAGGGGTGTTTGCACGCATAAAAGGACCACAAAATCACCCACCTGATTTTGATAAAGGACCACCTTGGACAAATTTTTAGCTAGGGTGGACATTCTCAAACCCGGCAGTAAGTGAGATATTCGACGTTTTGTCGGAAATGCTCGAACCCAAAATTACGCCAAAAATTAGAGGTAGGGGAAACTTAAAACAATGTAACATCGCAACTAATCAGTCTATGACGTTGTATAGCCACTCAAATTAAAGGTTATTAAATCAGCTTTAAGATGAGTAGAATTTTCTCTTGAGGTGATTGAATGAAAGTGGAGGTCACTGTATGTCAAAGTATGGCATAATCTGACATGTGCTTGAAATTCGGACATTTTAAAGAGTCACACAGCAATAACATTTCTCAGAATGATTGGATTTCTTATTGGTTAGTATATATGATAAGAGTACAACATAGGGAAGTCCTTGAAACAAGTTTGAATAATCTATCATTTGCCGTACTCCTTTGGGGTCCTTTTAAAAAATATGCCATATCGACAAAATCAGTCAAATTATATTGTTCGGCAATATATCTTACAAACATAGCCACAAATCTCATAGAAACCAATAATAGTGGTATGGTAGGGAAGAGTTGATCCAATTTCATTCAATGGTAAAAAATATTTATGTTATAGTTTTTATACAGTCTTTGTTTATTGTGTGGCATATGCAATAAGGACAACATTTGATGCGGATTTCCATACAAGGTCAACAAATTGCAATACAAGCTGTGCCTCTGTTCAAAGCAAGTCATCAGGAAAAAATACCCGCTTTAGTTGAGTAACAGGGCACTCTCTTGCTAAAAAAGACCAATCGGTTTTGTTTTGCCTCTTCTGTCATCATAACTGCAAATGTGTTCTGTTGGAAGCTTAAGTATAGAGTAGGTCGAGGCAAGAAGCCCGGGTTAGGTGAGAGGCCCCCCCAGGGTTATATCCAAACTTACATTTTTTGTGGTGCATCTATCTATTGATAGGATTGAAGCTAGAGGCGTTTTAGGTGACGTCACAAATTTTCATAGCAAACAGCACCAAACCATAGTAGAAATTAAAGAAACAAAAAAATGTGCATGGTTTTTGTAACTTTGACTAATTCTTTGAAAGGGATTGTCAGAAATAACTTTGGAAATATTTAAAAGTATAATGGATATCTGCATTGCTTCACTTTATGACCATCACATAAATATGATTTGGATCATGTTTTTTTGCATTTTAGTTCAAAATATAGCGGTCAAATTAAAATATGTGGGTTTGTGGCGAGAGGACCCACATGATATGGGGCATGAGGACCCCTTCACTGGGGGTCGAAGCTGCTTCAGGAACCACTTAATAATGTGTACTTTACCTTAAATCTTGATAGAATAGCTAATTAAAATAGAAAAAAATTGGCCCGAAATTGAAACAGGGCAAAAAATTTGTATAAAAATAAAAGTATGAACAGAAAAGTTCTGAAATTCAGAAAAAGTGAATAGAATGCCTTAAAAATGATAGAAGAACCCTAAGAAATAACTTTTAGGCTGAATGCGCTCGCAAAAAAAATTGCCATAGGATTATAATAGGGGGGCTTCTTGCCCGATGGGTGGGGTAAGAAGGCCATTTTAAATTGTTTACAAAAATGGCCGTTACTCCTTTATTAAAATTGGTAGACATTTGTTTCACTAGTTATTAGTAGAGTCAAGTGATCCCTTCCTGACAGCATAAGCATTCGAATAATCGCCCATAAAAAGTAGGTCAAATCGCACCTCGAAGTTAAGGGGGGCCGCATGCCCCGACCTACTCTATGTTATGTCAATGCAATACACATTGGAGAAAGGTCCAAAAATGTCCATTTAATGTGGTGACAGAAGTCTAATGACACAACTTATAGAGATCTTGATATTGGTAAGAGGGCTCGAGACTGTTGGTGGGTGATAGGGTTTAACCTAGCAGAACAGCACACTACCTCTGAGCTAGGTCCCAGGCACCCCTGCAGGTATATAAACCGAAGAGAATCTTTCAGTATATCAAGTCAATTGTCAGAATGTGCATTCATATAAAATTCTATATGTTTGATTTGGAAGCAAAATTTATTAATTTTTATAATGCTGGTAGGTTCTAGAAACTCACCTGGAGCCTCAATTTGTTTAAACCAATAATTTGTTTTGACAAGTTTTTTCGCAATAATTGTGATATGCATCATTCGTCTCAGACGAAACTATAGAGTAGGCCTACAGATCACCACCAAAATCTGTTAACCCAAGCAAATTCATAATTCGGCCATTTCACCATTTTGATTATGAGTAATACACAATAGCACCTGGAATTGGTGGCAGTCACAATACTGCAGTGAGATGTTGCATCCATTCTCATCCACTGTCAACCTGTCCTGGGAATTAAAGCAACTGGTTCATTGGAAAATGCCAAAATGGCAAACCAAACGTATCCTAGAAGCGGATCACATATAAAAGAAGGCAGTTTCTTGGTGGCCGGGTTGCAAAAATGCAAACAATCCCATGAAACCAGCCAAGAAAGTCTTGCTATGTCTCTGGATTCCAGAGGGATTGCATGGAGTGGATGAGTACCAGAAGAAGGTACTAAAAATGAAAGATTCTGCATGGATGGTGGATATCTAATCTATCCACTGAATAGATTAGATATTTCAGACACAAAAGAAGTCATCATGAAACAAACTAAGAATAGCAGGTGCCTTCTTTAATATGACCGACAAGGCCTAGGTTTTCTGTCTGTTCTACCCTATCCTATAACTGCTTAGATTAGATTAGAAATTCTTTATTGACTTGTGACATGATGTAGGGCCATAGGCCTAATTGTATGATACAAATATAAATTGTAATATAGTCACCCAGCAAACCACTTCTGCTAGGTCAGACATGACATTTTGTCTTGAGAATACCACAACTCTGTCCCAAAAGAGCACTGTTGGTATAATTTGCAGAACTATAAGGAAGCAACCTGGCGCTCAATTGAATGTAAGTTCACATGAAATGTTGGCGGCAATGCTCTCTGTGTTGATTTTGTTTTTTGTCACCCTGTCAAAGGTACAGTTAAAGCTGGTGAACTGGCCAGGAGATGCAATTTCCATCGCATTGACATGAATATTTAATAATGTGTTGCCTTAGACATTGTTACCTGCAACTATGTGAATGAAGCCCAGCCTGAATTGTTAATTCCAGACATACATGTATATACGATTGGCGAATTCCAACTATGGGAATCATAACTATTGTGAGTCTGATTGAACTTCCAAAATTCAGACTGGGAATACAGGTGTCTGATACTAAATTGACATCCCGTTACCTGAACTGGATGTCCACACTGAAGAGACGGTAAGAATGATCCCACATATCCTGGGCCCTTGAATATCATTATTTGTGGAGCTCACAGAGAAGTTTTGCAGTCAAATTATTCTGATGTAGTCTTTCTTGGACTTCTTTATTGGAGACCTATTTTAAAAGGCTCATAGCTCAAAGAAACTATGGATAGGGTCTATGGCAGGAAAACAGCAAGGTACATGCATGTGCCATTCCATATCTTGGCAGAACGTCTGGATGTCTTCTGCAGCTTCGAAAGCTCTTGAGATGCTACCTCTTCATTGTCTTATCAAGTGAGACAACAGCCCAACTCAAGGGCATCCTTTCCATTCCTTCCATTCCTTTCTTTTGTTTCTTGAAGACTGGTAGACTTTTTAGGTCTTTAACCATAGGGATGTGACCTCTCTTGGTGTTGCTGAAACTTTAATTGCACGTACTGGGCATCTTGTGGTTGATATGAATAGATCTACATTTTAAACATGTCACGATAAGGATCTGGTATTGGTATTAATTAGTAACAATGTCTAACTTTGTGCATGTCAATAGGTACATAAAGGGTGCTTATCATTGTAGTAATACAAATTTATGATGATGCGCAATGCCTTGTGCGCCACCTTCTGGATAAAAAAAAACAAATTTGGGTAGCAGGACATCGTTCTGTGGGATTTCTATGCTGGTCTGCATCTGGTAATCCACATTTTGCTTGTAACTGTGGAAGTCTCTGATTGGCCACTTCATTAAATGACTGATATCAGGCAGGGCAGGAAACAGACACCTCAAGAGAAAATTCCACCTTCTTCAGCTGTTCTCAAATGTGCATAATCAAGTTACTCTATATGTGTCCATTCCCTGCCCTGCTCTTAAATTTTGATTAAAGATTCCATAATGTTATGATCCCATTGATGTGAAGATTTGTTTACACTGCAAAGCCATGAATCTTGGTGGCTGAGTGCATTGCATGCTGGCCTTGTAATTTTGAGGTCCAGGGTTCGATTCTACTGCATGGCAATACATAAAAGCTAAATTTAGGTACTGACAGGGAGCCATCTGGTGATATACATGACCAAAAGTGGCCAAGCAAATGGAACTCAGTTATCTTTGAAACTCCCACCTCATCGTTCTATGTGTGGCGTCCCTATATTGGACCGTGCCCCCCCCCAGGTGCCCCCCATATGAAGTTTCCAACTCTGGCTAAAATATACAATTAGTATAGCGGGTGCCCCCCAGAGAATAGCGTGCCCCCCTAGGTGCCCCCTGCTCAAGACCCCCTAGTTACGCCACTGGCGCAATGTGCAACAACAAGTAATTAACTGATAACAAGAAGCAATTTTTTAAAATGTTTTTAGGGGTACTTGAGTCAGTTCAGTTAAAAATCAGAAATTTGGTGTGTAGTGACGTACATTGTGTACATAATTCATGCGCTGAGTATGCTGTAATGGATGTTTACTCAGCAGGAGAGTCTAGATCGATCGCATTCCAATGTCAACCAACATTAAAAATAGTTTGTAATACAAACAATAGTACATGTACAGGTATATAGGGTAAAAAATTGTTATTAAACCAACAATATTAAATTATTTACAACGTTGGCCTGGTCTTCCCAAATTGTAAATAAGTTAAGCTCTGTGTAGCCTCCTGTTTATGGACACAGCCATCAAGATATACTTTTAAAATGTTCACATCAACATAGAGTTTGGATTACAACCAATTAAAATTTCCCATATTGCGTGTACGACCCTCCTCTTATTTCTCTCATTATAAGCCATTCGGGTCTTTTAAAACACTGTTTGCTTTATTTAGAGCAATCACGAATTTTTGATAAGGACCACTTCTGCTGCCAAGTTTTTGTTCTTAGCAAGTTAGCCTAAATTCTGTGTTTTTTTAAAATTTATAATATGTAATTGACAGTTAGAGTAGCTAAAGATGTTTTTAATAATCTGTAATCCGTAGGCCATGCAAGAAATGACTGGAATCCATAATTTGGTCCTTCATCCCTCTTCTCATCTTGCCCCTCTTCTCCCTCTCCCTTTCCTTCTCCCAGTTTATGGAGAACTAATATAAAGTCAGCGGCCATTTTGACTCAGTTGAAGTTGACATCGATTGACATCATCCTCACGTAATAAGTCTAATCTCACAAGATGCCAGGATCATAGATGGATTAACTAATACCACAGCGAGCAAGATGTGAGCATTTCCTTTTACATTTTATAACATGATTTAGAAGTGTTTATGTTTAAAAAGGAGAAGAGGAGGAAGATGAGGAAGAGGGATGAAGGGCAGAATTATGGATTCCAGTCATTTCTTGCATGGCCCACGGATTACAGATTATTAAAAACATCTTCAGCTACTTTAACATTTAACGCCTCTGTATGCCAATCATAAGCCAGTATTTCATTGCATAAAATCCCATATACTTTTTGTCCAGTTATTATGCAATTTTATGTGTTTATGCGTTTGAATGTTTGTCTTGTGTTATATAAGCGGTTATTCACCATTTAACAGGAATACAGTATGTGTTTATCACAGCTCGGGCTTTCAGAAGCCCTTGCTGGATAAATCAGAGAATCCCAAGCCTCTGCTACAATGTTGGCACATTAGGACGGTTATGGTTGAGTCACATTTCGTTGTCTGACTGCTAAAGAGTAGGTGAAATATAATCTCTTATGTATACCTTCGATTTTTAAAGCTCAACGATATGGGATATGTTGATCCAAACTTCTGAATTGCCCAATTTTTCCAACATTGAGTAAAATCAAATGAAAAACATCTCAATGTGCCCTAGTTGCCTGTATAGTCAGTTTGGAACTGATAACCACCATGTGTGCCACAGGAAATCATTGAGTTTTACAATGATGTGTTGTTCGGGATCTGCTTGAATATGCTAATTTTGTTGCAGCCAATGCCTGTGCAGTATGTCTCTCACGTCCAGCAATATAAATAATAGATGAATTCGGAAAATCGTGGATCAACACGGCACAGGATGCATTTGAGGGTGGCTGCTCCTCCGGTAAGTGCACTTGCAGTGTATTCTGATTAAATATCTTTTAAAGTAATGTGCTCAATCATATTAAATTCTGCCTACATTGACAGCCAGTCTTCTTGTCATGAGGAAAAACAGGTCTACTTGACTAATTTTTCTTATTCAAAACGACTAATTAGATTAGTCACTTGGTGATGACTTAAATTCTGAGTTTCGTTAGTCGATAAGGTCAGCTGCTAGGGGTTTTGGATTTCATAATGTATGAGAACAGCAGATCTATAAATCCACGAACATGTCTAACTAAATTAGTCAAAATTACGTTTTGATTAGCCAAATTAATAATTACAGTCAAATGACCACTAAATTGGTCAATATGACTAATTATATTAAAGAAATGACTAACTCAATAAATCAAATTACCAAATAACCAAGCAAATGAGTGTAACGAACCTAATTAGTGAAGTAGATTGTGCTTACAAATTACAACCAACTAAATTAGTCAAATGTCTTATCTTAATGAGGAACTTGACTAACCAATGAAGTCATTCGACTGATTTTGGATGTTTAACTATCTCAATTAGTCAAAAGGTTGTTGATTGTGTGTTATGATTCTGATGTTTTGTCAAGATCATACCATTTGTTCTGAGAGCACATTGATTTAGGAAGACTAGCACTGCTTGTTGGCGAGAGACAAACAAAATGAATATGTGTTTGATTCTTACACTAAAGTCGGATATGACGAATCATTTTGATCATCACTAATCGAACGGCCTCCATACTTCCTATGTCAAAATTGTGATTATTTGTATGACACATCATCTGCTATCATAACTCACGACTGTTCATTAGAAAAAAAAGGCATTGGATTTATTGGTGGAATATTTGAAAAAAGGAGGATTCTATCCACCTCAGCTTTTCCAGCCCGAATAAATTTGGTTACAGCCAAAAAAATGACAAGTACTTCCATTAGTTACTACAGGGAAGCCATACATGCAACGAAATAATCATGTGATTGGTGCTCAAACAGCTTTACCATATCACGAATTCCCGTACATGACTGAGCACATTCAATGTATATTAGGTCCTGTTAGAGCTGTTTCAAGATTGGTGGTCCACTGGAAAAGTTAATTTTCTTATTTTCAATTTGCAAACTGACTTTGCCAGGTCATTGACAGTTTTCTGTTGGTCTCCTAATCTTCTTATTTGATGAAATACCTAAAGTCATTTAATTACTTTGTTTATTGTTACCTATGCTGCTGGTAACTAAGTTATGATAAGCACTGAATCAACTGATTAAACACGCACAAAACATTTTCAAGCCAGTGACATCACAAGACCAAGTTGAAAGTTAATTTTGAAACTGTTTGGGCCGCTAATCCGCAAACAGCGCTAATGTGAGACAAAACTCTGTTCTACACTGATATGTTATGCTCTGAAGAATTAAACTGTCATCAACAAATAGCATCACAAAGAAAAGGTATTCCTTAAAGTGTAGTCTTCAGCTTGGGATATTTACACTCAGTGCTCAGTGGTGCATCGAAAATTGCTTGTCACAAGACCACTTTAACAACAAACCTTATGATCATTCCGATTTACTTCTTGTTTCCCCTGTAGTAAGCTCTTGGTGGGCATCAAAGACATAATAACAGGTCCTATCCAACACATTGAAATGAACTGTCAACTTGTCATTTGATAACTCGTGATGAGTGGTGCGACTCACTCAGTAACTTGTCCTGATAGCATTGCAGGTATAGGATATGATGACTTTATTATGACCTCACTGTAACTGCTTATGAGATATGCAGAATAACATGGCAAGAACAGGGATATGACCTCAAAAGGAACATTCCGGTCTATTTCTGTCAGCGCTTGTAATTTGTAGACTGTAACTCCATAACAAGTATGCCTGTACAATTTACATATTACAGTCTTCAGACTCTTGAAGTATCGATGGAAACACAAGGTCTTAAAACTTTAAAAATTAGCTGAAGTTGCTCGACAAATGGAACTGTACAGAGCAAAATTCCTGCTGTGAGCATGAAAGGTTTGAAGAGACCACCCGCTGTTCTAAGGGGGGAGACCATTTAATGTCCAGGGGGAGCTTGGAGTTTTTTTAAATAAATAATTTCTAGCTCAGTTTTGGTGAAACAAATAAACTCTTTTTCGGCAGTCTTGAAATAAAAAAAAATTCTGGAAGGGGTATTGATTTAAGAATGAATATTCGGACTTTGCATGCTTGAAATAGATACTAAATACAGCTGCCGTCACCTTGAAATAAAATTTCCTAACAAGGAAAACTCCAAACCTCCCCCCCCTGTAAATTAAGTGGTTGGTCCCTTACACATGTGGCACAGCTACTTTTCTGCCAAGAGCTTTGTTTTAGTGTTAATCTGCACTTCTTTCCCATTTAATACATAATGAGAGTTTACACAGATCAACTTACAGCGAAACACTTTGATATAGAATTAGAGTGGACTGTGGCACTGTGAAAATGGCACCTTGTGACTCATGATAGCTGATGAAGTGTCATCTTCTCTACTGTCAACATGGGAAACATAGAGGCTGTTTGATCAGTCATGATCAAGAGAAAGCCATTTGACTTCTCATAACAGATTTTAGAGTGAAAATAAGATGCATAATCCTTTCGTTTGGCTGTCACCAACAAGTGGGATAAGTCTCCTTCAATCAAATTAACATTGAAAGTATTGGGTTTGATCATGACAAATCATCAGCATGATGACACACAAAGTGCCATTTTCACAGTGCTACAGTCCACTCTAAAGTCTAAATCTATATCAAAGTGTTTTGCTGTAACTGCTAAAACACTCCATTCTCATGTGTATTTTATGTGAAGTAGAGTTTGCTAGCCTATACTTGATTTATGATAAAGCATGGAACTACATCTGCAGCCAAACCTTCTACTTCACTTGTAAAAATGACTCTTTTACGACACATTCGTAATGATTAACAGTAACTGTTGTTGAATTATTTATATTTTTTAACTTCTGGCATTTACATGTTTGCCAATAAGCCTTTCCGCAATATTGCTCAAACATTGCAACAATAATTATCCTATTTGTCATTAGACAGTATCCATGCAATAAAAATATTTCTTTGAATTAAATGCAAAAATAATCCTGTTTTTAGGCTTACCACATGTGCCAACGGCACAAAAATAGTCTTTTAAATGAAAGAAAGTGATCTGAACTATCTCCTTTTTGACGGGACTGCAATTGTGTGTTTATTTGTTTCAACTGCAGGACTACCTTTACCACAACTGGAAAGTTACTTCACCAAATGGCGCACTGCAGCACAAAGGATTGGTTTTTGACATTCTTGATTCGCTGTCTTTCGCATTCAATTTTACGTGAGTGTGCTTTTACCTTTGAGATTTTCATTGCAGATCAACTTGTTATATTGAATAAATGTTTTGCTCCTCCACGATTGGAAAAGTAGACACAAAGTCACACTAGAGTACAAGCTTATGTGAGCCAATGTTCCAACAAGTATTTCAATTCAAATTGTGTCAAATATAATTCATTCTTATTCCAGGATACGACAGCCAGGTGCAAACAAACTGAGGTTCATGATTGACTGAATGTTTTTATTACTTGATCCAATATCCATTATACAATCCAAATTGACCCTTTAGCTTGATGACATGGTATTGGGAAATGATTCTTTTCACTCCATATAATAAGTACAATATTGTCTTTGGTAAGATCGCCAAACAGTGAAACAATTACAATGAATACAATATCTTGAATGTTGATTCTCTATCTCCAGATTCATATAGTTCTATGAATTTACCTTCAGGAGTTTGAAATTCAGCGCCAGAATTTTCAATGTCTTCTCGGCATCCTCATCAGTGGCATAGACTAAGTGACACCTCAGCCCCCTCACAATGCTACTGATGAAGATGCCGAGAAGACATTAAGAATTCTGGCACTGAATTTTGTACAATCTCCTGAGGGTAAATTCATTGATCAATTATACAATATTTATTACCATTTAAATTGTATTTAACTTATTTTTTCCAAAACCCAGCTATGAAGTACTTCCTGCAGAGTCCTATGGTATGTCAAGGAAGGGCCTCACAGGAATGGTCTACTACAAGGTGAACTACTTGTTCTTTGTTTTTTGTTGTTTTTGCTCCAGCGGGCCAGGTTTCCCAGGAATTTGGAAACATTTTTGATAATTTGTGACATCCCGCTGACGATTTTTGGTGATTCAGTAGAGCAAAATTTGATCCATGACGTTCCTAGAAAACAGAGGAACTCCTCCGGAGCAGTCAAACTTTTTGTATGCCACTGTGGAAGAGCCAGAATTTTTCTCAATTTTTGGAAGTTCGGTGGGCATTTTTCTGGATAGCAGGAGTAAAAAACATGATCGGCGGGCTATATGGCCATGCATTCCCTGCCCCTACGGATCATTGTGCTGCTCCGGTGGATCATTTCCAGCTTCGCCAATGGTTTTTGCAGCCTCGCCAATGGTTTTCTTCCCTGGCAATCTATTTAGTCAGAGCGAGTAAAATATTTGTCAATTTCACTCCGAACAGCTAAATTGAGAAGGCACCCAAGTAGCAGCAGTCAATGCATATTTTATTATGGCTCCCATGTTGGTCATCATTGTGAAGTTCCAGATGGGTGATAGACACACATTAATTGTCATATTAGTTTAAAACAGGCATCATGCTATGTTCTCAAGACAAGGCTTTTATGATGCTATGCCGCAATGAAAGTAAATTTCCAGGCAAATTTGATGAAGATCATGGACTAGACAGCATTACATAATCAATTAATTAGTGGCCTTTCTGCAGTGACAAATTTTCTATCATCGGCCAGTTTGAAAGAAGCAGCATTGTGGCAACAGATTTACGACCGATGATTAGGCCCTAAACCATTGTCTTTGCACCTGGTTTATTTGTGCGCCGATTCTGATTTTGCAATGGCACTGATACATGTACTGTGAGGGACTAATTTTTGGGACATGCGATGCATTGATCAATCAAGGTCGCAGTGCATACAGAAGTAATGATGCGGTGCAGGAAAGTCTGATACCCTGATGGACGAGTCGACATGTGATTGGTGACTGTCAGGGATGTCACCCGACTTCTAGGATCAATGTAGAAGCTTTTGTCGATCGAATTAGATGCACTGCACATAGATTTTTGTGCAGTGAAAAAATCAACGGCATATGAATCAACATTTATGAAAATTCCTTGGAAATGGATCTTAGCTCCAGTGTTGTAAACTCCGATGTGGTTAACTGTTGCACAACTGGCCAAAACACATCGGGTCACATCGGGCTAAATGGATCTGCACTGCAGAAAAAAAAACCTTGATTTGTTGTCTTGAGAATCAGGCATTAGTCCACTCAATATTGACAACAAGTCAACTGTGGACAACTGTAATTATGTAGTCAAGCGCAGTACAACCGGGCCAGGGTAACCACCATAGCAATTTTGTTATGTGTGATAATGGATGGCACGAAAGATCATGATATTGCTTACGTGCATTGCTTCCAGACGGCTACAATATAAAGCACAACCCAAGGGGTTCCAGAGGCGGTGGAACTGCACTTATCTACAGGAGTAGCCTCTCTGTTAAGTCAATCCCAGACACATCAGTCCATCCATCATTTGAGTTACTCCATTGTGTTATTCATTCCACTCAGACTGTAAACTTGGCCGTTGTATATCGGCCTCCTCCTTCCCAAAAGAACAAAACCACCCATCAACAATTCTTGGTTGAGTTTGGTCACTTCCTTGAACATTTCATCACAACATCTGGTAAACTTTTGATTGTCGGTGACTTTAATTACCACATCGAAGATCCAACACACAAAGAGGCGGTTGACTTTCTTGACTTATTGAAGTCTTTTGACTTGCAACAACATGTGTCTGTTAGTACACATAAATCAGGTCATTCACTTGACCTTGTTCTCAGCAGATCAAGCGATGATCTTGTCTTGTCTGCTCTTGCTGAAGATCATGGGTTCCCCGATCATTACCCAGTACGCATGACCCTGAATTTGAAGAAACCACAATTGCCTGTCAACAAAATCACCTACAGGAACTTCAAGAAGATTACTCGTGATACTATGGAGGAAGCCGTTGCGGAATCTCGTTTAGGCAAAGTTCCATCTGATATGCCATTAACTGAGCTCACAGATCTATATGACGCAGAATTCAGAAAGATCGTTGACAATCTTGCTCCAGTTAAAACTCGTTCCATCACTCAGAGACCTGAAGCTAACTGGTACAATGACAAAATCAGGGTGATGAAGCAGAAGCGTAGGCAGACTGAAAGGCGTTGGCGTAAGTCTGGTCTGGAAGTCCACAGACAAGCCTATTGCAGTGTCAGAGATGAAGTCCTTGCCAACATCGATCAGGCCAAGTGTGACTACTACAAAAAGACAATCACAGAAAACAAGGGTGATTCTAAGAAGCTATTCACCATTCTGAACGATCTCCTTGGACGATCAAAGAACCAAAGTCTCCCACCAGACTTTGAGCCAGCTGAACTATGCGCAATGTTCAGTGATTTTTTCATTGAAAAAATAGATAAAATCAGACATTCAATCCATTCCGATAATAACTTTGATTTGCCAGCATACCAACCTGATGTTTCTTGCAGTCTGAACTCGTTCAAACCAGTCACATGTGCTGAAGTGTCTAAAGTGATTGCAACAAGCCCTAGCAAGAGCTGTGCTCTTGATCCAGTACCAACAGCCATTGTCAAACTAGCATCAAGTTCCATCTCTCCAGTAATCACCAACATCGTCAATAAATCCCTTGCCAGCGGGATTTTCCCTGACAGCTACAAGAATGCACTTGTTGCCCCAGTGCTAAAAAAGGCTAGTCTTGACCCTGGTATTCTGAAGAACTATCGCCCAGTTTCGAATCTGGGGTTTGTCTCCAAAGTAATTGAGAAGGTCGTTGCAGCTCAACTTACATCACATCTCAACAACAACAATCTGACCGAGCCATGTCAGTCGGCTTACCGTAAAGGACACAGTACAGAGACTGCCTTGATACGAGTGCAGAATGACATCATCCATGCTATTGGAGAGCAGAAGGCTGTGTTACTTGTCCTACTGGACTTGTCGGCGGCGTTCGACACCGTAAATCATGTACTGCTTCTAGACACTCTCAAACAGTTTGGCGTCTCGGGTTCTGCACTTTCCTGGTTTTCTTCATATCTGTATTCAAGACAACAAGCTGTTAAAATTTCACAGACTGTTTCTGGTCCAAAACAGCTCTCATGTGGTGTGCCCCAGGGCTCTGTCCTGGGGCCACTGCTATTCACGATCTATACTGCTTCCTTAGGCAGCCTCCTTCGATCCTCAGGCTGCAATTATCATCTCTACGCTGATGACACTCAGCTGTGGGCCACTTGTAAAGCAAGCGAATTACAGCAAACTGTGAATCATCTTCAGGAGTGTGCTTCCTTGATTCAGTCTTGGATGATCAATCATCACCTCAAATTAAATGAGGACAAAACAGAGTATTCAATCATTTCCTCAAAGGCTATCGCACGAAATCTCCAGCCACCCCCTCTATTAATTGGTGGCCACTGTATTCCATCGTCAGAAAGTGCTCGCAATCTCGGTGTTATCATTGACTCACATGCATCCATGGAGGCACATGTGGCAACAATTTGCAAAACATCATTTCTCCATATCTATACGCTGCGAAAAATCAGGAAACATCTTGACCAAGACTCCATGGAATTACTGGTGCATGCCTTCATAACTGCCAAACTTGACTATTGCAATGCGCTCTTACTCGGTCTTCCATCAAAACTAATTACCAAACTCCAGAGAATTCAGAATGTAGCCGCTCGAATATTAACTGGCACAGGGAGTAGAGACCATGTTACACCTGTGCTGAAATCACTTCACTGGCTCCCTGTGCAGCAGCGCATTAAATTTAAAGTGCTTATTGTCATGTATAAAGCGATTCATCGAGATGCGCCTGACTACTAAGGGGGTGTTCCTGGTGGCTCTTTGACCTTTGTGACCTTGTCCTAAGGGCACTTTTGAGTCCCCTTTGAGCTACCTATTTAATATCCTAATTGACCTCAGTAACCTAGATATATTTTTTCACAAGTTCCTCAGTAACCAGAGATTCTACAGAATTCTGACCTTTGTGACCTTGTCCTAAGGACACTTTAGAGTCCTTCTACCTACCTATTTAATGTCCTAATTGACCTCACTAACCTAGATATATTTTTTCACAAGTTCCCCTGTAACCAGAGATTCTACAGAATTTGTGTCCAGAATCCACAACATTTCATCAGATTTGTTTCTCCTCAAGAATTTAGTTATTTTACAACATTCTGAAAATCATGTCATTGGTATTTATCTAATATTCTACTATCTTAAGCAATAAAAGGTGTTTACAGCGTTTGGAGAAGTATTCTGAAAACCATACGAAGAGCTGTACCAATAAATTATTCAGTCTGTTGTAGTGATCAGTTCACATGATCCACCAGTTCTGTAAATTGATATGTGGTGTTCAATCAAAAAATACATTCCTGTCAAAGATTACATCTGGTAACTATATTCCAACACCAAAATACCACCGGAATGAGTCATAAGTGGACGCCTCATCATTCAGCCAGGAAACACTGGATATCTGCCTTCTTTCCCTATTAGCCTACAAATTCATTAATACCGGATGTAAAGCCCAAGATTTCATACATCCACAGCAGTCTCAACCATCATTTATCTCATTTCTGTGTCCTCCTATTCTCGTTAGCTTAGGTTAATAAATACAGGATGTAAAACCTATATCATCCGTCCACCAGCTTAGCAGGGTGCCTATGTTGGACAGTAGACTCAACCATCATTGCTGTGTGCACCTATTCTCATTAGCTTAGGTTCATGAATACAGGATGTAAAACCCATATCATCCATCCACCAGCTTAGCAGGGTGCCTATATTGGACAGCAGTCTCAACCATCATTTATCTCATTGCTGTGTGCTCCTATTCTCATTAGTTTAGGTTCATAAATACAGGAAGTAAAACCCATATCATCCATGGACAGTAGACTCAACCATCATTGCTGTGTGCACCTATTCTCATTAGCTTAGGTTCATAAATACAGGATCTAAAACCCATATCATCCACCCACCATTACTTTCTCAATATCTATCTATCTATCTATCTGATCAATTACAGAGTTGAAATATTACTATTCAGTTTTACACATCTGATACACTCATAGTCTCAAGCTGAATTGTTTTGATATGTTGTGCTCTTTGTTTATAATAACCAATCTTAGAAATAAGTTCTTTTTACAACTCCATATTGCCTCGAATAACATTCTGACAGGAAATGCACCATGTTTCTCAGGGTGATCATGTAAAGAAATACCTTATTCATTGGTAAAAACCTGTTTAAAGTATTCATTACAACACATCTGGAGGCAGGAGATGATGCACATGCTGGGTCAGAGGTCATACCCCGAGTTATAAACACTGACACCTTATATCAAGTACACAGCTATATCCACATAACTGATCCATACAGAAAGAAAAAGGTCTAACATTTTATCATTCATGAAAATATTACAAAAAGAAGCATGGAATGTATGACACATCCAAGAAAATCTGATATGCCTCCAACAACATTCTTAGCTCTCTCATATAGTGATCAGATCACTTGAAATTGATCTGGCAGTCTAAAAATATCTCCTGGAATGTGGATTCCATCCAGGAAACACCTAACTTCCTGTCAGACAAGGAGAGGTCAGGGTGAATGCCTCATCATGTTACAGTGTCTTAAAAAGTTAGTCATCACAAATGTCAGCATAAGCCCATAAAATGAGTCATCAATGGAACTTGTCACAGATGTCAACTGCCTTACTGGTCTACAGGTAAGAATTTTTACAGTTGTTGAAGCTAAAGATCAATACATAACACTGTTGGGTCAATTCCTCTAATTTCATCCAGTGCTTCACATATTATGGCTTAACACTGGTGTTTTGCATCCAAATGCAGCATCTTGCAACCTGTCAAAAATTTGTCAACAAATGCGTCCAATCAACAAAGTCGATTTTCACTAATTACAACCAGCCTAGCCCTCCCATACGTCGAAGTAAGATAGATATATATCGTATAAAGACCATAGTATACTATTTCAACCATAATATTGCTTAAAATCGACTATATTGTCGATTAAACATGTCAAAACAATGCATTCACAAATGTCAACAAAATTAGCCAAACAGACGAAGTCGATTTTCACTAATTTCGATCAGCCTGGCCCTTCCATACACCGAAATACGATAGATATATATCGTATAAAGACCACAGTATTCTATTTCAACCATAATTTTGCTTTAAATCGACATTTAATCGATTAAACATGTCAAAACATCACATTTCACATCTGAAATACCCACGTGATCGCCATGTCCCCGCTGTTCGATGGTGATTTTCTCGCCGAATCGGACGTTGATTGACTTGTCAGTAATCGTGGGCACTCTTCAGATGTCTCAAATCAATCCACACCATCATTACAGTCTTTTTTGCCCGTTTTCCAGCGTTTATAGCGTCCGAAAATTGTCCATCTTCCCGAAAATGCGGATGTCGCCATGTTTGTCTTGTCACGTGACCACGCTCATCCCTCTCCACATTATTTAGAATGGCCAAAATAATTGTTGGAAAGCACTCAAAACCTCTTTAATTACTACAAAATGTCCGATTAAACTTCTTTTATTCGTTTAAAATGCGCGTTTAATCGACATACCTCAGCGTTGCAACGTTTGACAATGGTTTAGTCGTGGCGCATATTTTGCGCCCGCATTGCAGTCTGCTTATTTCCGCTTCCGATCGAATAAATCTCTCGTAAACGTCTAATATATCGCTTTTAAAAGCCACAAAATGTCCGATATATTAATATGTAATCTGCCAAGCCAGGAGAGAGCGGTAAGCAGGTCTAGATATACTAGGCCAACGCTGTTGTATTACGGTGTGCGTGTGTGAATTGTCAATCAATCAGATCAGAAATTTCCGTCATTTTGCCGATTTCGTGAACGGCCGCTAGAGGCGCCACTGTTTCGGCGCGCCCTCTGGCGTTTTTTGCGGCGTTATGAACGGAGTCATGCTACTTACCCACCTGCGCATGCGCGATAGAATAATGGCGGCGAGCATGTAGCAAAACAAAGATGGCGAATGACACGCTGAGATTGAAGGGACAGTATTGCATGATTTTTCAGTACGTACATGACTAGTGTGGGAAGGATCGCTAAGCGATCGCAATTTGCGCCTTCGGCGCAAATTGCTCTCGCTTACCGCTCTATTATATATGCATTTAGTAATGTTTGTCTGCCATTATTGAGTATTTTAAAGCGTTTAAGCTTTGTTTTACGCGTGTGACGTCATAAGGCGGGAAAGGCCAGTGCGCTGCAGCAAACCTTCGACGCCCGAAAAATTCTTCTTCTTCTTCCATATAATCAACCGCAAGTGATGTATTGTGGGTTTATGTTGATATTGAAGCATTTTGAAATTACTGTAGAATGGGCAGTGCGCGGCAGCAAACCCTCAACCTATACTTGGTGTTAACTGGAGCATTTTGCCTCTCAGCAATGTAGAATACGTTTTAAGTTCCTAATGTATGTAAATAAGAGAACATTCTATCTAAAACACTTTTCTCTCATAATGGTTGAAACCTAAATTTGCAATATCTCTACTCCTAAACGCACTATGGTCACAAATAACCCATGAAAATGGGGGTTTTTAGGGTCAATGATTTCGTTTGTCTACAAATCGGACCCGTAAGATATCAATTTCTATTCCAAAATGGCCGAAAACTAAATTTGCAATATCTCGGCTCCTAAACGCTCTATGACCACAAATAACACATGAAAATAGGGGCTTTCATGGCCGAGGAATTCATTCCTTGACAAATCGAGTCCATAAGCAGGTAATTAGTGATAACTCTGCTAATAAGTAGGTCAGAATGGCAAATAGCCCATCAAAATAGGAGTTTTCATGGCCAGCAATCCGGATATTGAGTAATCAAAGTCATCAGCTCTCAATTTCTAGTCCAAAATAAGTTTTGGTACAATAAAGCAATGAGAATAAGTACGACAAAGAAATATTTTTAACCGTTTATTTTCAAGATACATTATACTCAAGTCTCAAATTTTCAAAAAGTTCTTCCACAATACCCCTCTTCATTGTCAATCCTTTTTGTGAATATAGAACCTCTCCATCTTCCCGCTTGTAAAAGTATCTCATATCGACCGTTCCAGATCTATAACAGGAAATCCGAATCATGTTGTTGAAGTCAAAAATCCATTCGTTTCTGTCAGTGAAGGCTCTATTTATGTCGGCTCCAGCGTTTACGAAATTTATAATCTCCCTTTCGTGCAACCATATTCCCGATTTAGTCGGATATTCTCCAAGATATTTTCGAATGTCTAGCCTTTTCTGTCCTTCGTATTCCTTCAATTCCATTCTAGTTCCATCGGATAGCGTGTACTGAAATGTTCTTCCCTCCATGATGACTTCTCCCAAAGTGTTGCCTGAATGGTTCGACAGGGCCCTTTTAAAGGCTGTCAGACCTAAAAATAGCCAACAAATTCATAAAAACTGACTCTAGAACCAGTTTCATCCGGTTATCAGCCCCCTTACTCATCAGTTCTAAAAATAACCCTTGTTTTGATGGAACTGGATTCCACAGAGGGTGCAACTTTACCCCTGTCACAGCTGGTATCCATGACAGACATGGCGGTATCCACTGGGAAATCCCTGATCTAAAAATAATTGTATTGCACAAAATGGCTATGACTCACTGGAAAACTCCCTGTACTAAAAATAGCAATGGTATCCGGAATAGTCCACTAATTGAGGAGGTGGAGCAGGATATGAATAATTTATCAAATGCAGACTGCTTTGGCCATGGAATAGTCCACTTATCATGGAGGTATAAATGGTCTATAAAAGGAAACTGCTGAGTTATTCTATACATAAGACACCATAGTGGAGGTGACTATGTACCCTTTTAAATACATACTACCTGATGGTACTAGATTGCAAATGGATGATTATAGCTGGGGAAATATAGTTAGTGTTCGGAAATTTATCGGGGAACACCCAAGCAGATATGGAATATCTTTTCATGAAAGAGAAACTATGAACTTTTTAAATTTGGAAAGCGACATAAACAGAGCATTTGATGAGAGAACACAATTAATTTTTTACTTCAATAATTCAATTAGGATTACTTGCCAGTTTAATGGAACTGTTGACTTCAGACACATGTGTGAAATGGATGATGGCCAGTACCGGCCTTCTACAAGAGGAATAAAATTGAGGAGAGATGTTGTTGAGGAATTGTTTGAAGTTTTGAGAATTTTATTATAACTGTGCAATGGAAATAAATTATTAAAAATACTTATGCCTTTGTTTTTATCACACCTGTCTCAGTGACCAACTTTTAGTATGCATAAGGTAGCTATCCTTCGTTTGAACAGACACAGAACCATCATACACACACACACACATGTGTATAATGACATAAATTCATGATCTGCCCTCTGAAAATGAAATCTGCCATTGCAAATGTACGATCTGCCATTCTACAATGGTAAAAGATAGGAAAAATTTGCAGGATCTGCCATTCAATAATAGCTTTCTGCCTTTCAACATGGAGCATCTTCCATACTATTTAAATCTGCCCTTAGAAAAGAGTAATCTGCCATTTTACAATGGTAAAAGATAGGCAAAATTTGAAGGATCTGCCATTCAATAATAGCTTTCTGCCTTTCAACACGGAGCATCTTCCATAAAATCTGCCCTTAGAAAGGAGTAATCTGCCATTTTACAATGGTAAAAGATAGGAAACTTTTGCAGGATCTGCCTTTTGATTTTAGCAATCTGCCATAATATCTGCCATTCAAAAATTGTGATCTGCCATATGAAATGTACAATCTTCCATTTTTCAGTGGTAAAGATAGGCAAAATTTTGCAAGATCTGCCATTCAATAAAGGCCATCTGCCTTTCAAAATGGAACATATTCCATAAGATTGAAGCAATACATACAAAAAACAAACTCGTTTTTTCATTTTAAAATTTTATTTTTCTATCATTGCACAAAGCTCATACTCAGTCTCAATGACTGTTACAATATTAAAATCGAATCCAATTTCTTCTAGCCGGAATTCCAGGAGGTCTTCTAACAGTATCTTCCTTTTTGACTTCTGGCTTCTTTTCTCGAAGTGATTTCCTCTTCTTTCTTTGATCTTCAGTAGTTTCTTTCTTTCTTTTGTCTTCAGCAGGTTCTTCTAGTCTTCTAACACCATCTTCCTTTTTGGCTTCTAACTTCTCCATTTGAAGTGATTTCCTCTTCTGTCTTTGATCTTCAGTAGCTTCTTTCTTTCTTTGGTCTTTAGCAAGTTCTTCAGGTGGATCTTGAGCGGATTCTTCAGCCTTTTCTTCAATTTTCTTCAATAGACGCTGATATCTCTCTCTTGGTAACAGTACATGATCCTCAGCCATCTCTAACCTGTTTAAGGCACGCTGTTAACAGTACTGAGATAGTTCTCGTATGTTCTCCCGCAATAATTCTCCTCTTCTTACTTCCGACCTGTCTATCAGCCAGTAAACGAATGATCTCAGCATCTTTTCTGAGCTTGTTTTTATAATGTTTGCTCAGCTCAATCCTAGCTTGTAGAATGTTCAGCGCCAGTTCTGATATGATGTTGAGTTGTTCCTTGGTTGATGTTGATATTAAAGCCTTTGCCTGTTCCTCAGAGGAAGGATTCGCTAGTAATTCCAGAAAGTGAATATGCTTCAAGATATGCTCCATCCTGAGACCTTAGGTCAAATGACACCATTGATGTGTGTTGTGGCTATTTATTTTGGAAGGTATACCACAGTGTCCTCATTAGGGAAAATACAGGTTCTCAGTGCATACTTATGATCAGGGTGAACAATTAGGTACCCATATGGTCTTTCCACAGCTTTATGATAGCTATCCATAAAGTAGTCCCTTTTTCCAGGGAACATCTGAGAGGCTAATGTTTTAATCTGTTGGACACTTCTAGTATTTTTGAACAAACAGAAGCAATCTGTGTTGAGGCCTATCTCTCTTATGTGTTGATTGGGGTGAAACAGATTTTGTAATGTGATCAGTACATTTACATGGGAGTGATGGGAAGTCACACAGAATAATTTAGAAATTTCTTCATTTATAAGATGCATGAAATCGTCAATTATCAAAAGGGTCTCTCCTCTGTTTTCACTCCACCATTCAGCCAGCTCTTCATTGGAGGGTATGCTTTTTCTAAACTCCACATGTCCTTCCAAATCATCATAGCTATCTGACCATGTTGAATAACAATATAAAATTCTAGCAGGGGGTGGTTGAAACATTTTCTCTGCATCCAATATCATTCTTTTAATGAATTCCGATTTGCCTGAACGACTTCTGCCTACCACAAGAAAATTTGTGGGCAGTGTGAAAGGTAAAGTGCACATCTTGATGGCTAATTGAAAAATGATTACATTTCATATATCGCCCTACTTTTATCCATCTTTATCCCACCAGGGAATTTCGCGTACACGATGATGCACATTCCCTCCTTTAAGGCCTCATCAAACCTCAATGAAATGGACATATTTCCCACCCGCTTGACTTGTAATGATTCATTCCACTCCTCATGAAATCTGTATAGAGTGAAGCCATTAGGGTATGCCATTCTGGCAATTGGATTTACTTTTTCTTGACAAATACCATTTAGTGTTTGGTATGCCTCAACATAGTTTCCTTCCTCTGGCTTTGCACCATACTTTGGTTGCAAAGGATCAATGCCCATTGGCTGTCCATCCACTGTTACTCCTATGAAATTTAGTTTGGAATTTTCAAAAAAGAATGGGTCATCATCATAGGAGGAACCATTCTGGGCACTGTCTTTCACCATACCTATGATTATTTCAGAAGGAATTCTTCCTTGGAAGGGATCATTAATTGACCCAGAATACATTCCTTTTCCTAGAGTAAATTTCTTCACTTCTGTTTTGGTGTAAGGAAACATGGCAGGTTTTGTAGCCATGATTTCTGAGTGTGCTATAGCTATTTCTGGTGCAATGTTGACAGTGCATACAGAAAGGGAAGCCTTTGTTATAACAAGTTTATAATCAGGTTTTGGTTTGTTCATGGGTGAGAATAGGCAGAATTGATCTTTACTTCTGTGTAAAGTAACTGAAAGTGGAACTCCATTTGGAATTAATTTAGGAATTTCCATCACAGAGGAACACAGTGGTCCCGAAAGATCCACTTCCCTAGATTTGTCAAACAATATTCCCCTCTTATAAGTTGATGTTTCAGGGTCGGAAACAGGCCAGCTCCTTTCCTTTTTCTCTGTCTCTTCAAAGAACCCTTGACTCTGAAGAGCCACTTTTTCTTCTGCTTTAGTCATTAGAAGGGCTTTTAGGTATGCCTCATAAGGGTAGCAGTCATCCGAATTGGTCAAAATCTTATCCTGCAAAGCTATATCTACCCTTGACCAGAGACTATTCATGATATTGTTTACCGGATGTACCATATCTGAGGTCCCTTGTGAAGCAGCTGGCTCATCGCCCTGAGTCCTGTCCCCAGGAGAGTTACCTTCTGACCCCTCCTGTGAAGTTCCCTTTGCCTGCACGGCTGTCCTCTTTTGTTCATCAAGAAATGATACAAGGGTGACCCATCTTTGTGTACTATCTTACAACTCACATGTAATTTTGTTTTCCTTAGATCTAAATAAGCTCCACTATTGTTTGGTATTCTAAACTGGATAACTCCTTGGGTACTAAAATCATTCACCGGATAATAAGTAATACATCTAGCCTGTTTTACTCCAGAATCATGGACAGGTTTTTCAAATATGGAAAGCTCTTCTGGATAAGCCACTTCATTCAATGTTTCCGCCATTTCTTGTTGAAGATATCTTTAACTTCCTTCACCTCTGATTTTGCTTTTCTCTTTACAGAGCTCCTTCCTCTTTGAGTGTTAGTGCTAGACTGAACAATGTCCATGGTGCTCTCCTTTATATCCTCTTTCAGGTCAGACTCAGCTCTTTTGGTAGCTGCCTCAGCTGGTACAACAACTTGCATCTTTGGCATATCTTCCTTAGTCTTCCTCTTGGTATCAATCACAATCAAATTTCTCTTTCCACTCTTCTTGATGACCTTGGAGCCTCCTTCAGCTTGCCTCTTGAAGTGCTCCAGAACAGCCTTGTAGTCCAGAGAAGTCATTATTTTGAAGTGTTCGGGTTGCCTGTTCGGGTGAAAATGAATGTTCTTCTCCTTTGTGATCCATTATATAGGTGCCATTATTTCTTTCTCAGGTGAAGTGTGCAGACAGTCCAACCATTTTTAAACTTTGGTTTTTGTCCATTGTGGTCCAATATGTAGATTTCAATGGTTCGCATGGATTTCACACTGATTGGTACATAACGAGGAGTGGGTATGATAAGCGAATTACCAGCTCTATAATAAGATTTGAATAATCTATATAGCACTGGTTTTTGTATAGAATCTACTATGCTTTCTGCACAAATGTTACTGTACAAAGTAACAAACTGTGGGTAGTATTTTGGCATCATAGTCGGAAGATCTATGTCCAAAATAGCAATTTCCCATTCGCCATCCAGTTCCAAGGTTGTACCAAGATCAATTCTGAAATTGTCGGCAGCATTGTCCGAGAATGGTACTGTGATCCCACTGTTTCCATAGATGTACATTATTCGACGTCCTTCAGTTCCTTTGTGCTGACCCAACTGTCAAATTTTGATGAATAGCCCTTCCAACGTATTAATGCTTCCCTGGTTCCTTTCCTTCTGCGGTATCTGAGCACTTTCTCCACCTTATATACTCCATCATCCTTGGCCAGCTGCAACTCCTGCTCATAGAAACTAGACTTGATTTCTTCACCATTCAAATCCACCAGTTTGTACCTTGGAGGGTGAGAGGCTACTCTTTTGTCTATCACAAACAATTCATCCGTCCATGTTTGTTCATATCCCTTTTTGAATGGACTTCTCTCTGTTGGGATTCTCACTTTGTCACCTATTTGAAACTTGTAAATTATAGGTGTTTTTTCCCTCTTCAATTCGGTTGGTAGGTACAGTTTTTCATACAATTCCTGTTGGTTTTCCTTTGTGACTTGATTGGGAGCTATCTTGAGGAAGGAATGACGGCTGTTGTTGTAGGCTTGTACGATGTCCTGGAGGTGATCAATATAATTTAAAGTCTGACGCTTGGTAAAGTATCTGAATATTCGGCCTTTGATGGTCCTTATGACTCTCTCAGCATAATTTGCATGATACACATTATAGGCTATCATGTGATGCACATCCTGGTTCTTGAGAAACTGTTGTACAACTTTTCCTGTATATTCTTTTCCTTGATCCGTTCTGAGCGTAAGTGGTTTCCTTCCTCCTTTAAAAACCTTTTTCATTGCCTCAGCCATCAGCTCAGGAGTCTTCTTTTTGAGAGGCTCAATCCATAAATATCTGGAGAACAGGTCAATAAAGACAGCTAGGTACTTGTAACCTTTGTTATACCAGCCTATTTTGTCCAAGACCATAAGGTCTGAATCCCACTGTTCATCCATTTTTCCAACAATGATGCTCTCTCTCTTAAATTTGTCATTGTAAGGGTTGTGTAAACTGTATGTCTCTTCACCCTTCAACCATTTCTTGACATCTCTGAACTTGAGTTTATGGGGGTTTCCATCAGCCTTTATGGCATTCCATAGGGCTGTAATACCTCCAAAACTACCAGCTCTTTTGGGGTCATAGTAAATGTTTTTCAAATAGTCATCAGACATTGTTGAGAACTACCTTGTTCCTTTTTATACTAGGATTAGGCAGTAGAAATCCTATAGAGGAGGATAACAGTCCTATCCAGACCTCGTTATGTTGTTGACTAATACTGAGATTGATAATACAAGTTATAACTACAATGTACAATACGATGACTTGACTGAAGAATACTACTTCGTTTTTAGGAACTTTGAATCCCAGAACTTGCCACTCTTGATTAGATGTTGTCTCTTCCATGTCAAAGTAAGAAATGAACAAAGTGGTATAGCGTTTCAAATATTTATTTACTCATGACAATGACATATTATACTAAATTTAAACTTGAAAGGCCTTGAAGGGTTTAACTCCTCTTCATCAATGTAGTCCAAGATTAAATCTTCGGTGACACACACAAGGTCTCTCAAAGTCACAACAATGTCCTCTTCCATGTCAGGGTGACTAATTGTAAAGCAGACCTTGTCATGCTCGCAGTGTCCGTCAAATGCCCTGCTGACAACACCTCTGAACATTTTCCGAATTTCCCTTTCAAAGGTTATGAGTTTGTCAAGCAAATGAGGACCAGCATCCAGTTTATGAGGCTCAAACTGTACGTAATAGATTCTTTCATCCAGACAAAACATCTTGTTGAAGTTTGCTGACAACTGTTGAATCCTGAACGGTGATTCCATCTTGCAGGAGTTTTGCCAGATCTTCTCTGTTACACTTCCTAAGGGCTTTGATATATCCGGGGTACCCTCTAGGACCACTTCTCCTAAGAGAGTCAAAGAAGGCCCAGTTTCTCTGAGAAGGACGTTCGAACAAGATGTCTTCAACGGTTGACCTGCTGAAGATGCGCTCCTGATACAAGTAATTCACAATGTCAGGATAAGGAGTCTCCTCTGACAACCTCACCCAGTGTCGTCTTATGTGCTCCTGCTCCGCTTTAGACATGTGTGCTGTAAACTGCAGACTGCTGAAAGGTGTTGTGAAGGGCCCTTTTATAGGTGGCCAGGCCATGGCCAGATCAGTCAGTACGATGTCTATTTTTAGAATGGATGAGTAATAAATTGCAGTGCTTTTTACCATATGTGACCAATGACACCAATTACTCATATTTCTGACACGTTATGGATAAAATTTGACCTTTGACAGGGGTAGAGTTTGTACCCCTCTTTGGAATGTCAGACATGAATACCAGCTGTGACCTTTGACAGGGGTAGAATTTATACCCCTCTGTGGAATGTCTGGCATGGATACCTTGACAGGGTAGAGTTTATACCCCTCTCTGGAATGTCTGAAATGCCAGTTGATCAAGCTATTTATAGAACATTCACAGTATATATAATGGTTATCCATCAATAACATCATTCCTGACTGAGTCAGAGTACAGACAACATGGCAAAGAGACAGCTTAGTGAAGATGATGAAGTGCCTTCAAAGTCACAAAGGCTTGATGAAGATGCAGTGCAACAAGATGACCCCTACTACATTGAAGAAAGTAGTGAGAGGATGCCTAGAAGATATGGCTATGAAGAAAGAAAATTCAAAGTCAAATTTGCTAAAGAATACATGGGAAGAAGACTGGTGGATGTTCAAGGGCAACTCAGAAGACTGTTTGAAGATGTGGTTGCAAGAGCTTTGAGGGACTACAGTGGAGAAGATAGAGCTAGCATCACTATACAGCACAGTGACCTGAGAAGAGATATAGTCATACACATGAGAAGAAACAGAGATATTTCGGCTGAGGCAATCATGAGCAGGATAGAAAAAGTTCTTCAGTCCGATGAGACATTGGATATTGACAATAGTTTTCAAATTAACTTTGGACTTCTCAGAACAGACAGAGGAGGTGGAAGAACTGTAGAAATAACGAACACAGATATTCGAGACAAGAACAACTCTTTGATCAAGAAAAAGTGCATCACAGTAATTCCGGAACTACAAGATGATCAGACCTGTGCTGCAAGAGCAATATCAGTTTGCATGGCAAAGTTGAATAATGACCCTCATTTGAAGGAGTTACAGAGACTAAGAAGAGCTCACAGACTGGGAAAGAATGGACAGAAGGGAAGAGCTCTGGACCTGCTGAGAGAAGTTGGTCTGTCTCATGAAAGACCTGCTGAGGTAAGAGATTTTTGGAAATTTGAAAATCATCTTGATGTGCAGATAGTGGTACTGGATGTGGCTGTTGGATACGACATTGTCTATGCTGGAGAGACAAGAGATAGAAAGATCTTCTTGCTCAAAGAGGGTGAACATTTTCATGCGATCACTAATATACATGGATTATTCGCAAAGAAGGAAGTCTGCACAACATGTTTGAAATTTCATCAAAGCAAGCGTCAGCATCACTGTGAATTAAAGTGTCATATATGCAATAGAGAAGGCTGCAAATGGGAGGAGAAAATTTACTGCAAAGACTGTAATAGAACATGCAGGAATAGAGAATGTCATGATGTTCACAAGCAAGCTGGACAGTACAAGGCTGGCGAGAGAAAGGGAGAGGACAAGCTTTCGAGATGTGAACAGTACTACAAATGTAAAGACTGTAACAAACTATTAGATGCTACAAAGAGATCAAGAGAGGAGCATAGATGTAATGAATGGTTTTGTCAGTGCTGTCAAGAATTTGTAGAAGGTGAACATTTATGCTACATGAGAGGATCTGAGCCGAAGAAACAGAGAGGTAAATTCCTATTCTTTGATTTTGAATCAACACAAGATGAAATATCAGAGTGTGATCAGGGATATGTATATAAAAGAAGAGAAAACTGTCAAGATTGTACAGATGATTACACCTGCTCAATTTGTAGAAAGTGCAAAAACTGTAAAACTTGGCATTGTGGCTTGAAACATCATTTGCCTAATATGGTTGTGGCTCAGTCCTCTTGTGACTCTTGTACAGATGAGGAAACTCACTGCGAGTCTTGTGGCATACAGTGCTCATCACATTTAGAAGGAGAAAATTGTGCGGATTGTTATAAGAAGGAGGTGATGTTCAAGGGTTTTGACACTGTGGATAAATTTGGAAAGTGGCTGTTCAGGGAAGGACACAAAGGAGCAACTTGCATTGGTCATAATGGCAGAGGTTATGACTACATGTTCATTTTAAGCTATCTGCTCAATAATGGGATTTTCCCTCAAGTAACTTGGACTGGTTCAAAGATCATGTACATGCAGGTATGCAATTCTTTAGACATCAGGTTTGTTGATTCTTTCAGTTTTCTGCCTATGGCTCTTAGCAAATTGCCCAAGACATTGGGGTTATCAGCTAATTTGAAGAAAGGAGATTTCCCTCACAAATTCAATACTAGGCAAAATTTCAATCAAAGATTCTTTTCTCATTATCCTGCTGCAAAGTATTATGGAGAAGGTCTAGATAAGGAGTGGCATAGGTCAATGACTGGCTCCTATGACATGCATGAAGATATGTATTCTTACTGCAAGAATGATGTTATAATTTTAAGAGAGGCTTGTTTGAAATTTAGAGGTCTAATTCAGGAAGTGACATCAGTGGAAACAGAGGATGGTATGCAGAATGTAGATCCTTTTTCTCAGGTTACAATAGCTTCGACTTGCATGCAGATATATAGACAGAATTTTCTTAAGGAGAGGTATGAGGCTGTGGGAAGGGATGGTCAAGAAATAACTGTAGAAAAGAAGGGGGGAAACTTCTATCACAACAAAGAACAACTACCTTCAGGAGAAATCAGTGACAAAAAATTCAAAGATTCGGACATTGCTCACATACCTCCTCAGGGTTATGTGGCAAGATATAATCATAGTTACAAGTCTATTCAATGGCTTGAATCTGTTGCTGCTAGTTCTGGTGTATTCATTGAACATGCCAGGAATGTAGGAGAATTCAAAATTGATAATTACAGATTAGATGGCTATGACAGGCAAAATTCTATTGCTTATGAATTTCATGGGTGCAGATGGCATGCTTGTCCGAAATGTTTTCCTAATAGAGATGCAAAAGACCCTCAGACTGGACAGACAATGAAAGAAATATATGCTCATACTTTAGAGAGAGAACATTACTTGAGAAAGAAATTCAGAGATTTAAAAGTAATTTGGGAATGCGAGTTTGACCAGATGGTCAGAAATGACAAAGATTTGGCTGATTTTGTAAAGAACATTGATGTCCCTGAAAGGTTAAAGATCAGAGATGCTTTCTTTGGTGGGAGAGTGAATGCTATAAAGCTTCATTATCAGGCAAAAGAGGATGAAAAGATTTTCTACTATGACTTCACATCCCTCTATCCGTATGTAAACAAATACAAGGATCTACCTTCAGGACATCCGACAATAATAACAAAAGACTTCGATTATTCATTAGGATCATATTTTGGAATTGTCAAAGTCAAAATTTTACCTCCCCGGACGCTTTATCACCCTGTTTTACCCTATAGGTCAAATGGCAAATTGAAATTTCCTCTCTGCAGGACTTGCGCTGATCTGGAATCTCAACACCCTTGTCAGTGCAATGATGAGGATAGAGCAATAGTTGGAACATTCTGCACTCCTGAAATTCATAAGGCAATTGAAAAGGGTTATGTTGTCCTCAAAATATATGAAGTGTACAATTGGGAGAGAAAGTCTTCAAAACTGTTTGCGGAGTATGTCAATACATTTTTAAGAATTAAACAAGAATCTTCTGGCTATCCCGAGTGGGTTAACAGTGAGGATGACAAAGATGAATACATCAGATGCTATCAACAAGCAGAGGGAATAGATTTGGTTAAAGAAAATATTAGGCATAATCCTGGTCTCAGAGCAGTAGCTAAATTAGCATTAAATAGTTTCTGGGGAAAGTTTGGGGAAAAGACTAATCAGACTAAGAGTACATATATTACAGATGCGACACAGTTTAGACTTTTGGCAAATGACCCGACTAAGGAAATATGTCTTGTTCATAAAATAAATGACTATTGCTTATCAGTAGAATACAAATCTCAAACTACTTTCGAACCCGACAACATGAAAACTAATGAAGTAATAGCTTGTTTCACAACCTGTTGGGCTAGGCTGAAACTTTACGAGATAGTAGATTTCCTGGGAGAAAGGGTCCTCTACATGGATACTGACTCTGTTATATTCAAAGCAAAAGTAGGAGATAGCATGCCGCCCTTAGGTGATTATTTGGGAGAACTTACAGATGAACTACCTCCTGGTAGATTCATCAAAGAATTTATCTCATCTGGGCCTAAATCTTATGCGTACAAGCAGGATGATGGGAAAGAGAAGACAAAATTCAAAGGAGTGACTATCAATAGAGTGAATTCTCAATTTGTCAACTTTAATAGCATCAAAGAAATTATTTTTGAGGGCAAAGAAATAAAACTTCCTCCTTATGATCTTTTTGTAAGAGACAAACTTAGGGGGGCAATATACAATAGAAGGATGGTGAAAACTGTCAGATTAGTATATACAAAGAGAATATTACTGGATAATTTTGATACCCTACCGTATGGTTATGTAGATGTCTAAAGTTTTGTATACCTGTATAAATATACAATTGTACCTTTTCAATATTGTATATGTAAATTTGTATCTTATATAACTTGTACAGTTGAATATATATATTAATAGAAATTACAAATGTATGTATATATGTGTATATTGTTACTTGTATGTAATAAATGTTGAAATTGAAAAATGTTGTTTGTTATAAATCAGGGCTTAGTATTTTAAATTATCAGGAGATAAATGACTCTGTGGAATCTGGGTCAAAAAGGTATAGGGTCTAATAGTTCTAATATAGATCAAATAGACCTAGAGTCAATAGGTAAAATATATCTAGGTCACTGAGGTCAATCATTAATTAGGACAAAGGTCACAAAGGTCAAAGAGCCACCAGGAACACCCCCTTAGTAGTCGCCTGCTTATCTGAATGAACTTGTACATCATCATGTTCCATCAAGACAACTTCGATCAAGCGACCTAACTCTTTTGGATGTACCATTCACCAGATCATCACTCGTGCAGAATCGTGCTTTTGATGTTGCAGGCGCTAGACTGTGGAACGAATTGCCTGACTGTGTCAGGAAATCACCATCACTAGTCATTTTCAAGTCAAAACTGAAGACGCTACTATTTACACAGTATTACAATTGACATTTTACATCCTGAACTCTATTTACTAACTTTTCGTCCTATTGACACTTTTAATTTTCATATTTCTAATTTGTGATTTTATATTTCCATGTGAAGCGTTTAGAGTATTTATAGATTTTACGCTATACAAAATAAATTTATTATTTATTATTATTATTATTGCTTGACATTATTTTTTTGTTGCAAAACTTCTGTGAAAAGGCAAGTAATGTGGAACACAGAAATGTCCAACTTCCTTAAAACTGACCAATCAGAGAGAAGGATTTTGCCAAAAATGGCGGAAATGGAACAAATTAGTTTTCTCAGAGCTCTACGACATAATTATTTGACTTTTAAAAGTCCTTCTATTTCTTCAAATCAACTTAAATGTGCTATGCAGAGACACTGCGGATTGTTAAAAAAGAAGTAAAAAAATGCTCTTGTTTGTCCAACTAAAACTAAAAGCATTGGCTGAAAGAGGATTATGTAAACACAGCAACATGGTTTTGATTTCAATTTGCACTGCCCACAGGCCAGAGCTGTCATGCTGCTTCTCATACACTTGTTTTTCTTGATGGTGAACAAGGAGGTATAATCTTTCTGTCTGTTTTCCAATATACAATATTAAATAAAAGCTTCAGGACAGTTCAGGTATACTTGCAGCACTCAAAATTGATTTTTCATGCAAAAACCTTATAATTATTACAGGAATTCGTTTTGAAGTTGACTTGTGAGACACAAAGATTAAGCAATTTTGCTCTACGTGACGTATGGTAGAAAGCTACTCATGTGTGGCCAATATTCATTCAATTTAATGTAAATGAAGAAACTGTGAAGTCGGGATATTTTTAATCAGTTAATCTATTTAATTTCAGTTATATGTGAACATAAACAAATGGAAACTGTGAAAAAAACAAATTTGGTGGGTGTCTCTTTTTTGTAATCTCCTGTCACTCATAAAGTGTGGCAGATCATAACAAATGAATTGTGAATTACTTGAACTGCATTTGGCAATACCAAACCGCATTTTGTGAATGCTCATAAACAATTGGCTCTGTATTGAATGCACAAGAAACTGAAAGATCAGTCATTAAATTTTGAATGATTACAGTTTTTTGACAAATTTGTGAACAGATAAAGAATATATCTTTAGATAATGTTCAGATATATAGACCAACCTGTTTATCTATCTATCTATCTATCTATCTATCTATATATATATCTATCTATCTATCTATCTATCTATCTATCAATCTATTAATCTATCAATCTATCTATCAATCTATCTATCTATCAATCTATCTGTCTATCTATCTTTCTTTCTATCTATCCTTCGATCCATCTATCTATCTATCTATCTATCTATCTATCCATCTATCCATCTATCTATCTATCTATCTATCTATCTATCTTTCTTTCTTTCTCTTTTTCTTTCTTTCTTTCTTTCTAGCTGTCTAGCTGTCTGTCTATCTATCTATCTTATCTATCTTATCTATGTCTTATCTATCTTATCTATCTCATCTAGGCATATCTTATCGATCTTTCTATCTATCTCATTTATCGATCTTATCGATCTTAGCAACCTTATCTATCCATTCTATCTATCCTATCTATCTCATCTATCTATCCTATCTATCCTATCTATTCTATCTATCCCATCTATCCTATCTATCTATCTATCTATCTATCTATCTATCTATCTATCTATCTATCTATCTATCTATCTATCTATCTATCTGTTGATTTTAGTCTTTCTATTTTAACCGTTCCAATCTAATAATATTTTTATATGACTGCCTGCCAGGTCCTGTCTGTCGATCTATCAACTGCAATTTTCACAGGATCGTCAAAACGCGGTCTGAGATGTCAAAATATGGACACATGTGCCAGTGAATCTCATGATTATAATTAAAACATCAACCAATCAAAAATTTAGTGTGCAGAAACTGAATGATAAGCAAGAAACAACCTGACTTTATTTCACAGTTATGGTTTGTCTCACAGTTGGTTTTTTATGTATCACAGTTGGTTTTGTATATTTCATAGTTATGATATATGTTGCTATCTGTGTATAGCAGCTCAGATTCATAGTGAGAATGAACTGTGTTGCCACCACACGTCATGTAGGCTTCCATACGTCACGTAATAGATATTTCTATTTGCAATAACTCATTTATTCTCCTTTCTTTAACCCTGTTCTTAGTGGGTATTGTTTCTAAAGTAGTATGCCCTATTGCCAGGGCAAAAAGGATGAGATTTAACTTGATAGTTTTAGCCCAATGTCGAAAATACAATTTTTTCTGAAAATCATATCAATGGAAATCAACAAGTCAACTTCTACGCGAATTCCTGTAATGAATTAAGATAATACTTACTGCAGTTACCAGTAGGTCATCAGCTTCCCTAAGAAAGTAAAACGAAACATTCAGTAGGCCCCTGGAGTGCTACTGTCCTTGTACTTAATACAATATCATGGTACATTGGATGCAGAAATAGTCAATATACCAATGATATTAAGAAATTTCACTGGTTGAATCAAACTGTTTTCTTTCAGGAAGTGAACATGTCAGTCGGTGCCATTTCACCAACATACGGGCGTCGTCTATTTGTGGACTTCTTGATGCCTTTTCAAGACTTAGATACAACTTTTGTTACTTTCCAAAAACCCCCTGATCCTGATGTGCTTCTTGCTTTCCGCCCTCTGACCCTGTCAACCACCCTCACAACATTCGCCACTTGGATAATCTCTTGCCTTGTAATGTTCTTTTTTATGAATAAGTATCTTCCCGGTATGAACAAATTGCTCATGCTGCTGCACATCACAACAGATATGATCGGGCTCTTATTCAAACAGGGTAAGATGATATCAGTATTTTCCATATCTTTTTAGCTATAGATTTGGGAAAATTAATGTGATATTAGGATAAGAATTATTCGACATTCACAAAACGTTCTCCGTGTTTACAATGAACATAAATTTGTGTTTTGCTGGAAAAGATGAAGGGGATTAATTTTAGTGTTAAAAAAGAAAAATTATTACCCATTCGTGGTATATCAATTTGATTTGATGATATGTTCAAAAACGTAAAATGAACAAGCTTGTATGTTCTCATTAAAACCATTCCGGATGGCCGGGCCAGAAGCATGGTCCTCCTAAAAACAAATTCTTCATAAATCTTTTTGTTTCAGGTTCCATAATTTTTGGAAATGTTCCATCTATCCGTGCAAGGAGTATATTCATTTTTTGGACGTTCATTGCCCTCATCATAACAACGCTCTATGTGACCATTCTGGTTGCCATTGCTGCGGTACCTCCCAAAGCGCTTACCATTGACTCTTTCAGTCAACTGGTAAAACTACCAGAATATAAAGTGATGATATATGACGGGTCATCTGTAAAAGAATCTTTTGAGGTGATTAAGTGTATTCTATCTGTTTTAAATCAAACTTTCTTGTTTTTATCAATTCATCTTTACATAATACCTAAACTCACATGCTCAGAAATTAAGTATTGGTTTTGATTCCTCTGTGGCAGTAGAAACAATTCCTTGCCACTAATTGCACACATTTGAAATTCCCATTTCAAGATTTTAGCAACAAGGCAAAAAAAACTATTCTTAGCTGAATCGTTTCCTTTGTTTTCCAGTCTGCCAAAGCTGGAGATATGCATAAAATTTGGAACAATCAAATCAGTCCACATCCAGAAAACTTCCTGCCATTTGGCACATCCCAGGCAGCCATGGTAAAACGTCTTTCTATGAACAAGATAGCTTTTGTGACCGACACGGAAGAGCTGCGATCATTGCTGAATGTTGAATGTCATCTTCATATCGCAAGAGACAGAGCTTATGGCTCAGGCCTGGCATTTGCAGTTCCAAAATATGCTCCATACAAGAAAATCTTTGATACACAGTAGGTTTTTCCTTTTCTTCCTTTTCATGTCTTCACCTGATCAATCTTCTTCTTCTTCTTCTTCTTCACGTTATATCCCGCCTTTTGGTAATAGGCGAACCTCCCTTGGGAGTTGGTTTTCAGTCCATATCCATAGAGTTCCTCATGATGTCTATTTTTAGACATATAGAGTTTGAAACCTTGTTGGCTTCACATAAAAACTTATTAAAACTAATCAGTTTAAAACTATTAAGATCACTAAAACCACTAAAACCACTAAAATCACTAAAACCACTAAAATAGCTGCCACCGTTTAAAATTGCCTGACATAATTCCTCCTTGGTTTTTGGCACCACAATGCCTTCGGATGTGTATAGCTTTTTTAGCTTGTCAATGCCCTCCTGTCTGCTCTCCCGTGTATAGGGGCATGCAGTGATCATGTGTAGAGTGTCCTCTGTTTCTTCATTGCAGAGTTTGCAAATGTCGCTGTCAGTCAGTTGAAATTTCTTTAGCATCTCTTCCGTTTTGTAGCGCCCTAAGAGCATTTTTGCTCTGATGTTTGCCGACTCGGTAGCTCTCTTGGTGTTTTCCGCGGTTGCCCATATTGGATGGGGTTTTGTGTTTATTTCGCTCCGGATCAGCCATTTCAGTGATGACTTAGCAGATGAGGAAACTTGAAGTTCTCTGATGGAAAATTCACTGATTGTCTTCTTTATATAGTCCTTGTAGATTTTCTTCGGCCATGGGTACAGTATATGTTTATCTATGTCTATGTGATATTTATCTCCTAGGTCGATGACGAGTTTTACCCAGCTGTACTTATGGAGATCTCTGATGGCCAGTTGACGTTTGCAGAGTTGGTATAGATGATGAGACTGTGGTAGTCTGCAAATGTTGCCAAATAGAGTCATGATCTTAATATGATACAGTGCTTCCACAGTTGGAGATCCCATTAGCAGATAGATTGCCTCTGTGGCTTTATTCTCCGGCAACCCTTGAATCTGTCTGAGCATTCTTCTATGAAAATATTCCAGCTTTTCCAATTCTTTCTTCATGAGACCCATGTAGGCCAAATTTCATCAGTGTATACGCCGTACGTCTGGCACTGCTGATCAGGGTATCAGCCTTAGAAAGTGATGCTCCCTCGGACCAGGTCAGGCCCAGGTGTGTAAAGCTGGCTTCCTTAGATACCATTTTGCTCCCCAGATACCAGGTCGAATCAAATTTCTCTAATTTTCTTCTTGGATGAACCAGGGTTGTTACAACGGACTTGGTAGGATGAATCTCGTATTTTTGAGCCCGAGCATAGTCATAGGCAACATTCAGCATTCCTTGGAGTTCTTCTTTGGAATTATGGCTAGTTCTCACGGAGACGTAACAGAGGGTTCTTGTCGCGTCGCTTCTTGCTTTTCCAGGAAAGAGGGAGGTTTTTAAACTACATTCAACAATTCGGCGACGATATTTTCGTCTACGGCGCTTCTTAAACTTCCTCGCCAAAAGTTCCTAGAAGTCACATGACCTTATGGTGAGGCAAGAAGTTGCTTCACGAAAGATTCAACCGGTTGAATCTTTGCGAAGGAAGAAACCACGATGCAAGAGACCAGAAAGCCCCCCAAAATGATTGGGCGAAGTTAGAGACAGCTTGGGCGAAGTTAGAGACAGGTTGGGCGAAGTTAGAGACAGGTTGGGCGAGGCTACTTATCATTGAGTCAATGGAACTTCGGCGAAAAAAGACAACAACTCGCCGACACAAACAGGCTGTTGAAACGCCGAAACAGCTACTTGCTTGGCCGTAACAGGTATTTGCTTGGGCGTAATTGAACATTAGGACGAAGTAAGAGGATGCTAGGGCGAAGAAAGAGCATGCTAGGGCGAAGAAAGAGACTCCTTGGGCGAATCTAGTTTAACATTGAAGCAATGGAACTGCGTCGAGGCTCCTGACAACTCGCCGACACAAGTCTCTTCTTGCCTCGTCCGTAATTACGAGCGATTCGGCGTAAAAAACGAGTGCCTCGTCGTCCTAGGATCAAGCTATGACGATGAATAATCTTTAATTGATTATATAATTGTCCAAAAATGGCTTGAAACGCCGAAATTGGGCGAAACTTGACTTCCTGGCACCTCTACAACTTCGCCGTCACTTAACCACGCTCGTGTGATCTAGGCATTACTGAGCAGAAGAACATCATCTGCACACGCAGGGCTGCCGGTGAAGATAGTCCCTATGGATGTCCCCATCTTCGTTCTTTCAAGCGAATCTAGGAGATTGTTGATGTAGACTTTGTATAAAACAGGTGATAGCACACCTCCCTGTTTGACACCTTGGCTAATGTTGTACGATCTACTGTCAATGCTCTGCCATCTCACAACCTCCTTAGGGTTGGAGTAGAAGTCGTTGACGATCTGCCAGCAGTTTCCGGTTATGTTGAGGTGTCGAAGTTTCTCAAGCATTATTTGCTGATCGACCACGTCAAACGCCTTACGTGCATCCAGGCTCTATAATAATCATTTTCACTTCAATAAACTATAAATTCAATTACCTATTATATCTCACCACTTGACTGATCTTTTATGTCATGAAGTTAAATTTCTTGTCTTGCATTTAGCTGAATTAGTTTTCTTCTTTGGGGCGGGGGGACAGGAAGTAAGCCACGGCATTTGTGATCTTCTACAATAGCTCTTGGCTCAGCGTTTATCATGAACAGTGATGAAATGATGACTACTGCTTAAGCAAAACATCTCAGTTTGTTAATACTTTAATTGGAGTATAACAACTAAAGTAATCTGTGCTGCTTTCACTTGCCTACCACACCGCTATCAATAAGAACATGAAATGTTCATGCAATGTTTACAGTATATCCCACAATAGGCAGTTTAGTTCTGGCAAGAAACCATGTGATTCACACCATGTGGTTCATCGTTGTGAACCACATGAAAGAAGTCCTGACGTTGCCATGTTGACAATAGACAGTAAAGTGATGATGTCACAATGTTTTGAGGCTCTGATTAGTCCATGTGGTTGCTAGGGATATTTTTGGTGCCATTCGAACAAAATAGTGCCATATGAAATCACTCTATTTTTTATACTGGAGGTTTACTTTTATTGTGGGATATAAATAAAACTTAATGGGAGTGTGGTTCACAGCAATGAACCTCACTCACGTCAGGTCTGCTGCAGAATAGACACTCATCCTTTGGACTCGTGTTGTATTCTTCCGCGACCTGACATTCATGAGGTTCATTGCTGTGAACCACACTCCCATTAAGTTTTATCATAAAACATAATTGTATGTAATAACCTGATTGACATAATAGAGTAAGTCATCTAACAGACAATTTAGGTATTCTAAACGATATTTTTATTGACATTTTTATAGGCTCTTTTGTAAGATAAATTTAAGAAATTAAAAGTAAGGAAACTTGAGAGTGAAAAGGTAGTAAAGGGATTTTGAATTGATGTTTGTTAGACAATACCAACTTGATATCTGACAGTTTTTATTTTACCATTTCAGTATACTTTCACTTAAAGAGTCTGGCATCATGTCGAAGTGGATATCATCTTATCGCAACAAATTCTTCAAAGGCAAGCCGTGCAAGGAAGAACAACAGACAGCTCAACCAATAATTTCTGCAAACATCGTGGGACCTCTGATCTCTTTGGCAGTTGGCTCCAGTTTCTCATTGTTCGTTTTAATAATTGAAGTTGTGGTATCAAAGTACAAGCACTAGTTCTGTGATAAATTACAATTGTTAGTCACCTAGTGCCCTGCGACATTTTGACTCAATTTGTCGTCAGGGGCAAGCTAGCTGATCTACAAATCAAAATTGATGGTTTGTTAGTATTGTTACCACTTGCCAGGCTGTCAGTTTGCAGAATTATAAAAGGCCCCATATACGAGCAAGCAAAATATGTAACTCCTGACCAGATCTTCTATTTGGGAATTCAGTATCAATACTTAACACAGGTTATCATAATCTATTTAGCTCCTATAACTTATCTACTAACTGGGTTATCGAAAATTGTTTAAAACCATTATCTGACTCATGTTCACTATTGACGCAATATCAGTAATTATATATTAATACATGGATTGTTTTGTACTAACCAGAGTAAAGGTAAAGGTTAAGGTAGACGTTATTTAACATGGGTAAGCAGACTAAGTCAGAGATTTATTCACAGCTGGGCCCATGGCACCTCCAATTTATGTCTGATGCGAACGACAATGCTGTGGAATGACATGATGGCCAGCCTGGGGATTGAACCCGGGTCCCTTGATTGTGAGGCGGGTGCTCTACTGACTCAGCTAACTGGGCTGACTCTCCCTGCCAGTCCATATTTTCCCGAGGGCTATTCCATGACAAACCATGTACATATGTTTGCTAGAAAGAAAGTATTTCTTTTAAGTTTAGCAGTAGATTTTTGCCCAAAAGACTACTTTGATGATTATTAACAAAAGAGGGCTCTGTCGGAAACGTCTTTTGACGGAAATATGAGTTATTGTCCCTCCTCTGTTGGTTATTTCCCTGGCATGTGTGCACAACCAAGGCATCATGGGAGTGTTTTATGTCAAAACCATCATGGCCGTGCCCTGCCAAACAAACCAGATTTGCAACTGGAAAATCGGCATTTTTATGCAAATAAGGCATTGACATCATTGTCTGTCTTATCCTAATTACTCTTCAGTGTATCAACTGATCAAATCAACAGTTAAATGAATAACACCTACCTCCTAATTGCATTTCTAGCCCATTTTGATGTCCGTGGAGTGTAATCACAGGCCTTTTGCATTGCAATCCACGGCAATCGACCTTTAATTGCCGTTAATTGCAATTGTATGGCACGTACAGCCTCAATTAATGTCTGCAATCATAATCCATGCACTCAACAGCAATCTAACAAGCGCCAATTGTGCTGAACTTTGCCTAATTATCCAATATCGAGAGATTTCAAGTTGCAATGATGGCATTTTTGGATCCAGCCAAACTCAAGCAGCCATAGCGGAAACACTACCCCAGCGCCACGTTGTGCACCTATGCCTGGGCACATTTCCTGTTATTGGGGGCCAATACCACTCTGAGAAAAGTTACTTTCCCTGAGTGGCCAATACAAGGCTAGCCATGAAATAAGTCATATTATTCCATGGCTAGCCTTGCATTGGCCCCAATAACATCAAATATGGACTGGCAGGGAGAATACTCGGGTCAAAACAAAACAAACCTTGTTATAATATATACATAACCACTTTAGGATAATATGTGCCAAGCGTTGATGGACTCCGGCACTGGAACTTCAAAAGGGAGTTGGCAGGAGCCAGGAGGTGCCAGGGGAGTAACAGGGGTTTGTTGTTCGTTTCCGAGCACAGACCAACTTATAGATGGTGTATTTTCGCGCATGGCGATCGCAGTATGATGGATGAGTGATGATAAGGCTGTGAGCCTGGTAATTAGTTTAGGGATGTGCAGGGTCGTTCAGGTGCCCCAGTATAGAACATTGCATACAACCCCCTCTGCTTTTGTACAGGTCTCATGGGACAGACCTAAATTTTTTAGTCAGGAGTTTTGTAATTTGCTTGAATGTGACAAAGACTGATACTTGAGATTTATTATTTATAGGCATGCTGCATCACCATCAATCATGCATTTGTTTTGTATGCATTTGATTTGTATGGGGAATAACCGGCTAGTACCATGGGACAAACAGTCAAACATGAGAGGACAACAAAGAATATGGGATTTATTGTAGAATACAGGCTTGTGATTGGATGAGAGGTGGCGAATGCTTTTAGTAAAATTATATCATACGGATAAAAATGTGTATAAATATGATACAGAGCCAGTGGCGTTTTGAAATGTGTGTGAATGAAGGAAAATATACAGAAAACCTGAAAAGGAATGTTGGAAATTTTGTGAGTCAGGTGAGGACAGCGGAGAGGACAAGAAAGCTGAAGAAGCCTTGCATAGTCCACTTGGCTGCAGGAGAGATTGTGTGACACATCAAATTGCTGGTTGACAGTGCCCTCTTGTGAAAAATGATCTATTCATCAAAACACCTTCTGTGCAAAGAATTTAGCTCCCTTAAAGTTGAATCCCACAGAGTACAGCTACTCCACCTATTGTACTCCATGTAACTAAACTGTTCAACAAAAATACCCCAGCTGGTGGCTCCCCCACTTGGTAAAATTGTTCATATGCATTGGAAAAGCCACAGATTTTTGAAAACAGGGGTAGGCTCACTCGAAGGCTGCTGGCTCAGCCAGGAATAATGGCACTAAACTATAAATACACACATTTTGGGTCGATATACAGGCCTATAATTCAATTCAACTTTCATAAAAATCGGAGAAGGAATCTTTGAGATATTCAAGTTTATTTTACGAGGGACTTATTTTTGTTGAACTGTTTTTCATAATTTTATCATATTGTACACCACGTAACTCTTAAAAAACATCGGTAACCCCCCTTCAAAAACTTGTTTTTCAATAAAGTGTATTTTCAGCTATATTCCTTTAATTTTTCATAAATATCTCATGGATATTGTTCGAGTGACGCTGCTTTTCATTATAAATGCCACACTTTTTTAGTATTTTTCTGTATGTTTTAATGTAATGACATAAGATTTTGAAAAGATCATAGTTCGAAAATTATGTTGGATAGCCCGTCTATTTTTTTTATGTTGGAAATCTTTGGTTTTGAAGAACTTTTTGGCAAAGTTTCATGAATATATCATGGATTTTAGATTTCTTGCCAAGTGTGGGATTCAACTTTAATTATGTGTGTTCAGGCATTATATAATAAAATTCTCTAGTGCTCAGTCACAATTTAAATATTTCATGCAAGCCATGATTTCACTATACTCCTTTTGTAATTGTACCCATGTTTACTGTTACTAACATGTTTTTTTCTAAAATAACTGTTAAAATGAGTGTGTATTTCTTTGGCAAAAGTGTGCTAAATCATGTGCAATTATTTTATTAGGCTAACAAGCCTCTAGAGGTTTCATATACTGAATTATGTACCGCTGTATGTACCGCAATTAAATGATCAATAAAAAAACCAAAAAAAACAAACTTAAGAACGAAAAAAGCTTAGGATTATAGAAATAAGAATACAGGCCACAGTGAATTAAGGCATAATGACATGCTTCAAGAGATGGGCAAAAGCTCCTGGTGAGTGAAAAAACATACCGTTGTGCAATGGATATAATTCGACATGTTTTGTTGCTTTTTAGGAATTATATACTCTACTCAGCAGCTCTCAACCTTAGGACCCTTTCATGGAGTTTATCACTTGAATTTTATATTTAAGTCAGCTTACAGCTCTCAACCTTTCTCCGTCATAGAATGTAGACGGCCTCTATGCAGTTCTCTTGCTCATGTCTTACACTTTCCCATGACTTTTTGTAATCAACCAAGAAGATGACCTGACCACCCCAGGACCATCTTAAAATCGTTGTTTTATCATTGCTTTGGGATATCTTATAAGTGCATATTTTCTTCTCACAGCCATGATGACCCTCCTCCTTCTTCTTCTTCTTCTGTGACTGTGGCCATTCCGTGTTTCCATTGCATAGGGAGTTTTCTGTCAAATTGTCCTGTCTCTGCAGTTTTTCAAAGCAAGTGAATTGCTCTTCACGCCATCAAGTGCACTTTACCTTCACATCTATCGATTCATACCTTCACAAGCCAATTGCCCAAACCTTTCATTCTCACTCCCACAAACATCTAATTGGCTTAAGCTCGTCATATATGTATATATATATACATACAGTAATTAGAACACAAATATTGACTGAAGTTCACTAAAGGGGATCAATTAATGTCTCCCAGATCTCTAGGGCCAGAGTATGCTTCAATTTAGTTTGCAATTGCCCCATCATGTTAAGTTCTTAGTAATTTTGCCAGCAAAAAAAATTCTGGAGGCTGCGTGTGGATTAAGGTTGGATGATTTCACATCAATCATCAAAAATGATAAATACGTTACCGTCTCCAACCCTGACTTAAGACACACATCTTCATCACCTGGATTGGCAACTGTATAGAGTTGCATTATTGTATTTTACCTGATTCCATATCATGACAGCCCCCAAATATTCTAAGGATACTTCATTATTGCAAATTTCTTGCTGATGACAGCCAAAGGAACCTTTGTCTCCCACATCCTGATACATACGTTACCACAAAGTTCACTAGCCTGTCACAGTTTCCTGAACTGAAATTTCATATGCTCAGGCTATGAAATCAATCACATATTTTGCTATTACTTGAAAGCAAAAAAGCTTTTTTTCTCAAGTTTTGATCCCCAGGTGATGAAATGGTTAAAAGTCAGCAGTTATATATCTGTTGATACATACGTTACCATACATATAGGAGCAAAGAAGTGCACACAACATCTGAAGTAAGTCACACATAAAATGCTTCTTGTCACTTGATTTGATGCATAGCATACATATAACTGCAACATCGAAGTCAATTGTGGTTATATGTCAAAATATATCCTTGACGATACATACGTTACCGATACATATGTTACCAAAAAAGGGCTCATGCTGTCCAGCAGAAACGGATGAAGATAGAGCTAGGAAATTTAACACAGGCATCAAGGGTACAAAAGTAGGACCCCTGCTGAAATTTTAAGTTACTATGGTTACGGTTGCCATGGTAACACATAATTTAGCATTTTATTTGGCCTCACACTACATTCGTCTCAAGACTAAGCAATCGGAATAACCAGAAGTAATCTATTTTCATAAATTGTGATGCTTGCTTCCACAACAAGGCTATCTCAGACTGAAGGTATACGTTTCTTTTGTGCTTTTCAAGGTTCATAGGACTATGGAGCAACTTCACAATTTTTAGGGTGCTTTCTTCAGAGTGCTCCCAGTCTCATATTTAGTGGGGGTGGTATTTGACCATGGCCTCTACCCTCAGGCCCAAAATTAACATGGAGAAAATAGGAAAAGCTTCAATTTGGTAAAACCGTAGTTTGTAAATTATCATCTGTCTTATTCAGAATTGAACTGCCATCTTAGGGACAAAAATCAATGAGAGTACTGAAAATAGCCTTATAGCAGACACAAATGTGTAAGTGAGCAGTATGCAAGAATTCATTAGAATATGATCTAAGGTTGTCAGTGACTCTTCCATCAATAAATCATGCAAATGAACAAAAATAATTCACCCCAAAATGCTTATTATTATGAATTCTTTAGATGCATGGTATGACTCAAGTGTATCACCTAACTCATGAAATGTCCTTAAAATACATATGTTACCGATACATATGTGACCAACAATTAGAACCAGGCCTAAAATTTTACATGTTTACACAGAATTGTCCCTAAAAACTCTCATTGAGACGTAAAATATTTACTTTTGATATACCGAGTTGTATTTAAAACACAACTAGGAGTCTAAAATTGAATTAAAGCCACTAAGTTTTTTTTTAGCTTTATAAAGATCGGTTATTTCCCTCGGTTAAAGAAAAACTTCGAAGAAGTTCAAAAGCAAAGTGAATCATTGAGGCTGTGGATTGCTAATATCATTATGTAATTCCCTTGATTTTTATAAGACCTGTCTTAATATTGCATCCCAATAAAACACCAAATCAGCTATTTCAACTACATGTTAAATTTTAGAAACAAGCAGTGTTTTTAGAAATACTCTACGTCAATTGGGTAAAATATGTATGGATACCTACGTTACCTCAATTAAAGTTCTTTTTCCTTTCCTGTTCAGGCTAATATCACAAGCATAAAGGCACAATGCCGATTTAGAATAACAAAGGTGAAAGTTGACTAACACTAATGAAAGAGCAGAGACATTGAGACAAAGTTACAGAGCTAGGTCCTAGCAGCTATGTTGTCAGTCAGGTTAGAGAAGAAAATTAACAACTTTTAAAACAATTACCCGAAAGTTAATAAACAGAATGAACCCACTGACGTTGTTGATCAACCACAAATAAATATTTTCAGTGTTGTCAAGCAACTTGCAACTTTGTAGTTGGAGCCTCTTTTGGTCACTGTAGTGTCAGATAGTTCCTGGCACATGGGAAAAGGTTTAACATATTTAGCACATATAGGGTGCATGGGTATAGGCCTAACTATGGAGAGAATTTTATCAAGTTCAATTTCATGACACTGAAAAAAGCCATTGGATTTGTAAGCCAGATTGTTAATTATGGATCCGTCAAATGTCTTGTGAAAACTTAATACCCAAAGCAGGTACCTACAGATCCATGAAAAATCATGGGCAAAATCCAAAGTTTTTCAGTTGTGACAAGGACATTAGAACCACATGCTAATGCTTTCCTTCAGTGTACACTTATAATTCCGATTTTGGTAGATTCTGGATGACCCACAATGTCAGACATGTATATGTATATGTAAATTACATGTATCAAACCCAGAGTTGAAGGCCTGATAATAGTGATTTTTATTCAATCTGTTTCGAGTCATAGTTTTATAATAAAGGTAAACTTTTCTGATAGCTAGCTCTTTCGTGAAAAATGCAGGACTTTTAATTATATCGTTGATACATACGTTACCATTCACTGGATTGTTCTCAGGATAACAGCAGTCTAACTGTCTTGATAAGAAACAAATAAACAGAAATTTTGCATGATCATAATTATTTTTGTCTATCTCCCACTTTGAAATGCTTTTTATGACTATTCAGGTTATTTCTTGCACAAGTAACTTCTGTCTAAACATGCTAAAAAAGTCGATTCCTGATGAAAATTTCTTTAAAGTGGATATTTGTCATCTTAAAGGTTATGTGGCAATAATCACTCACGGAATAATCTTTGAAGGGAAAAAATCAGAGCATATTATATGTGGCATCGCATTTATGGCATTGTAGACATAAAATTAATTTTCACTTGGAGAGAAAAACCTTCACAAGTAGGTAACGTATGTATCAAAAGTAAAAAATGAGCATTTCAACCACCAAAATTTCTATTGCTGTATCTTGAAAACCGATCGACTGGTGCGGTTGAAATTACAGCTACACGCACATCATATACACATTATTAACTGGTTTAATTTTCATCATCATTGTAGAACTTTTATTTTTGGTCACCTCACAACCCTCAATTGATCCCCATTAGTTAATTTCAGTGTATTGACCTTTCACCATTTCATACTTTAAACACTCGACTACACAAATTGATATCTAAACTGCATGACCCATCATTTACCACTCACTCATTCCTTCTTCACTGGGCTGCTTCATTCATTGTTTACTTCCTTGTTTAATTGTTTTATCAATTCCAACAGACTTCCCAGCTGCTAACCCCATCATAAAGAAGTATTCCAACACCAGTGCATTTCGTACCTTTTATATGCTTTCTTTTCAATAACACCGTCTCCCCAGTTCTTTTGTCAATTCCATGCCTACTTCATTTACAAGATGCCAAGGCACAAGTACAGAAAACATTAGCACCTGTGCCTATTTTGTCCAACCTTTTATTTTCAAATGATCAATTTCTTGTTATGAATAGTTCTTATGGAAAGAAAATTATGTTTTGAGTTATGATAACCTTTCGTTGTCATAGCTTAAAACAACAATCTATGATAGCTCAAATGAATTGTGCAACCATCTCACTCAATCAACTGACCCAAATTCAAATTTTACGGTGAAGGCTAATAAAAATCACATAAGACTACAAAATGCTATAATATAACTTAATTGAAATCTATGAACATGGATAGAAATAGGCCTATATATGTATGAATGATAAAATGTGGAATTTTCTATATGAATCCCAGGTCTCTTTTTGTACAACAAAAAAATCCAAAAACCTACAACAAGTTTACAAAATATTTGCAAAAATGAAACAATTTCAACAGGCGGGTGCGAACAGATAAAAAACACCATCTCAATTAGATTCTGCTAGCATCATGTTTAAAATCTGAAAATAATGTGTGTGACATTTTGTGACAATATCTTGAAAACGCTGTCAAATTCAAAATACTTAAAATAAATATACGAGAAAAATATTTTGCATGGATTCATCAAACATGTTCATGTAGCTTCTGTAATAATTTCATTAGAGATCTTTGCGGATTAGCGGTCCACACTTTCAAAATGAACATTCAACTTGCTGAACGATGTCACTGGTTTACGCCATCATCCCAAGTCATACCATGACAAAATGGCCCATAACCTTTGCTAATTCATGAATACTTAATTAACTGACCCAGTTTTGGCTCAGCTACATCACAGTTTGATATTGTTGCTTCTGTTTCACACTGTTACAAATGGAGAAATTGTGTATTGTTGAAAGGTGCTATCACAGCTCCGAAAATTCCATTGAATTATGTATTTTCACAGTTCTGAAATGAAACTGTTTGAAAGTTTGCTTGTTTTACACTGTTTTTCTCAGTTGTCAGTAATCCTCTAAGTATCCATAATCGGACTAAACCTGCATGCAAAATGCTTATGACCTAAATAAGCAGCCAATCACAGAAGAAGTTGGAAATAGCAGAAAGCCCTGTCCATTTTAGCAGGGCTTGCGTGGGGAGGATGGTTTACGCATGTTGCAAAAATCTTGTTTGTGTTAGTTGTCAGTTGATCTATTCATTCAGCATATATCATATCTGGCAGCATAGGTGTGAATAAACAAACTAATCAACTGGTTTAGTGTATGTACCTAATAAGAAGATTAGGAAACAAGCAGGTAACTTTTAATGACGTGGCAAAACCAGTTTCCAAATTGAAACACAGCGTCCATGAATAAAGTTTGGGGTTAAACAAATTGAACAGATATACCACTAGCGTAGTGTTCAAGCAGACATTCAAGGGAACATTTTAAGACAAAAATTAAAAAAATCTATATATATTACAATTTTGGTTAATCATACCAAATATTCCAAGCTTTTTATGATTAATAAAATCTTAGGTAATAGTCTAAAAGTGAACCCAAGCCTTGACATGTTGAAGCAATTATTCACAAATGGTTTGCGAAGTTATTTTTGGAGGAATATGTCATTTTTATGAAAAATTAATTTTAGTGTGTGACAAACTACTCCTGTTTTGAATTTCAAGATAAGCAGACGCAATGACTCTAGAAAACACCTTAGTTTTGGTTTTGTTTCCATAATGCTACATGAAACTACAGATTGACATTCATTTAATCTGCTTAAACTGTAAAAATATTGTTTTTCACATTTATTCAAGCCGTAAAATCAGTGTGTGGAGTAAACTCTGTATATTTGCCTGTGGAATTTATATGATTTATTTTAATCACAGAAATGCTTTATAAGCTAAAACTAAAGCCTAAATTGATTAAGGTTTGATATGAGTAACAACCACATTTTTGTGCAACAGCTTCAGTCAGGCTCTCCTTCGATATAACCGTTCTTTTTCTGCAAATCTCTGGACGACCTGGGAATAAAACGTTAAACCTGGTTCTTCTTAGGTCACACAATATTGTGACAACAGTACACACAAAAATAGAATCCTTTTATAGACAAATTATTCTAAATTCAACGATGTATTCAGCATTTTATCAAATTTCTTACCAAGTTATTGGATTTTGAATGCTTTCTTTAACTTTAAGATAAAATGGATGGAAATAAAACCACTCCCACAGAAGCATCAGTGTGATAGAACGTGTCAGAATACGTGTAGACAATATGCGCTATCAAAAGATTGACCGAATGATCATAATGTTATACATACTGAATAATTTAAGCGTATTAGCTTTATTTTGTGTCTCAAAATGTTATTTTTACTTAATCTAGGCAATATTGTCATACAAACTGTACCTATATGTACAACTTTATGAATGATTCCTGCGTAGGTTATGATTTTACACCAACATGAATATCATTTTTGGCATAAACATCAGATAGGCAGTGTTTATCACACACAAATAAGTGAAATTCATGTAGAATTGTAGATGAAACATATTTTTTTTACAAAATGGCCATAGAAGTTGAATAAAATATCTGCCACTGCCAAATGCATCATTTTGATCAAATTATGCACCATAACTAATTGGTTTATGTCTCATAAAGCCGTGAAAATGAGAGTGTGATAAACAAAATTTTTTTAATTGTTATATCGCAAAAAATTCCCAATACAACAGAAATATTGCATATCTGAACAAACCTTTTACATGTAAAATAGGAAAATCTAAAGAATTGTTTGTGTGCAAAAACATCCCTTTGTAATGTCAGTGCTTCTGTGTCATTACAATGGGAAACTCCCAATGGCTCCTGTTTCTACACACGTCATGCCAGATACAGTTGAGTGCTCCAAGGGATCAAACTAATGATTTCACTTCATAGTACCTTAAAAAAATATGTTTTGACACTGATGATGGATGAGGCATTTGACACTGAGTGACACGTATACTGTCTGATGTTCTTTGCAACTTCAGCGCATAGAGCTGGTATGGCAACCTCTAGCAAGCAACCACTTTTACCAAGAGGTAGCCAGTACAATCAAAAAGAAAAGTATATTAGTTATTTCCCTGAGCGATTTTAGTGTTATTAGGGACAATACAAGGCTAGTCATGGAATAAAATGCTTTCCTTTGTGTGCACTATGTATTTCCTTTTGCATGCACTTATGTTGTATTTGATGGGACCTTCCTGTCTGCCCTGGTAGCATAAACCGTCTTTTGATATTTGACGCTGAAAGATATCATAGCTTTCAAAAGTCAGATTTCAGTTTTCAATTAATTTGCAAGTACAACATGCTCAGGCTGACAAACAAAAAGTTCATTCACAATAAACAACATAAATTAGGAGCACAAGAAGAATTCAGCACAAGAAGTGGCGTATACACTCCGCCCAGTGATGGTCTAAACATAAAGTGGCCAAAGCAATAAATTAGGTCAAATGGACCCAGCTTCTTATCAATGGTTTAGTATTTATGTAAGCATAACATATATTTGTCTTTGAAAGTGTCTCAAAATTCCAATACTTTCCAATCATATCCTCTGCACATATCACTTTCAAATTTGTGGCCATGAAAAGCTGAATTTAATTAATAAACAAGGGATAATATTCATTTTAAAACACATCTGCTGGTCAGTAAACCTGATATTCACCTGAACTGAAGAACAGGGTGTCATATAGTTCCCAGTATACAGGGTGAGGAAGCAAATTTCAGTGGAAATGAAAGGTTTTGCTAAGTCATAACAAATTCATATTTTCAGGCCTTAGAAACATAACAAAGAGGATCCTTTTTGTGAAGTGTGACTTTTATTATCTCCAATCAAAAATTCAAATATGGCCGTCTAAACTTGGTGATGCTTTGAAAAAAAGCACCTTCATGTTTTGAGGCCGTGAGCCATGAAGACAGTAAGGAGGACAACAACATCGTGGTGACAGGTCTTGTTGACCAACTATTCTAAGATGCCCCACATGGAAAAGTAAGGGGAATTAAGGTCTGAGCAGGAGAAGGGCCAGGAGTTGGCCGCCCAGAAGTCTCCGAAATTCTTTAAGTGGAAATCCTGAACTTTCTTGATCATAAGGCATGGGGGGCCATCCTGAGTCTGCCTATAGTTGCCATTGGGGTAATTCACATCCAGCCATGGCAAAACATGACATCACTGGACCTAGTAATATGCATCAGGTCCGTCCCCCTTTACTCACATGAAAAAGAAATAAAGCATCATATTTCTATCTGAAGTCACTATTCCCGAAACCATTGCCTGAGCTCAGCCGGATACCTTGCCCAGAATGTCCCATCAACGTCTTCTATTGATTTTGTATAGAATTTGCCATTTCTTTTGTTAACAATAGAATCCACAAACAAACGTTTATAGTTTGAAAAAAAATTGAATATCGAGCCATGCTTCCTATTGTAGCCCATCATTTTTTCATTTCTATCTTCTGGCCTTCACGGCATACGCCGAGTGGTGTCTTTGGGGTCCTGACATATTATTTCAGGCCAAAATCATTTTGCATTGCCCCTTTGGCAGCCTTGAGGTCCGCCTGTAGCTCTTCAACCACCTCTCTCATGGAAGTTGCAGGTACCTTGCCAGTTTTGTCGTCAGTGACACCAGGAATGCTCCATTCCTCTCTTAATTCTTTCCACAAACTCCAAGACTTCCCTCTTATTCCTTTCCCATCATTGATTGCCTTCATGATATTGTATTCTGGTTGTGAGGTCACTCTGACTATGTCAGGGATTGTTTTTTAGTCCATTTGGCACTGAAGCAAATCTGACCACCTCTTCCTTTTTGTCTCCTATAGAGCCATTTTTAATCACAGCTCATTCTAACCTTCCACAAGTATTGCTGATACCTTAATGATTATGATGTATTGTGTTCACAATTTTCCTGTAGATGTGAAATGCTTTTTTAGCACAAGGAAGTTCATGGAAATTTTGGTTCCCACCCTGTACAACACATTATATAGTTTCCAGTAGAACACTCAAACAGGATGTGACATTGCTAAAAGCCCCCATTTGTGAAGAAGAAGTGAGGAAAAGCATCCAATATGCATAAACTGGTAAAGCTACTGGTGTGGATGGTATGCCTGTGGAAGTCCTGAATATTGAGGTAGCAGTCAAATTAATACACAAGCTCTTAGAGAATTGCTTTAACAACGACATATCTCAAAATTCACAGTTATTGTTTGGTGTTGTTAGTTCTATAAGATGCAGATTCTTATATATTTTTATTTCATGTCTAACTGCTAAAAGCACATGTAGTAACAATCAATGGATAACAGTTTATGATCACTGATATGGTTGTATTCTAATTGGAATTTGTCATGTGACGTTAAAATAGGCTCCCACTAGTTTTGTATTTCTTCAAAATGTGCAAATACTATAAAAATACACCATGGTGTGGATGGTATGCCTGTGGAAGTCCTGAATATTGAGGTAGCAGTCAAATTAATACACAAGCTCTTAGAGAATTGCTTTAACAACCGCATATCTCTAAAGGACTAAATAAATAGGTCAAACCACGAGCGAAAGTACCAGTCATTGATAGACATGGTATATCAGGGTTTGTAGATCGATTTAATCCATCAATATACCAGCATATGACAAGTCCATGAAATGTCCTGGAAATTTGTGTTTTTATATATTTGTCACAGATTCTATCAAATTTGGCATGTTGACTATGAAAAACATGTTCTCAAAATTCAGTTATTGTTGTGTGTTGTCAATTCTATAAGTTACAGACTCTTATATATTTTTATCTCATGTCTAACTGCTAAAAGCACACACAGTAACAATCAATGGATAACAGTTTATGATCACTGATATGGTTGTATTCTAATTGGAATTTGTCATGTGACGTTGGAATAGGCTCCCACTAGTATTGTATTTCTTCAAAATGTGCAAATACTATAAAAGAGAAAATATTTAGCATGGCACACAGGCCTAAACAACATGATTCATGCGTGCTTTGACTGCCATTCCAGTCCACTCTCTTATTATCTATAACAAGGTATGACAGCTCAAGCATTTAAGCAGACGAACATGTGCTGAGTCAGTAGTACAATTGCTTTAAAATCATAATTATCACAAAAGAGAAGCCCAAATGTCGGCTCCATAATTTTCTTTGGTACATTTGCTAGATTTCAAACATACCTGGAAGTGTTGACAGTTGTTTTAAATAACAAAATTAAGGAAAAATCAATCTAAAATCAGAGTTCCACACTGAACTGGACGGAAGTGCAACTGGTGTGATATCCACACTAACAATAATAAAAACATGTCAAATTAATTGCTACATCTTAAATAGTAATTTCCCCACAAAATGTGAAGAACAAAAAGTTGATTGTTGTGTGCAAATTTCAGCCTGAATTAATGGATGTGGAAGTGTATAGAAGAGATATAAAAATCGAAGTGAGGGCATTCATGCATGTCAGGACAAATGAGAAATGCACAGATATTAGTAAATTTCAGTTCAGACGGACCAAAGAGCAAGAGCTGGCAAGGTGACAAGTCAGTCAATTGATTCTGTTTGTTGTTATAAAGCTGGCGAAACAGAATTGTAAAAAATTGTAACTGTTAAAAATATTTAAATATGAAATCAGTCAGCCATGCACCTTAAATCTGATTGGCTGTATCTTTACTCCACAGGTTACCAATTAACAGTGACTTACTTGCACCACATTTGACAAGTTCAGATCGCATTTGTACAGAATCAAATTCGCAGGCCTCTTTGTAATGTTTTCGTTTTATCAATATGTATTCCCACATTTTCCATTAATGCAAACGTTGCCCTTTTGATAGCACTATAAGATTATGCTTTTATATGTTGAGAAACATTTGAAATGGTTGAAGAAATAAACTTCCATAAAACATTAGAAAGATAGATAGATAGATTATAGATTTCTCATTGATACATCTATAGGCAGATAGACAGATAAATAGATAGATAGATACATGTAGGTAGATAGATAGTTAGATAGATAGATAGATAGATTTAAAACTCTGATAACCTCAAACAGACAGCCAAACAAAACATAACTTTTAAAGTGATTCTCATTCTCTGTGATTGCTAGGGACATTATTGAAGGGGGTGGGGGAGAATTGATATCTATCAAGTGACAAGCTTTGTTATCAGTTCACAGCATTGTTGTCAGTTCACAGCTAGGCCCATGATATTATGAATAAAGATTTCTTAATGTGTTACAGTTTATCGCTTGGACAAACAGTGCTGCTCAGTATTGTCTCTCAAATTGTGAATTTTATTAGAGGATGAGAGGGGGAGGTTCATCAGTAGGGTCCGCTCTCACTATCTTCTGACTGCATTTTACAGATACTTGTGTCGTCTGCTACAGTGACAACGTACCACTTCAGTCTGGAATCTTGGCTCATTGCCAAGCAAGCTGTCATACCTTTTCTAATAGTAATATGCATCAGAGAGGTGGCAGTGGACCGCAACACCACACATGAAACAGATTGTTTATGCCTGTGCATGGCAGAACATTATCAAAATAAGTGAGATGTACAAGGTCAACTATTGCATTCGCACCATATCTGTGTGTTATTTGCAAAATGGCTCTTCTTCTGAAATCTCCAAATTCGAATTTCATATGCTTGTATTGTCTTATAGGGTATTATTGGTATACACACGCGTGGTCAAAATACTGGACTAAGATCTTGAATTTGAACATTCCAAGAAAATTTCTTTTGGCCCTGCATGCAGGCACTATACATGTCAAGTGCTGTGTGAGGCTAAATGAGATCTTGTCTAAATGGTTTCCTGTGAAGTTGGGGTTCAAACAAGGATGTATTTTATCTCCTCTATTGTTCAATTTATTCAGCAATGATCTATTGGCATTTGAACCGAAGCAGAGTGAACTTTAAAGTGTTAACATGGTCTCTTAAGTAATTGTTGTAAAGGCCACTGAACAGCTGAAATGTCACTTATCACTAGCTTGAATTCCTGACAAAAGTGTCGAATGATATTTTCTCAGATATTGAGGCCCTTCTTATGTACCACAACATCAAATCAGTAGTCACCAATGCACTAATTGAGCACTTCAAAGGACCTTTGCTGCACAAGATATTGTGAAGAGATGCTGTATGGGGCTCAGGGGAAAACAAGCTGCGTACTTATAGACTGCATGTTGAAAAATGCTCCTGGTAGGCCTACTGAGTTCCATGTTACAAAGATTAGGTCCAGAAGCATACGAAGAGAGTTTGCTAAATTGCAGTTTGGGGTAGCTGCCCTGCGTTTTGAAGTTGGACGATGCAGGATCGTATTTGTCAATTGTGCCCATTAGACGAAATTAAAGATGAGCAACATACGCTATTCAGATGCTCCGCCAATGAAAGTACTCAAAAGGGACTGTTCAGCCATGCTGAGACTGTCAACTCAAATTTTTTACATTTAAATGACTGTGATAAGTTTGTCTTCCTCATCTCCTGTGATGATCTTGTTTTTAACACTGCCAAAGCCTGCCAAAATATTTTAAAATAAAGATGAATTGTGATATCGCATTGATTTTTGGTTTTTAGCAATGCTTTTAATATTAGTTGAAAACCTTTTCTGTCTATTCCCGGGCTTTACATGATTTTATCTTTTTTATCGTCTCTCATAATTCAAAATGAATGGTCTGCTTTACTGCTGTTTTTTTCCTTGTATATATGAACATTGTGATACAGAGTGAGACGTAAATAAGAATTAAAATAAACTAAACTAGTTCTGTGACTCCCATGACTGTGAAGCTGAGCAGGTCAGCAATGTACAACTATTCGATGTTGCGGAGTCCAATAGCTGTAGAGTCTAATTGGATTATAAATTTCACTCTAAAAACAGTTATGTTGAATTTTGGAAAAGACCAACTATTTCAATTGGTTGAGGAAAATCAGGGCCAGTGCATAAGTGGCACTCTGGTGATTATGTGCATAAAACTCATGAACACCAAAGGAATGTTCCACAGTCAAGCACTATAAATCATGACTTTTTTATACAAAACTAAAGAACTGTGGTATAACAGACAATGAACATGAATTTTTTCATTCGTATTTGTCCAACAGAAGTCATATTGTTTAATGCAATAAAATGACCTCATCTGTAACTTTCTCTAGGAGTACCCCAGGGGTCTGTACTTGCACCTGTTTTATTTCTTCTCTTTGTTAATGATTAGATGTTGGTCAACACGTTTTCCTGGGAAAAGCTGATATTCATGCAAATGACGCTCTAATAAATTATGCTGGTTATTCTGTTGAAGATGTTGAAAATGTTCTTCAAACATGCTTAGATGATGTCTCAAAATGGTATGAAGGTAATAGTTTAGTCATAAACCATACAAAATATGTTTCAATGTTAATCAACTCAAAAAATAAGAAATGCTCTAAAAATCTCAATGTTTCTCTTTATAACAATGTTATTAGTCAAACAAACTCAACAAATTACCTTGGTGTTTTAAAATATCAATGAATGTTTGCAGCGGGACAATCATATCAACAAACTCTGTTCACAGCCTTCTTTTAAACAAGCAAACTCACAGGGATGAGAGCATTTACACCTTGTCATGTTTTTCGAAAAATGTACTTTACTTGTATTCAACCAACTACTGATTATGCCATTAATGTTTGGAGCAACACCACAAATGAGAACTTATATAAGATTCAACGATTACAAAATGTTGCTGGTAGAATTTCAGCTAATAAGTATAGGTTATACAACGAATTTGAGGTGTATAACTAACATTTCAGGTGGTTATTTACCGAGGGCTTTAGCCCGAGGTAAATAACCCCTGAAATGTTGGTTATACACCGAAAATGAGTTGTATAAGCGACTTATACTCCATATGATTTGTAACTAAATTTTGTTGCTTTGTTGTCATTTCTAGATGGATTTTCTATTTTATTTGAAATTTTCAACAAAACATGTTTTTTTTGTTTTTTTTTTTTGCAAAATTAATAAAAATGGGCAGAAATTAAAAATAATTTATTTCTGGGCAGTGGGCATTCTTGATCTATATGCCCACATCTTAGTACTACTAATTAGCAGAAAAGCATAAGAACCGGTCCATTTTGTGCGTTGTTTACAAAAAAAGTATTACAACAGCCTAACTTAATCCCCAACAGTGGTTTAACTAACAAATCTGTTGGTTATACCACGGCAAAAGACAATAGAAAACTGTCTTGGTGGAGTATAATTTTGACTATATAAACTGTAGAGGTGTCGATATCTTAAGGGATTTAAAGATCATGAATGTCAAACAACGTTCTGTTTATTTCAATCTTATACTGATGTGGCCTCTGATTATCTCTGTAACCAAATTATTTTATCATATGGAGTAAGTGACAGAGAAACTCGTTTTAATGATTTTAACTATATTTACATTCTTTTCCAAGAAAGGAAATTCTTAAGAATTCTTTTATGTGCCATGCTAGTCACCTGTGGAATAATATGCCAAATGATTTTAAAGATATTTCTGATATTTCTAATTTTAAAGTTTCTCTAAAAAACAGGTTTTTACTCTGTAACTAGTCATTTGCATGTTTACTTGTATCTATTTATTTATATTTTTATCATTGTACATACACTCAGGGCCAATTGTAAAACAGCTCTGCTGTATTGCTACCCTGTCTAAATATATTGAATAAATAAATGAGATAAATAAATAAAGGTTAATCATGCAATATTGGAAACATTGACTCAACAACCTAGTCCTATATACCGAACATTATTTCAGACATTGATGACTAGATTTTAGAAGAGGAGTATTATGTACACAGAATAAAGTACCAGATTTTGTGAGGGGATCTTTCAAAGCAAACGCAGGTAGAGACAAGCCATATTTATGGGTGTTGGCCACAACAATGCCATTATCGGTAGGGATAAAAGTTATCTGCCACATATTTTATGTGTTATAACCTTTGATAATACCCTAGTATATGACATATGACTGATAAGTCCTGCATATATGTAGTCAAGGATGGTAAATCCATCCAGGATGGTAAATCCGTCCACCCCTTCATATATGCGTATAAATACATCTGTGACAGTTGAGAGAGTTTGAATTTAAGCAAGAGGAATTAGCTTTCAACCAATTTTCTCGTTTTCATTGTGTTGACAGCATTTTAAATAATGGATTCAAGCTATCTAATAATATGAGATAAAACACAATGAAATCCAGTGACGTCATCATAGCCATTTTGTGAATTTTAGGCAGATGGTTTGTTTTATATCTTGTGGGCTCTTTCCCGTAAACAAACAAATCCATTAAAGGAAAAAATCATTGAATGAGAAGTTTAATTCTGTCATATATTCTTATAGAATTTGTTAAATTGTGGCATCTTGAAAGGAAATACAAGCAAACTAAAAGTGGACAGAATTACCATCAAAATTATTTAATGGCTTGACTGGCAAGTCCGTCCAGCCACTTCAAATGTGGTTTAAAAGTAGGGGAGACCGGGGCTAGTTGTCACAGGGGCAAGTTGTCACAATGCTTATTACTCAGCTATGGATGGTAGCAGCATGGCAATTAAATCAATTTTGATATTTTTTAACATGGGGAATATTTTTGTGATGATATCACAAAAATGTGTAGTCTGTCATGCGCTATGTGAAGATTTCTGAAAATGACAGTTTAAACTCAATTTTTTCACCATTTTCAAATTTTTCATTGTCTTCCAGTTTGAGACAATTTTTGGGAGGTTAAGGCGTTGATTCATGATGGCATTAACCCATAGTCTCCGTGAGCAATGTGTCTGTGTTTTCTAAGTGGACCCTGAATATATTCTCTTTTGACTACCGAGATATCAGATTGACTTCATGATCGTGATGAGGATAGGCCGGGGCTAGTTGTCACAGGGGCAAGTTGTCACAATGGCTATAGGTGGCAGCAGTTGTGTCGTTATTAAATACATTTCAAGATCTATTTGTTTGTTAAGCTTTTTGTATGATGTGGTTGAAAGAAAGTATAATCTGTCATGTGATATGTGGACTTCTTAAAAATGACTTTTTCAACAGAAATTTTACAATCATTTCATTGTCCTCCAATTTGAGAAGCAATTTTCTGGTAGAAATAAGCCCTGATTTATGATGGCATTCATCCAAAGTCTTTGCAAAATGTGTATTTTTGCTTTTCAAAAGGACTCCTATGTGTTGCAAGCTTGGATTACAGAAAATCTGTCAAGAGATGTTAGATTGGCCATATGAGTATGACAACTTTCTCGGGCTCGGTACCCCATTATTCTAGAATCCACACAAAATCCTGTCTGAAAGGTAATAAATTGAAACACTTGAAAAAATAACAAGATATTATAAGTATTTGCTGTATTATGGCCAGTGGACAGATTTACCATCTATGCAGGACGGATTTACCAACTTCCTGGACGAATTTACCAGAACAAACCTTCAATTTTCGTTGCTATGCTTTCAGCATAATTTTTTTTATAAAAGTTGAATTTTTTTTCTAATGCTTATGATATAGTATTGGATGTGCTCCTTCCAGTGGCTTATTTTCATTTTTTATCTATTCCCTTTGCCCTAGAAATAAAGTTTTAGCCAAAAGTGGATCGATTTACCCTCCTTGACTCTTATCAACATGAATTAATTTTGAACATCGGAGACAAGAATTTCGCGTTTTGCAAATTTTGACCCGTATATTACACATATGTATATTGTGTTTTTGAAAGTAATTGGCTGGCAGTACAAGTATGTCTCTCCCAGTCAGTAACATGTAAAATACTGTTGACCCATCAAGTTAGTTACAATGCTAAAATATTCTGTGGATATGTAGCACGCACCTATTTTAGACCTGATCAACCAAAATGAGTAGGCAATCCATATTTCCCAGAAATGAGCGAAATGTGTCAAAAGGTCACATTTTGATGTTTTTTAACTTTTGGTATCACAATTTATAAAAAGTCATTTTCTTTGAATGTTTATGACCATTGCACCAAAAATTGATTTTAGATTATTTAAATTTAGTGTTATTCTAATTTACCTTAATTGGCGTGATATTCAAGTGCAGTTTCTCATAGTTTGATGTTTCGTATATATAATCATTGTTTGAGGTGCCATATCTTTGGATTGAATGGAGATATCAAAACATATGAAACATCATTTTAAAGCCCAATTCCAGTAGAATAAAGTCATTTTCACAACTAAATAAGACAGGAGGTCTAATTTGAACTCATTTTGGTGGAGCAGGTCTCATTTTTGGTCTTGCTGGAATGCATCCGGGACAGCAGTATGCGCATGCACATTTTGACTGATATTCACCTTTGGCCTCAGTGAATAACCAAACCTGATATTGACCTCAAGTTTGTAAAAGCTGATACTGACCTCAACAGAATCCAATTGAACAAGATTGCACGGCTCTTCATTGGTCGAGAGAAGGTATGAGTTTCGATCAATCAGGAGCTACAGTACACATCTACAAAAGACGGAGCCACTGTGCAGTGCATGCTGAATTTGGCTGTCTGCTTGTATGAAGGCCTCAAGAAAAAGCCATTTTGTGACAATTCAACAAGGTGTCACCCACTTCTTGCTTCACAAATTAATAGTATTACACTTACTTGACTTACCTTAAACAGTTGACAGTATAAAATGTTTTTAATAAGAGAGAAATAATCCTATTTTGCCTCCTGTTTACTGGAGCTGGCTGTTCCAAAACATGGTTTGCCTCCCTCTGGGCTAAATTTCCATGGGCTTCAAACATGACATAAAGCCTTCAAATACCATAGTGTAATCCACTATTAGTTCTCTAAATTAGTTGTGTTGAAGTCTGTGTGGCAAAACTATCAACAGACTGCCTGAGAAATAAATCTATAAAGAAGATGTATTCATTTCCTGTGGAAGAATGTCTGCAAGATTGGTGGAACATTGGGGTCCAGCCTGCATGGGTTGCACGTGATAGTAGGTGTGATATCTATTCTATTCACTGATACCTTTATTGTTGTTTAGGTAGCTTTAATACATCCTAACATCCACAAACTCTCAGGAAATAACACAACAACAGCTCAAACTATACTTTAAGGTGAAATAAACATAACTTTAATACCAATTGTATTTGCGATCTTTGTTAATGACTATGGGTTGTTATCTTTATAATCCCATGTAGTTTGCAAAACAATATCAGTCAACTTGGTTCATAGTTGTCTTGTGTTACATACTTGATTGTTTCAGTTTACTAAACAAGTAGAGTACTTCAAGTGACAAACCCTGATAGATCCTCCCAGTAGTTCATGTCAAGCCTATGAATATTTATATATCAGTCAGCTTTGCAGGTATGACAGTAGTGTATTATTAATTATTGTTATGCAGGCCTGTTGTTCAGTTTATTGGGCTTTCAAAACAGTATCCTTAAAAGCCCTGACCTTTCAACATGCCATTTTGATTTTACGACCATATAAGCATTGCGTTACATGCAAACTAGGTCTGCATAACGAGGATGAATCTCATCTTTGTAAACCGTTGAAACAATTGCCATTTTATATAGTTGGTGATGTTATTTGTTGGATAATAATTACGTATCTATGATATATTATTCATGTCATATTGCTAGCAAATAATTAATTTAATTTGGGAAACCATTAGTATTAACCATTAAATGGATGGCGGCACTGCATGATGCTGTGGTTGTGGCGCATTGCTGATTATGATGTAGGCCACTTTTGAGGCCAGCGCCTTTTGCTCTAGCTGTTGTTCACTTGAAAAAGGACTGGCATGGCTTGAATCTCATCATTCCTAAGATGCATCTTCGAGTGGCTGCTCCTCCAGTAAGTACTTTTCCTTTATTATTTTTTATAAATGTATGCTTGGTCCTTTTTCGATATGACAGCCCTCCTTGTAAGATTTACCTTATCATAAGCGCTAGGAGTCCGTAAGTACAGGTTATGCACCACGGGAGAGGGAATATGAGATTTGTCACCCTAGAGCTTTAGCCAGAGGTGTGATAAACACATACACCCGATCCCATGGTGAATAACCAGCTTATACCATGAGACAAACACTCAAACCGTCAAACATGAGACGATATGTGGACCACAAAGACTATGGGATTTATCACAGTGAAATACAGGCTTGTGATTGGCAGAAAGGGGTTATACATACGAATTGGTGCATTGAACATAATTGCTTGTTGTGATCTTGTGGAGCACAGCCATCAACAGGACATTGAACAAGCTTACTATGTTCTGCAGATGGTAATTCACTGTATAATAATTAATTTTGGAGACATGTACTTCACAATTATGCAGATATATGGCAATTGAAGATGCCAAAAATGATTATTAAGGTCATTTGTATAATGAAGGCAAGCATAGTTCTAATAATTTGCAAACACTTCCGGGAGGTGATATACACAAATACAGATGTTGAAATTCACTGAAGGCAAATCAGCTAAACGAATATTTTTCTACCATTGGAATAAAAAAAATAACGTGCAAGCACTTTAACAGCTGCTTGTAGATCTATAGGTGCAAGTATCTACTAATATGCTATTTAATTCTATCTATCTATCTATCGATCTATCTATCTTTCTATTCCTCCCTTTCTTGCTTCTTTCCTTCCTCTCTTCATTCCTTCCTTCCTCCTTCCTCCCGTCTCTCCCTTCCTTCCCTTCCTTCCCTTCCTTCCCTTCCTTCCCTTCCTTCCCTTCCTTCCCTTCCTTCCCTTCCTTCCCTTCCTTCCCTTCCTTCTGTGGTGTTGTTAAAGATGCCTTGTGTTTCCATATATTTTTGTGTTTTTAACAATCCCCCTGGCTGGCACTTGGCTGCTGCCATCACTGCAGCAGAACATTTAAAATTCGCGGGAAAATTGTACATTTTAGTTTAGAAAATAAAAATTTATTGTCACAGAAGTTTACCAAAAGTTGATGGAAGCAAGATAATATTCTATTCAGACTGCATGCCAAGTTTTAATGACATAGGTGAAACAGCACGACCAGGGGAGTTGTCATATTTTTTCCTGAAACTCCTCTCGCAATACAGGCTGCAAGCAGCTGTAAAAACTATTTAAGACTTAACTCAAAATACAAACCCTATTATGTAAGGCTAATGACAACATCGATGACTTCAAATTCAATATAGTAAGTGATCAAACTGTCCTCAAATTACTGAAGGATTAGACTGGAGCAGTTTGATATCATAGCTTGATCACTTGCTCATCAGCTTGTGTTTGTAACTTTTCTAGTTGATAATTTAAGGCAAGCCTGCACTTGATTGGAAAAAAAGCAGTACTGACAACAATTAACTGCCACCTGTACATACATTGCTGCAAAAGGGCAGCAGAAGTTGCAAAATCATTACAGTTGTCGGCAACATTAGTGTTCAAAGTACACACTGAGCTGTCTGTATAACATTGTTTGTCTGAATCTAAGCTGTCAGTAATATATGTGTCAAAAATACATGCTGATTTTACATAGCAAATAAGAGGATTTACTCATGCATGGAACTGGGTCATTGAAATTCATTAGTCTCCTCCAGCCAAAGCTGTTCGACCAAGAGAGACTGCATCAGTCTGCCATGGATTTCATATATCATGTACATGGTATATATTTCTTACTAGTGATGACATTTGAAAATGTTTCAGGCTTTCCTTTACTACAACTACAAGGTTGCTTCAACGAATGGCTCTTTCCAACACAAGGGTTTGGTTTTTGATATCGTGGATTCTTTGTCTCTTGCTTTCAACTTTTCGTGAGTATAACAATATCATTTAAAATTGCTTACAAATATATAAAATATATGATATTTCAACGGTAACTATTTGGATTTCTTTAGTAATTTAGTATGATAATTGTTTGTATAGAAAGTTATACCTAAACGAATACAAAATGTATGCCAGCACATGCTTGGGACATCAGTTAGGAAATTCTAAAAGAAACATTTGGCTGACTTTTGCCGCTTAGTTCCATTGATTTTTTATATCCAAGTTAATCTGAAATATGTGTTCAAGTTGTGTTTGAGAAATGAAATTGCTTGGTCCGTTTGATGACTCAATAAGATAGGAGTGATGTTGTCTGTGACATAATGCTGCAATGACAGAGATAGTAAATGTCTGGTTTCTCAAATAATCAGTTGTGCCTTGGCATTCGACAACCATTGTATAGAAATGAACACTATTTTTATCACATTTGGGCAAGTGTTTGTGTTTTTTTTATTCCTTAAAGGTTTTAAAAATGTATTTGTCTCAGGTATGAAGTGGTCCCAGCAGAATCATATGGCACAGCAAGGAAAGGCCTGGCTGGAATGGTGTACTACAAGGTAAATGGTTCATTCATTTATATTTCATTGCCTGTGGCAGCTGAGTGGATGAGTAGTTATGTTTCAGGCCTGCTCCACTGAAGGTCTTTGCATGCCACTGGTTTGATCCCCTGGGCCCCGGTACCAGATTGTATGAACGCTTAACACGGGTTAAGTGGTTTAGTCTTTTTGCTGATATTTTGTCAATGCAGGACATAAGTTAGGTAACTTAATTTAATTAACAGAACTCATGTTAGAACATGACAAAATTCTTTTGTCTCTAACCTGGTTAGAAGTTACAGGAGTTAACAACTTTAGGACAACTTGTGTTAAGCATTGATACAATTGGGCACTGGTGTAGAACGCAAAATTTACTTTGGACCCACATGAGCAAAGAGGTATGGGCATTTATCAGTCTGGTGAAACTGAGAACTGCATGCTGCTGCCACCTGGCACAAAAGTTGATTTGCTATGCTACAGCATTGCTGTCCCAAGAAATAGTTCCAATTTCATTGCACATTCACAAAATTTCTATTCAACATCGATGTATACCAGAGTCAGACTCGGCAATCACATTCTCTAAGGAAGTAGACAAGGCCATCAACACACTCAGAAACAGCCCCGTGTCTTCCAGACAAAATTGTGTGTCTTCCTGTGGTTGAAAGTTGGTGGATGCTCGCAGGTGCTCGTGGAATAGCACACTAGTCACTAGGTGGCAACACAAGACAGCATATGTTCTGATCTGTGGCAATGCAAGAGCAGTCCACCTGTAGACAGGGCATTTATGCTTTTGACCAACAGGCATTTATGCTTTTGACCAACAGGTAAAACAAGAGAAGTTGTGCAAAATGTATTATAATGTTAAACATGAGTGATCACTGTGTGGTTGGAGTCTGGCACATATCCTTTTCATTCAAGGATATTTCATTTAATTTGCGAATTGAAATGATGACACTATTAATGCAGAGGCTAATTAGTGCTACATAAATTACTTAACTGAAGAGTGATTGTGAAGTCCTTGAAAAATTGGCAATGATGGTGTGAATTGGAGGTTGGCAGCATGTTGGCTCAGGTGCTTCAGTCTCCTGTATTGACCTTTTAAAAAGTGTGCCAGAGTTCCACGACCACAGTTTGGTTTTAAGAACAAATTTTTAAAAGCCAACAACCGCAGCACAATGATGACATCAAATGTGGTTGTCTATCTTGAGTATCCTCATTTCATGAAAAAGTATTTTATAACCTTGGAAATGTATTGTAGTTATAAAATGGGAAAATTTTGCCAGTCCGTAACTTTTTGGGCCACTAGGGGAGAGTGCTTCGATCATACCACTTCAATTATTATGTAACTATTGAACATATCAAAACCAGTCCTGTCCCAAATGATTCCTTTTGACCATTTGCAAAGGGTCATGGATCATTGACTTTATGAAGCACTGATATTTGAAGTTTGAGTATTAATAAATAAATGCAGTGTCTGATCTAACATAGTGATGCAGATTTTTATACCACCAGACTTTTTAAAACCTATTTATGGCCACACACAGAACAAGCAATGGTGCAAAAAAATCAGGTCCCCCGGTGGAAAAAAGATTGTTTGGAGCTAGCCTTGTGTGCCACCTTCTGGATAAAAAAAAGAATTTGGGTAGCAGGACAGCGTTCTGTGGGATTTCTATGCTGGCCTACATCTGGGAATCCACATTTTACTTGTAACCGAGAAAGTCTCTGATTGGCCACTTTGTTAAATGTCTGCTATCAAGCAGGGCAGGAAACGGACACCTCAAGAGAAAATTCCACCTTCTTCAGCTGTTCTCAAATGTGCATAATCAAGTTACTCTATATGTGTTCATTCCCTGCACCTTAAGAATATACTAGTATTGATAATATGATGTGCAGATAAAACGATTGGAGCTTTTTGACAAAAATTCACCCATGAAAACCTGGAATTTCTGTCCAGGGTTAAGTGAAATTCTTTAAGAATGTTTTACTCCCATGCCAAGATGACCCCTACTGGCCTTGACAAGCTAAATTAAATTATTTACATGTGATTCAGTTAATTTCTAAACAGACAACAAGAAAACTTAACAAAAATTAAAGTTGCATAATCGTTATAAACTGATGATTATGTAACAGTGAGCAATTAATCTACATGCCAATCAATGGCAATCATGTTATTGTTTTCTTATTACTATTATGTAATATCAACAGTCTAACATAGACTTTTAAATCTTTCAGTGTTGCCTGCCTTTTTACTATCTATCTATCTGTCTATCTGTCTATCTGTCTATCTGTCTATCTGTCTATCTGTCTATCTGTCTATCTGTCTATCTGTCTATCCGTCTATCCGTCTATCTGTCTATCTATCTATCTATCTTATTTTTGAGTTATTTTATCTTTCTATAGTCTACATTTCTCTCTGTATTTCTATATATCTGTCTTTTTTGAACTGTTACATAACTACCTTTCATACATTGAATATGAAATAAATATGAAAGTTATGGTAACACTTCCAAGACTTTTTTAAGCAGCGCGAATTTCATGGCTGTGCCATTTACATATTATTTACATAATCTGTAGGCCTATTGATTTGTAAAACATTGTAAATTTCTGGAGCAGAACTCAGAAATGGCTGTACATGCCTTGTACCTTTCATCATGAAAGTTAACTGGAAATTAATTAAGTGTTAAATGTACTCTGACAAAATAGAAATAAAAAAGCCAAAATATCATATCTTGAAATTGCTATTTTACAGAGCACACAGATAAGGGTCAGGATTGGGGCCATTGGGGAGGGTATGAATTCAAAAGTATAATTGCAAAAGGACATAGGAACACAAAACCGAGTCATCAAGACCACAACATGATCTACATTAATATCATTTGCAGCATCAGAAAAGACATTGATGGAAGTGAAGGGGCATACAATGACGTCCAGCTGGGCTGTTGCTCATGAAAGGTCTAACAATAAATTGCTTCCTCACTGGGAGTCCAACCTGGAATCAGCCTACATTTTTGATTATGCATTTTCCATCTTGGCCACGCAGCTGCACCGAAGAAGTGCGCCGTCAATTGTCTTTTCCAGCTTGACATGTTACAAGTGCTGGCCATTTGATTTTTGCACATTCGACTTATCAATGCCCCAAATTTTTACACGCCTGCATGATACTCTTGTTGGTGCATGGGAAACACGCTACCACCAACCGGGAATCACAACATAAAGGCATATATTTATATATAGCATTATTATTTTTCATAGTAAAACTGTAACCCCTAACACAACTTACCTAGGACTCCCAAATTGTATTTGTCACAATTCTCATGGAATGGTTATATTCATACTCTGAATAAGTGGAGCAATGGCATAATTATATGATGTTTTCACGCTGTTGACCCAAATCAATTAATACAGTTGATTGACCGACAGTTCACAAGTAAACCCGCATTATGGACAATCACATTACGAGGTGAAGTCAAGTGCAGTCATCCTATTATATAATGCTGTCCTTTTCATTCTGACTCATAATAAAAACAAATTGTTTTGTTCCCTGGAGGTGCTTTTCATGCTGAATTGTTCAGGTGCATTGTGAGTTCAGCACCACATTGTTCGATCGGCCAAACCAATTCTTCATAGAAATACACCATAGATCGAGGCATTGTTCAAAGGGCAGCCTCATTGACCACCCCACTGACAACCAGATTCGACCCATTTGTAAACTTTATGTCTTCTCAGTGAGAAGCGTAGATGTCAACAAACGTTACTTAGTCATTCTGTGAACATTTGTAAATGCTTGCATATATTTGAAGTTCTGATATCTTTCACATGTTCATCAAATGTTGGTTTGAAATCAGGATGCCCGTCACAGATGCTGGCTGTCACTGAACTCGGGACATCAGATTCTGTCATGATTTGCAAATACCTGGTTTAACTCCAGACATCTGCCACATGATTTGCAAATACCTTGCTAACTCAAGACATTTGTCACATGATTTACAATACTTGGTTTAACTCCATTCTTCTGCCACATGACTTGCAGATACTTAATTAACTCCAGACATCTGCTACATGATTTGCAAATGCCTGGTTCATCTGCCACATGATTTGCTAATACATTGTTAATTGTGATATCTGCCGCTTGATTTGCAAATGCCTGGTTGAAGTATTTGCATCTGCCATATGTTCTATACATGTCTGGTTGAACTCACCAATCACATAGATGTATTAACACAAGAGTTTGTCACTTTCAGAGTGCACGTGAGCAGTGTATATAGGCGTATTATGTAGCTGTCGCTGTTTGACAAATCCCTTGCAAGCTTGGCCAAATTGTTTAGCCATTGACATTAAGTGTAGGAGAATATTCATAATCATAGACTTTTTTACAATATTTATTTTATGATCAACTTGATTTGTACCGTTATGTTTGACTTCTGGAGAGATCTTAGTTTGTTTATTGCCAGATATAATACATTTTTTCAGGAGGCTGACTTGTCAGTGGGCGCCATTGCACCAACTTACGAACGCCGTCAATTTGTTGACTTCCTGATGCCTTTCCAAGACATAGACACAACATTCGCTACTTTTCAGGAACCCCCAAAACCTGACGTCTTTCTCGCTTTTCGACCATTGACCCTGATCACCACTCTCACTTTGCTTGCCACTTGGATGGTGTCGTGCGCTGTGCTGTCATTATTTGTGATCAAACACAATCCCAGAAAAGACAAACTGCAAGTTTTCCAGGAAGTCACAAGTGATATGCTTGCAGTAATATTCAGGCAAAGTAAGTCTGTTGTTTTAATGTGCCCCTGAATATACTACAAACTAGATTATTCTACACTCTGCAAGGCAAGTATTTGTGAAATTTTTAACAGCATCATTCATTTGAAAGTTCATGAAGAAATATTTTCTATTTTGTGAAGAGGGCCTTTCAATTATTGTCTTCTCCCTGTAAATTATTTGGAATTAACCAATGTGTTCTATCATTCAGGGAAAACTCCTCCAGTGGAAAAAGCTACAAGATATTAAATATACCCATTCAAAACAGTTTTTGTAGCATTTCACAAGCAAAATACATGGACTCACAAAATTAAAATGATAAATAACGCCTGTCCACATGATCTATGTCTCAGTTTGCTCTTTGGTTCAGGTGCCAGTTCTGTTGGCGATGTTCCATCTGTGCGCGCTCGAACTGTGTTCATCTGCTGGACATTCATCGCCCTCATTGTGACAACCCTTTACGTGACCATTCTGGTGGCCATCTCAGCTGTTCCTCCCAAAGCGCTTACCATCGATTCATTTGATCAACTGGCTTCACTGTCTGAGTACAAAGCAATGATCTATGATGGCTCGTCTGTCAAAGAAGCCTTTAAGGTAACTGAATGCTGAAACCTATCTCTTTGGCAACCCGATATAAGATTTATTATGAAGGCATACTCTTGCCCATAAATATGGATTAATCATTATACATACCCTTTTCTGAGAGACTGAATGGTCTGACAAATGTCTGATTAAGATTGTAACACCTGATTCGTGAAATGCTAATTCAATAGTAATTGGCTATTTTCACAGAAATTTGACAAGCCCATGTGAGACTTTAAACTATGAATAGTCATTATGATTGTCAATAGACTTTATGAAATCTGCTGCAGTTTTTCCAAACAAAGTCATGAAAAATCCCTTTGAGCCGTAGACCACATATAGAAGAAACAAAATCATTTCAATGCCATCGCATTGTGCAGTATCACGTTTAAAATACACAAGGTTGATCTATCAAGTGGTATCAAGTGAATATCTCATTTAATAATATAATTGGAAAACAAGATATATTCATGTATGGCTGTCTTGGCACCCATTGCAGAAATTTTAATTAAAAATACCCACATGCATAACCATTCTGACATTGATGTTATTTGCATCAAACAAATGATGCCAGGGAAACACATTTAATCTAACACTGCTGGAACAGATTTCCTTCCTGGCTTGAGGTGGCACATCCCTATTCCCTCACCACCCTTTAGTGCCAATCAGAACTCACGTGACACAGCATTGTAGAGAAGGAGTAGGAATATATATCCCAACTTTTAATTGACATGCCATTTTTACCAGTGGCGGATACAGGGGGGGGGCCTAGGGGCCCGGGCCCCCCCCCCTAGACCCCTGAGATTAATAATAGTATTTTGAAGAAAATACGTGACAACGCGGGTCCGCGAATGCTGAAACACGCCCGGGCCCCCCCTAGATGTGCCTGTCTGGATCCGCCACTGTTACTACAATACAGATATCTTATACTATGCCAAAGACCAGGCGACGCTGCAGTTATCAACCTTGTATTGTAGAATACCTTCCTCAGCTTTCCGTAGAAGATGATGTAATGATAACCATGAAACTTTGTCAAACATTGGTCATTTTCAGTCAGCCAGGATTGGAGCTATGGCAGACATTTGGAAGAATCAGATCAGTCCATATCCAGAGAACCTGATGTCATTCACCACATCCCAGGCAACAATGATAAAACGTCTTTCCACCAGCAAGATGGCTTTCGTGACTGACACAGAAGAACTGCGATCATTGCTCAATGTTGAATGTCGTCTTCATATTGCAAAAGACAGGGCGTACGGTACCCCCCTGGCTTTTCCAGTAGGCAAAGATGCTCCCTACAAAAAGGACTTCGACTCTCAGTAAAGTTGAACTTTTTAAATACAGATTTATTGCATTTCACATAATTTGGAAAATACATTTATCCAAAGTCTCTACAATTACATATTGGCCAATTACTACTCAATCATATCTTGGAATTAGAGGCTGGATAAATACCAAGTTTAGGATAATTAATCAGAATCAATTTATAATATATTTTATGATACATATATTCACATTCACAGTAGATGCACATTTTCAAGTAAAATATTGAAAATATTTCAGGGCCTCAGATGAGATATAATTTAGTGTTTCGTTTCGTGGTATACAATTTTCACCCTTTTAGAACTCAAGGGTGCTTAACTAGTTTAACTGGATTTTCGCTAAATTCAACTTGGTTGCACAACAGTGTCAACACTGTGGGGACAATGTATAAATTAGCAAATAAAACGCATGGATGTTCATCTTGCCAGACTCGATTGAGGTACCTTATCCATAAACTGTAATTTGCTTGCTTTTATGACACCACCGGCAAGAACATTATAGCCCGACAATCATTAAAGATCTAACAGTTTACCTTGTATCCATTTCAGCATCCTAGCTCTTGTGGAAGGGGGTATCATGTCCAAGTGGATATCATCTTACCACAGTAAATTCTTCAGCGCAGCACCTTGCAAGGAGGATCAACAGACCGCCAAGCCGATCATTACTGCGAACATTGTGGGGCCTTTAATCTCTTTGGCAGTTGGTTCGACGCTCTCTTTGTTGGTTCTGATTATTGAAGTCGGAAAATCAAGGTTTGATAAGGGTATAAGACCTAAGGCAGCTAAGTGGCACTAGGAAATATGTTGAGAGAATATCTTTAACATGATACAGCCATGACAGGAAGTTTTCACCCAGCTGTACTGCTTCACTTTAGGGCTATCAATGATTCATTGTGGCCAATCGTAGCAAGGCAAATGGCTGTAACTTATTTTATACATTGTTAAAAAATGTAGACACAAATGTGATGTTGATGTAAACATTCTATGGAAACATATCTACTTCTTGTCGGAATGAGGTGGCCATTCTTGGTAATCTTACTCATGAAAAAGAAACATAAGCACAAGGCTAGATTTTTTACAAACTTTGAATGTGTAAGGGTAAATAAAAAATTAGCACCTAAGGTGTAAATATTGAGGTAAACCTGATTTCATTATGGAATGCCATCTGAAAGAACTTTAAATTTATTATTCTGAAGAGTGAAGACCGGTATAGATCAAGATTGTTTATAGGGGTAAACTGATGCAATATTTCAAATGTCAGTTTCTACTTTTTCACTGTTTGGAGCAAATTATGCAGAGTATTTTTAAAAGATTCTCGACTGGGAGAACGGCACAACCTCAAACTGTTGTTCGTAGCAGAACTTTGGAACTGTTATGCTGATTTCCACCAAAAGGAGTTTGGCAAATATAAATAAATTTTAAAATCAAAAAGAAACATTAACAGAAAATCAATATGTTGTAAGGATCGTGAAAAATATTTTGGACGTGGAAAAAGAAGCCCTTTTCAGTGTTGATGTCTCAAAACGCACTCAAGAACTTCGAATTGCGACAATCTAATATGCAATTAATGAGAGTCGCTGAAAGAAAATTGATCTCCCAGTGACACCAATTTAGCAATGACTGGAAGACGAAATCTATCCACTGGGAAACCATTGGTCTCCAAGTTATGATGTCAAAAAGTGCACTGAAATCACGTGGAATTGTATGGTAGATCTAGAAATGACATTGTCACAAAATTGTGAAGCACATCAAGATATGACGTTAGCAAACAACATTTTGGTAACGTTGTCACTACATTGCAAAAAAATCTCTATGATGCGTTGACGTTGTTGCAATGCAATTTCTACCACGCATTTCGATATGAGAACAGATGCGTCCACCACCACTTAGCAACGCGCTGGTTTATGTTATGTGCCCCAGGGCGGCTGTATGTACAAAATTGTACATGTCTCTGATTAAAAGACATTCTCATCACAATTTGTGAGTGTCATACAATACTATACATTATCCTCTAATCAGAAAACTATAAGATTGAGGGAGTTCAGAAACAGGGAATTTTCTCTTAGCTAGTAACTGAAGCACGACAGTTAGGGCAGAAAATTTTTTTAAACTGCGAAGAAAATGGTTATAATACTTTTTTCTTTATAAAATAAAAGTACAGTGACACACTAAATAAAATGAATAATTTCATAATTTGTCTGGCTAACATACGCTTTTATTGCAATAATAGTGTAATTTTGATGCTCTTTCAATGCAAGGGAAGAGTATAGTTTTCTAGAGTATGAACGCATGTTTGAAATTATGGTTCACTGTAAAATTGGAGGAACTGATTCAGCTCAATTGATTGAGTGAGATGGTTGCACAAGTTGATTGAACTAACATGGATTAAGGTTTAAAGCTAAGATAACTCAAAATAATGAGCTGAGATAGATCAAAATACTGAGCTGTGTTGACTAAGGCATTCAAGCTGAGAAAACTCAAAACACTGACCTGTGTTGACTTAAACAATGTATTTTCCATGACAACTAAAAAGATAAGAGTTTTGTTGACTTAATGATTCAAGCTGACACATTCAAAATATTGAGCTGTGTTGACTTCTTTTTTAGTTCCTTTTGATTTATATTAGTTTGATCTGTCTTATGAAGTTATTTAATGAATGCGGGTAATAATCCCAAAATATTGTTGGATCTCTACGGGGCATCCACCTGAATCCAGTCTGCTTCATTTTGCACATTATGGACAGGCCAAAGATGCATTCAACACTGGCCATTACATTACAAGTAAACTTAAAAATTAATTTCTTGTGAAGAAATCCTAATGGCCTGTGGCTCATGTGAGTAGAACGAACGAACAAACAAATAAACAAACAAACAAACGAACGATGAGTGAAGTCGAGGATCCTATGGAGGACCTCAGATAGTCAGTAGCTTGCAGGCTGCTCCACATCTTCCTGTAGTTAGGAATCTCCCATAGTACACTGGGGATCTGGGGCAGATGTGGCTTGTGTCTTCGCTGTGGGATTGTGTGGCAAGTGTACTGCTGCATCAGATGAAGAAAGGGCACCCCGCGGAAATCTCTCCCTGCTCATGTGAGTATGCTATTGGCCTATATTTGAACATACTCTGAATTGGAAATGTTGGTTGACGCATGTGAAAGCATGCTTCTAATTACTCCCACAAATTAATCTAAGATGGATAAAAATGAAAAGTGACCACCTAAAGTGAGGTGCTACTCAATGTTCTCAGGGGTAATGTAATATAAATATTCGTTTTTCTTAATTATTTAGAATTTAATGCTGTGCTAAGAGAAATGATTGTTATAGATGGCACTACATGTGGCATGGCTGAAATGTCAAGCTGTCTATAACAGCTGAAGCGTTCATGTGTTTCACAGCTTAATGTTTTGATTTGTTTGGACAGCTTATAGCATTGAACCATCATAGCTTGAAAATTGTCAAACATTCTGAGACAGCTCAAAATATTGCTTCAACACAGTTTTCAAATTTTACAGTGTTCTGTTTTTCCTTTGATGTTATGAGGTGTATATTTATAGCGTTTTCAGATCAGTTTAGTAGATTCTGGGTGCTTAAACAAAATCATAATAATTGGGGAAAATTGTGTTATTTCTTCAGAAGATATAATGAAAAAGCATGCTTGCATAATAATTGGGAATGTGGTGTAAGCTGCTCAACTGGACCATTGTGCTGAGCTAGCTTTTATTCAGTACTGAAGTTGTTGGCTGATTTTACCAATGACACCAAGTCCTACAAAGGCCAAATGGTTTGAAGTCCTGACCTGTTGGCAAAATGCTTCAAAAAATTGAGATTAAGAGACATTGCAAGAGGACACAAAAAGAACTTGGCTCTCCGAAAAGTCAGTACAACAGAACATTTAAACCTTAAAGAATCTATTGAAAACTCAAATTTGAGTCAATGAACACTCTAAAAAATGCTGGGACAAAATTGGTTTTTTAGATTCAAAATGTTTTTTTGAAAAACCAAATTTCAATGCAAAACCAACATGGATTTTTAAAAAAAGGTGACCACTGCCTTTTTGGATGTGGAGATCGAAAGATGACATCAAAGAATATTGATTGACCCTCTCAAGAAATACAAAGTGCAGTATCAGTACATTCTATCAAGTTCATGCAACCCACTTCGCAGATTTTAAAATGTCATACAGTCATTTCTTCAAAATCTATTTATTTTTTAAAAAATTGACTTCTTGCAAAATTTTCGCATGCTAAATCTGTCATTGTTTCTCCTCTAAACCATAGAAATTCAGATGGAACAAATATACTAGAAAATATCTTGAAATGAATTGAGCTCTTGCAACCGACAATGCTAAGGGGCAACCATTTCATAATCGGAGGGGGGGGGGGTCTTGGAGTTTTCCTCGATGGGAAATTATTTATTTTACGTTGACGGCGACAGTAATTAAATTTATTTCAAGCGTGTGAAATGACTGAATATTCATTCCTAAGTCAAGCAACACCTTGGGAAGAGAAGTCTCCACCAGAAATTATTTATTTCAAGAATGCCTATAAAAAGAATTTATTAATTTCACCAAACACGAGCAGGACATTTTTTATCTAAAAAAACTCCAAGCTTCCCCCCCCTGGATATTTTCAAATGGCCGTTCCCTTATAGCAACAGCAAATGCAGTTGTGGATTCCATAGTCATGAAGGCAACTATGTTTGGGTAATTCTTGTAACAGAAAACATAAATGCGATTATTGCATCTTTTTATTTCTGTCTCTTTATGGAATCTACAGATGACAATCTGGACTTGTCTTTGCCTGTTATGCAAACCTCAGCAAGAAACACACACAAAGAGCACACCACTCCAAATCCAAGCATGATCAAAGGTCCGACAAGCTTGACAACTTCTATTGGAGTTGCTGTTTCCTGTTCGTTCTCATGGCACTGTGCAGCTAGCTTGAAGAACATCTTCTCGTAGTAGTTGGACCATTTGGCAATGATGCCACTCTCTATCAATGCCATGATGCTGAAAACAAACAAAAAGAATAGACAAGAATGATATCATTAATTCCTTTCATATGTGGACTACCGATGTAATCTGGGGGTAGTTGAATTTCCATTTCCGACGGCAGCTTATGATAAACCTTAGAACGGGGTAAAGTCGGCAAGCCAGGGGATATTTGGCCATCTATTTTAACCCACTTTGTTGAATATGGTATTGTACATATGTATAATTATTGTAATTGTATAAATTTTATATTTCTATCAAATGTCTCATTTTTTGGTTATTAAAGTTGTTTCTACATTGCTTTCTGTAATTCTAATGAAAAGACTCGTGTATAAAAACTTCGCAATTTGTTAGATTTTCACAGTTTCAGTAATGTCATTTCTCCCATGTGTTGTGTTCATATCATAGTTTTATTGTCTTCCTTCAACGCCTTCACAGTTATTCACAGGTTAAATTCAATAGATTTCCTCTTTCAATAATATTGTTCATTCAGAAGCTAACTTTCCACAAAGCAAGATGTATTTATCCAAGGCAAAACACAAGTAATTTTTAGTAATATTAATTTATTTTTATACAAATATTTATCTATAGTCATTGTTATTTGGTTCATCATAAAGATAAGATTTCAATATGTAGCTAATATTTGAGGTTATTAATTCCTATGGTGATGACTGTTGTATCATATATATTCATGGAATATTTTGTATGTTAGTTCTTCTTAAGAGTCTAAACTATTGTCTTTGTTTCTTCATTGTAGCTAACCACACCACACCACACACAACCTCACGCATGTATACACACCCAAGAAAGAATTCAAGTTTCAATAAAGGATTTGTGCGTTAGAACTGTGTTTGAAGTTATGCAAGTGAAGCAAGTCAGCTCTGAATCAACCCACTTAATGGCAGAAATGCCATCTTTCCTCACTGGCACAGGTTTCTTTGGATCAGGTTGCTCCGAGGGATGATAGATGAAATGGGAGAGAGAGAGAGTGGGAATCCTCAACATGTTAAACATTTACCCTATATGAGGGATCTTTTACTAGCCCATTGCTGACAGTAATAGCAATGACCGCCAATTTAACCATATCTGAATGACATCCAGCTGGAATTATGCTCATGAAGGTCCACTGAAAATTTCATGCTCGCCGCCCGCAGTTCTATCCAATGCAGGCAAAGACCTTCACCAGAACCGGCAGAAACCTTACCCACTCTGCCACCATTAGACCGATATCACGTCTTCACGTTGCTACAGGCAACGTAGACTGAGGACATTGCATATATTTTGCTGAGCACTCTTGAAAATCATTGGAAGGAATAAGTGACAATAACAAACAATCAAACATGAACACAAACAGAAAACTGCAATCTGCAAACAGAAAGCATATCTTGTTTAGTCTCCCGATCCTGAAAATCGCACACAATACATTATAAATCATTTCCTTTCCACCCATACCTTTAATTTTGATGAGAATAGGCCCAAAACAGCTGCGACATGTTCCTGTGTCGCAGGTGTATACTATGGGAGACAAAACATAGGTTGAGAACTATACACTGTACAGGTCGACTTCTGAACCTATGTTTTGTCTCCAATCCTTCTCAGCTCCACTGAAAAGGTGGGTCTTCCTATCTGTGCCACCATGTAATCCTAATAAATTCATTGACCCTGTCTACAAGGCTGTAACAACAGAGAATACAAAAAAATTTCCACAGACATTTTGAATTTCTGATGGAGAAGTGAGCACTTATAAATGCACAGTGAACTTATTCGGTTGGGATTTTTATTTGAGAAGAATGATCGCGTGATGACCTTGAAAAAACAAAACAAAACATCAAAGCCAAAACATAAGGAAATACAGGACGTCAGGCAATGTTAAGGTGGCAAAAAGTTCTGGGTCCACCTGTGGGTTCTTTGAAGTATACGGGTGAAACCATCCAAGGCAAACAAGGGAGGACATACATTTTGCAGTCTTTTTGAGGATGAACGTACTTCTGCGGACAGCGAGAGGTGGCTTCTGGGATCTGGGTGCTCTTTTGAACAATCTTAAAATACAATTTAGAGCACAAAGAAGAGGTTGCATACTGTATTAAAATGAGGTTGCTCGAAGGAGGGTTTTTCTCATTGGGATTTGCAAAAAAATGATGGTACCCTTTGATGTCATCTCCTTGACTGTGTTTGCCAAGATCAATAAAACTAAGTACTGCGAATTCCTAATTATTCAGTCGCTATGTGTTTTTATCAATGTTCCAAAAGCTGGTGTATTTACATTTATGTCAAAGCATTTTACACGAAAAAGTTCACCAAAGATAGACAATGGTCGTAAAAAGAATCAGTATCTGGAATAATTCTTCTTTGCATCAATAGAATCAGGCTAAATTAAATACGATATCACTGCAAGTACATGTGGAAGATACAGTATGCACTCACTGCCTGTCGAATTCATGCTTAAAGGGCGCTCCTTTGGTGACAGCAAATGCCAAGCTTGACCCGTAAGCTCGGTCTTTTCCAATGCGAAGATGACATTCATCGTTAAGCAGCGATCGAAGTTCTTCATTGTCTGACACGAACGCGGTTTTCCCACTGGACAGACGACCAAGAAGAGATTCTCTTGAGGTTGTGAAAGGCAACAAATTCTCAGGATACGGACCGATTTGGTTTTTCCAAATGTCAGCCATTGCTCCTTTCTTCGCTTCCTGAAAATGCCACAACTACATTTTTCTAAAGATTTTTGTGTTTTACTTTGCCACATAACTGGTAAATCTAATGACTACCATAGAAGGGGTATTACTGTCGGGTAAAGTTGGCAAGCCGGGGGAAAGTTGGCCATCTATTTTAACCCACTTAATGGCAGAAATGCCAACTTTCCTCACTGACATAGGTGGCAACTTTCCTAAAGAAACCTTTGTCAGTGAGGCATTTTGGAATTTCTGTCATTAAGTGGGTTAAAGAAGGTGGCCAACTTTCCCCCGATTGCCAACTTTACCCTGTTATACGATATGTCTGATTGAGTTTTGGCCAAACCTTTAAATTGCTACATGTTTAAATGTTAATTGAAAGTTACTTTTGAAATTTGAGGTTGTTCTCTTTGTAGCAATGCCATGTAGCTACGTGATTCTAAGTACATTGAAGGCATAAATATTTTATGAATATGTTTATGTCTATATGACCAGTCAAATATTCATTTTGTATTAATATGATTCATGCTATATCGACAGTTTACATACATCTCTTCCCATCTTGCCATTTATTTACATAAAATGTTTGTCAATTTATGAATATTATCATTCACTTGATGTTTGACATTCTTAAAATCTATTAATAAGCTTTTTAGTAATGAGTTTTTAAAAGAAAATGGAATTTTCTTTGCCATTAAACAACAAAAGTTCCTGTGACCTTACGTGTAACATACGAGGGGCACTCAGACAGTTCTGACCAGTTTTTTGGCAGGCATTTCTCTTCAAAGCAGAAGAATGAAATTTTAACAGAACTATTTTCAGGTATGCAACTATCGATTTTAAAAATATCATACCTCTGGGAAATGTTTAAATTACTTTCCAGTTGGCACGGAAAAGAAAGATCTGTGCACCCAGCGCAGGTCAAGTTTTTAGACCAAATCCAATGATGTAGCAGTGTAAATAATCATAAAAGTTCTTGTGAAAACGGAATTGATTATAACCAAAATATTTCCTGAAAGCCAAACAGTGTTTTTCATTGAATTTCAAAGTATGCAAATGTTTAACCCATTTTCTTAGTCAATCACTGAGGTCCTTCAAACTGAGCAGTAAAAAAAATGGGGAGTTTCTGAGGACATTCCTGGGCCCTCATTTCTCATGATGAGCCTCATATCTTTAGTTTATGAGCTAAAATTAATTTTTTTGTATCACCAAAAATAATAAAGGGCATGCCTGGCAATTTTAAAAGGCAGATGAGCCCGGTTATGGGAGCTAAAGTTCTTTAGCAGTGCCTGTTTATAGTGGATTGTTTCAGCCAAAGCGCCTCAATTGCATTGGGATAGCTGACGGTAAAGGTATTTCGGCATTGTTTCAGCTAGTCAGTTTACAAGATAAATATGTGTCTGGAATTAAATGGAATGTACCAAGAAATAGTTTTCTCATGATCAGTACTTAGTTATTTACAATAAATTCTATGATCAAAAACACAGCCAGTTTCCTGGATTTTGTCTGAGAAATTGAGCTACGCTGGATGCACCAAGTTTGCGTTTCCATGTTAATTGAAAGTGATTTAAACATTTCCTACAGGCATGATATTTTCAAAATAGATAGTGAAATACCTGTAAATACCTCTGTGAAAATTTGATTTAAGCTAATTCAAAGAAAAGAGTCCTCTAAAAAAATTGGTCAGAACTTTCTGAATTCCCAGATTGCCAGGTTGCTTTCTTCACTCTAAAAAATGTTGGGACAAAATTGGTTTTTTAGATTCAAAATGGTTTTTTGAAAAACCAAATTTCAATGCAAAAAATTAAAAAAATCCATTTTGGTTTTTCGCATTGAAATTTGGTTTTTCAAAAAACCATTTTGAATCTAAAAAACCAATTTTGTCTGAATTTTTTTAAGTGTTCCTGTTATAAGCATTGATCCAGAAATGACACCAGCTTTCAGGGTATTCAATAGTCAGCTACACGTACTTTTTAGTCCATGCTTCTGCTAACATTGACATTGACAGATTCAAGACAAAGCGTGGTATTGAGCAAACTTATATTACCTGAAATGCTTCTTTCACAGATGATTCGTTGTATATAAGAACCTTGAAGTCAGGATGGGAGGCAAGTTCAGCAAAAGTATTGATGCCATTGTCTTCTTTTGGTACAGTCGAAATAGCCACCAGTATAGAAACATACATTGTTGAAATTATGACAGAGAGGAAACCCCAACACGTGAAGATGCCTCTTGTCCAGTTTGAGGAACATTGCTCCAATTTTGGAATGCCTGGTTGATTAAAGAAACACATAAAACAGGAAAATAATTCTAATCAATTCATTATGTAAAATGTATACTCATGTTCAGTACATATTATGCATCGTGTCATATGAAATGTGTAATGACTGAAAATTAGATAAAATCAGAGGAAAAAGAAAAAGACCTTCAATTGTAAGAGAAAGATTACATTTAAATGGGAACATGACATTCAGAGGAAATATATTATGACATAGGATAACAAGTTTTCCTGCGGCCGGGCTGTATTTCCATGATATATTTATCATCAACAAGTATTAGTGGATCTCTGGAAACAATATCAGAGAAATAATGTCCACAACCAATAAGTATTTCTGAAAAAGGAAAGGTCACATACATATTCTGATGAACCTAAATCAGTCGAGATAGAAACTCATTCGGTTCGAAAGGAAAATACCTTACTTTGTCTGCATCCTGATCCTAAAACGTTGAAGGCAACATCTGAAAGTAAGTGCCATTTGCCCTCATGCTTGTGTCGACGGATGGAAATATATAACAGCATGGTGGAGAAAGTCCAGGTGAGAAACAGACAGAGGAAAGTTTTGAGAGTTAGAATTCTGACAACTAGGAGAATGTCCGTTGGTGATCGAGACTGGTAAATGGCGAATGTTGTGTCGAGATCTTGATATGGTGTCAGGAAGTCCACGTATCTGCGGCGTTCATATGTTGGCGCGATGGATCCAATTGACATGTTCACATCCTAAAATTGAAGCAAGCAGCAATATGATATATCTATCAATTCTATCATTATTAAGGTCCTCTGTATTTTACTTGTTTACGTTTATCTGTGAGCATTGTTATATTGGTGTAAGTTAAATTTTGAACAAGGAAATCTTACAAAGAGAATCAAAATTTGATGGTTGCATGGCTTTGTACAGAACTGTCTAAACTGCAAACTGGAATATTAAAATAATGGAATATTCCAAAAGTTGGAAAGTCAACCTTATGAGACACAGTCAATCTTTATTTCCTGACATATATTTTGTTGGTATTGTTGAAAATGTAGTACCTTGTGGTAAACCATCCCAGCAAGACCCTTCCTAGCAACTCCATAAGATTCAGCAGGAACAACATCATACCTTTTCAGAAACAACACATCTTTGCCTTCATATAATATGTCTTTGGAAAAGTATGGAAAAAGGCTCATGAATTAATTGATGATGTTTTATTAAAATGTACTTACGTAAAGTGAAATGTCGTGGACAACGACTGCAGAATATCAAATACCAAGCCAAAATATTCCACAGTTCCGTTTCCTCTTCTGACCGACCAATTGTGGTACAGAAAATCCTTGAAATTCAGGTGGAAGAAAAACAACATTTTAACAGTGAGGACAGTTTCAAGTAACAAACAAAAAACAACAGGAATCAATTATAGTCCTGCCTTCAATTCGCCTACCGGTGGAGCAGCAACAAGGAGATGCATGGCAGTTGTGGCAAGTCCTGGGAGAGGATCCAGATATATCCAAGTCTGTTGACTTAAGCCTCTGGAAACAACACGCTTGCATAATATTTACTTTAGAATTGATCTGCCGGAAGACGCAACTTTGCGCCAGAGTTTCCGTGTTTACTACCTGAGTAGGTCGATAGACCAGATTTCGGTTGAATTCATCATCGACTACACACACCTAACTTTTTTTGTAGCTCGTGTCTGATGCATTGCAGAAATGTGAAAGTTATCTCTACAGATATCACTGTGTGACCTTTATTCTGCGGCAGACATGCAAGGAAAACAGTTCTTTTGGATGGAGGTGTATGTGTGGCACCTCTTAAAGATATATATTTTAATTTGAATTGGTTGTGACATGACTTGCTTTTAAAAACAAGAGCGGCTTTATATTCAAGAAAAAGGTCATTTGAATGTTATTCCAGAGCAAAGGTATCATATTGATTTCTTGGTCACGAAGGCAACCAAAATGACAGTTTAATTTTCATTAAACATTATGAGATAAATGTTTATAGCATTATACAATCATTTCGGTATTTTTACTTTCACGTACTCAACATGCTATAAAATATTCGGCCTGTTATCAAATGTGAGCCAGTTGATACACTTCAAATTATGAAACCAACCAGAGTGACAAGACTGACAACTGACCTTCAGAAATTCACTGTTTCTGTTTGTTTTTGACATGTTTCATGGTCAGCTCTCATCATATTTTTACTTGCTGTAATCTTTCATGGCTGAGCAGATGTCATTTTGCATTTACCATACGTCATGCAGTCGGTTCCATACATTACAATTATATATATACACTTTTCGTAGTTATGCATCTTCAAACTTTTTCCTAGCACTGAAACTTTTGCAAGATCATTCTGTAACAAAGTGCTCTTCAACTGATAATTACTAATTAGCCTTACATGTGCAATTAACTGATCGGAGAGCATCCAGAAACTTCTGGTTTCTATCGGGTTATTGCGTCGTGGAACGCCTATCCTATGACGTAACACGCCAATGCACAAATATAATTCGATGTAAATGAATAAACAATTTCAAATGCATCCTCCAACCCCCTAGGACTGTGTCCGTCCCTGTAACTGGTATGTTTGATGGCAATAATCAAAATACAATTTCAGCTGCATCAAACTGGCACAAGTCATCTTCAACGCAAATTCCTGTAGCCTGAATTTGCTGTTCTCATGTAGTCAGGTAACAATTAGAGCTCTTTGCAGATCAATTGGCGGTCCAATGGAAAATTTGATTTTGTTAATTTCAATTTGCAAACTGGCTTTGCCATTTCATTGACAGTTTTCTGTTGGTCTTCTAATCTTCTTATTTGAAGAAATACAGTACCTTAAGTCATTTAATTAGTTTGTTTTAAATTGTCACCTATGCTGCTATAATAATATGACCAGCACTATATCAACAGATTAACCATAAATGACACAAACAAAACATTTTTAAGCCAGTAACATCATACGACCTAGCTGAAAGTAAATTTTGAAACTGTTTGGACCGCTAATCTACAAACAGCTATAAGATTAGAAGCCGACCTAGCCCTGGGATCCATGCATAGCATGGGTCATGGGTCGTCCCATTCAAAATCTTGAGATTTGACATGGCATCAGGAGAATTGATCTATATTAAACAATTCTTATCCAAATTTCATGAAATTTTGGATTTGCGTAGCTCACATATATTTCTACTGACGGCACTACTTTTGAAAGCAATTCCTGCTGGTTGAAAGGACGAAAAATCACTTTAAAGAACAATAACTCTATGAAAAAATGAGCAAAATCTCTCTGTTTCATTAACAGCACAATGGTGACGTCATCAGTATATCCTATGACGTCACTAGCAGTTTGTTGTGACATCATAAGCATTACCAGAAATCAACCAATCAAATGACGCCATTTTTTTCAATGTATAAAGAAAAAAATCACTTCTTCAAGTTTACAGGATGATTATTCATTCATTTCAGCATGTGGAGAAATAAGAAATAGGTGCCGTCAGTAGCAAATTTTGCCATCTTTCAGATGGTATACTTGGAATTAATAAGCTGCAGATACTTAAAAAGATATCTTGATTCTCCTTAACCCTCTTTTTCAATTCTCATGATTTTCCAATGGGAGGATTCATGACCCCTGTCCCAGGGGTCCAGGGCTACAGCCGACCGGACTGACTTTTCACTTCCAATGTTACCGCCCGATGGTTAATTGCATATTCATTTCATTAGCGTCCTGGAAGCTGGATAACTCCAAAATATTTCCAAAACAACGATCCCTGCTGATTCACAAGCCAACAGACAACTTTTTTTAGGAATAATAACCCTGTTTCCACGAGATGGCAGCAGCTCAGATGTGTAAAAGGATGAGCTCCCCATAGTGTCCTAATTGTGAACTAAGAGTGTTACTGCTTGAGATAACAGTGATTCACTTGGTCAACAAGCTAATTTGACAACACTGGATTACTTAATTTATAAAGATATTTCAGCATGTTGCATAATCAATATTATCCCATGTCCAGGCACATTTTCTCCCCGATACTGTGTTTTTCCCTGGGCAATACAGCAGGGAAAAAGTCAGTATAGGGGAGAAAAAGCAGTATGGTCACCTGACCTGTATACGACGTTTTTTCCCTGTAATTACAGGGAATATACTGAAAACAACCAATCAGAGAGCAGTATTCAGACACACCCCAACAAATCTGGTATAGCGTCACAATCTCTGCTGCTGCTCAACATCTTTTCTTGCAATTTTGACAACACACAAAAATGATCAGTCTTTTTCAATTTTAGAAGGATCTATTGGGGTTACAGACAAATGGATTAAAACAGAAGCGCAGAAAAAAGCTGGTGTGGGCTGTAATTGTTTTGACTTTCCATCTGTTATAGATAATTTTCCGATGTGATTTTTGGTAAATTAGTTTACTTTCTTCAAAGTGACTTAGTTGTACAAATACTGATTTATACAAATTTCCATCGGGATGGGGACCCCTTTTTATTTTGTTTTATTGTTTTAGACAATATTTCACAACATATGACAAAGTAATAATGTTAAATTCTGTTGACTAGTATTGTTTCAGCCCTATGGATCTTTGATTTTTGAAACGTTTTTCTGCCTTGCACTGCCGTTTTATTTTATTTCTCTGGATCTAATCAATGTAGATACATCAGATTCACCTGGATGATCGTACATATAGTATAGATTACAAATCCAAATTTTCAAGATGATATCTCAAAAACTCTTGCCACAAAAAAATCAAAACTGAAACAAGAATTTTCACTTCAAGCGTTAAATCACTGATTTGAGTCAACGTTTTTTTTAGTTCCATGGCCATTTTTTTATATCTCAGGACGTGAAAGCACCTTCAGGTCTCGGGAATATACTGGGGTCTCGGGGAGTATACCGGGGATGTACTGCATCTACCCATGGTATAACCTCATATTATAAAATGATATCCCATATTTTCACGAAATAAATTGACTTCCCATCATAGAAAACTCCGATGTCCCTCCCGGCTTATCCCCCCCAACCTGAACATCTCATGGTCGCCCAAAATATTTCTTAGGGGGAGACCAGTTAATATGTCCAGGGAAGGGAGCTTGGTGTTTTTTTTAATAAATAATTTCTTGGTGAAATAAATAAATTCTTTGTGGGAAGTCTTAAATAATTTGTATACAGTTCTAAGCTTAGACATATCATATTTTATTTAAAGGGGGGGGGGGTATTTTTTTATACTGTTTATAACCAGAGACCATATTCTATCTGTACTGATGTTTTTTTTTATGAAACAATAAATCTCAAGCTCCTCCTGCTGCATTGTGGATCTAAGTGATTTATTTTTGACAATCCTGCAATCTGCCAAATGCTTTCTTTAACTCCGAGGGATCCACAGTTACATCACACAATTTGCCAAGATTACTCAAAGGATTTTTCTTAAAGTTATAATTATTATTATTCTGAAGTATCTGTAGACTCTCTTCTAGAGTTAAGTTGGATTCTATACCAAAGGCAGATTTGTAGTAAATGTTCAGTGCCTTGGGATTCAGATGACATTTTGCTGCTTTGACTGTGGCGAACCTCAAGGGCCGGATTCCATTCAGGTTGCTGAAGCTGGATGCTAGAATAAAATAGAAAATAAAATAGAAAGAAGGATATGTGTATCGTTGATATTATTTAGCAGTAAACATTGTATACAAATTAAACTTCATAAAATAAAAGAATCAGTGAAAATTTCAATCATGTTGATCAGCTTCACACCACTTTATGTAGATTTTCTGCTTCAAACAATCAATTGAATGAAACAAACAAGTTCTTCAATTGTCTGGATTAGAAAATCGCTTGATCAGACACATTAGATATTGATTGTCTGTTATGAGACAATCCTTTTTTTAAGTGTGGGGGGACGGGAGTTTTGCCAGGAGCCCAGATCTCCCCGTCAAAAATTGATACCCCTCTTGAGATTCATGCAAATTTTTAGTAGGCCTACCCCTCCCCCATAAATACACAAAGCAATACACACATAGGTCTATATACTGTTATTCATGTGCCCTAGGACGGTGGCGTATACAGATTTCGCAGACTTTTGCGCATAAAAACGTGCAGATGAACAGATTGTATACACGTTTTACGTCATTTTTGTTTTGTTTAAATTTTTTATCCACCCTTGGCCATTTTGTCAAGAATTAGTACACCCCCTTTGACAAGCTTGTGAAAATTGAGTATTTCTACCTGCAAAACTCCTCCCCCCACCCCAAGTCATAAATTCTGCATGGTCCCTTAGTATTTGGAGCTTTTTTGTTATTATAATGGTCCCTTAGTATTTGGAACTTTTTATTATTATTATTCTGAATGGCCCCTTGGTAGTTGGAGCTTGGTTGAAGCAAATTCGACATAGCTGGATAATAATATCAGATTTAGTCTAAATCTACAGCATTATCAACATAATCAATGACTTATTTCACTGCATAGTGGACTGGTTCAGCACTTGGCATATATGTGACTCACCTGAGCCATTTCTGTGGACATTAGAAAAGAAGAAGGGCCATTGATGTTGAGGCCAGGCAATCTCCACCACTCCTGAGTGGTTCCTCATGAAGTAAGCCCAGTGAAGTCCTGCCCCAGTCGCTCCCACAAGCACCTCCGAACAATGGATTATTTGAGCTTGTTCTGACCACGATAATCTCTCCAAATGCACAACCTGAGCTTCATAGCCTAACTCCTTGGCAGTCTGCACTAGTTCTTCAATGTTCAGAATTCTTCGGGATGTCTCGCGTCCAATGAAAGTGACAATTTTTGGTCGACAGGAAGATGAAACTCCCAAATTGTGCTTGATGAATTCAATCGCTTCAAGACCGTGGTTTAGATGTAGTGACTTAGAAAACACAGCCGTCTTATAACAAATTTTATTTGGGTTTGGCAAGTCTCCAAAAGCACTGGTATAGGGATCTTTGATATCAAGCATATCAAAAAATGGTTTCACATAATCCAACTTGAAGGGTACAAATTTTCCAGGACACCGACCCAGCGGAGAATCATAGAAAAAGGCATTCTCATAAGCTGCTTGTAGTCTGCTGGTGGATTTGATCATATAATACAAAGGGAAAAACACTTGTTTTGTGAAGTGGTAGAAATTTTCCAATGTCTTTGGGTAATTATTCTTGCCTATGAAATAAGCGGTTTTATTCGATATCTCAAAACCTTGTGGTAAGTTTTTGCTGAATTTTATTCTAAACCCAGGGCCAAAAGAGATGATGGTTGGATTTTTTTCTGCGTGAATTGAGTGCAATTGTTTCTGAGGAATCTTGCTGCAGATTTTCCTTGGCAATTGGAATGACGTGTTGCCAAGATACCACACCCATGGTTCAGCGTACTTAGAAAAATTATAGTCACTTTTCCAACTGTGAGATATGCACAACCAGTCAAGTTTTCGGATATGACTGTCTTCATTCAGGAGTTCAAACTTGTAAGTCTTACCATCAATACAATCTACATTCTCTGCATTCGTTTGTTGAGTCATAGAATTCATGTGTACTTCTGAATAAAGTTTATTCTGTATTCTCTCAACTAATCCATGACTGGAGACACTGTATTGTAGAGAAAAATCAACTTGTGACAGTAGAAAACTTCTCCAGGATAAAATCACAATGACAGATGTTGCTGTTGCCACATACTGGTATTGCTTCCTTCTCTTCATGTTGAAATTACCTGATTAAAATCCGTCATGCAGATGCCTGGAAAAAAGAAAGTTGTTCTTTAGAAAGACAGAAGTTTATTTACCATTTTAGAAATTATGAAAATAAATAAACATTCTTAAGTGTCTTCAAAAGTGTCAAAAATATTTCAATGCAAGTTATACTACCTAGTATTTATCAGAATTGGCATTCTCACTGGCAATATTGCATTCCAAGATGACTTTTTAATTGAACTATTTTCATGGTAAGGAGTTCCGGAGTTATGTCAAAAACTGTGTGTGCAGTTTCCAATATATCAATTGATACTGTTCAAGGACATGCACCGTGTGCAGTGTGCACACATTATTTTGGTAAAATATATATTGGGGTTAGTCTGAAATTCTTGTCTTCAGTGTTTAACAATAATTCAAGATGACAGGAAGGCACATGCAAGAACTCTTGTTGTCATTTGTCACAGACAATTATTAGCAAAACTTATAACAAAAAAAATATAAGGCAGGTTATTTTTATCTAATCCAAATGTAGCATTGAAGTGGCCAACCTCCCTGAAAATGGCCTGTCTCCACCAACATTTTCTTTGAAAGATCACATCACAAAAACTAGTACAGGATCCAGATTAAATTAAACTCTTCTATACATGGAGACCTGTGTATCACTCTACTAAAATTTAGTTACCAATAGCTGAAATGATAGTCTGTATCAGAGCAGGAGGTTGTTGTGTCAATGTTTCTAATATTGCGTCATTAGCATCACACCAGATGTGTTTCTTAATAAAAAATGAAAGGGGCACACATTCTGTGGAAAAAACCTTGTGTCTGATGTTGTCTGAGAACCCTAGAAAATAACTGCACTATCTGTAGCTCTGTATCATTTGTGTAAACCAAAATATTTTTAATGTTTCTGTTAGCATGTTAGTTGTCCTATCTCAATTTGTCATCAGCAAACACCTTGTTGCTCTATTTTGACTGAAAATTTCTAGGCCAGAATCACTGTTAACATGTTTCTGGTGTTCATAAGTCCATTGCATGAGCATATTGCCAGACTGCTAGTTTTGCACTGGTCCCTACCTTGATTTTTGCCAAAATTATCATAAGCATAACACAGTCATTAGCACCACAACAAAAATGACTTATTACCTTTACCTCACTTGTTGCAGGTGACTGGAGTTGAAATTGGTTGAATATATATTATCAATAAATGTTTTGACAGAATGTTACATAACATTTTTGCATTTTCTTTGCATCTGACATGCTTCCCTGTCAGCATGCCTCGGCGGTCCAACGTCGGCCCAGCATCAGTCCGATGTCAGCAGCGACGGACCAGCTTCGGGCTGACGTTGGACCGCCGAGGCATGCTGATAGGGTTAATATGAAGTTTGATGCTTCTTTGAAATTACTAATCAAATATGGGGTGCCAGTGACATTTTACCATTGTCTAGAATATGAAATATGGTTCAGCAAAGTCATTGGGCACTGGAGGGAGTAGTAGTGGAGATCATCTCTGTTATTCAGAATCCAAACCATTGGTGCAAAGAGTGTTTTTGTTTCTGTTTGTAAATTTCTGGTAAAAAAAAAAGTTCTATCTCAATAACTATTGGTCAAGACACCTGAAATATAGCTCAATGTGTGCAGAATAGCCACTTTCCCATACGTTGGTAATACATTCTTCAGCTCTAAGTGGATTTCAAGTTATAGGCGTGATGCACACAAATTTGGTATTTTAATTGACCAAAAATGCAAAATAATTGGCACTAGAGACCTGGAACTTAGTCTAAAATGTGCAAGCCACTTGATTTATCATTGGTAAAAAAATTTTTTAGTTATAAATGTGATTTTAATGACAGTCAAAAAACATTTCAGCTATATTTATCGCCTCAATACAGATCAGCAGAGCATTTCGACCCTTGGACATGAAAGTGCAGTGATAGATGATTGTTTGTCACACCCAATGCCAACTTAAAAAGGCATTCCTGGACCGAAAAATTTTCAAATATTTTTCAGCTGAAATTTCATTTGTGACCCGTAGTTAATTATCAGCTGGCTTCAGAACTCTGACTGGCAAGACAATGCTAAGCAACATTGATATTTGATAAGTATAGGTCTTTCACCACGAGAGAGAGAATATGTGATGTATCAATAGAGGACTTTAGCTCAAAGTGTGATAAAGACATATTCCCGATACCATGGTGAACAACTGACTTATACCAAGAAACAAACACTGAAACAGGTAAACATTGGATAATAAGTGGACAAAAAAGAACTTGAAAATTATAGCCATGAAATAGTGGCATGTGATTCGTTGATAGAGTGGTATAAGTAAGTAGATAAATCTATTGATGTAGTATATTATGTAGTATATTTAATAATATAGCATGCTTTTACAAAGGAAATTATTAATCGCTGAAGTTTCATGGTAAATGCACTGTTAAGACTTTTTATTATTGTTCAGTTAATTAACAAGAAGATTGTGGTTTCTGCTTTATATAATTCCATACTAATAAAGAAGTGCTACCCATGGAGCGATTTTGTCACACCATCTGCATGGACATGATGGTGCTCCACTCTCCCCTAATATGATGGCATTGCTTTAAAAGATTCAACATCAGGGAGACTAGGCCCAAACCTGTTCATTTCGAGTGGCCTCTATTTTATTTTCTATTTATGTAGTTCTAGGTAACTCCACTATGAGAAACGTCATGGATTTAAATAATGATTAAATTTGGCGAACAAATTCCGAGTACAAATTTATGGTTTTTACATTGTCAAATTATATTGCTTGATTACGTCTCTTCAGCCTGTTTAAGTAATTCTGCAGATAATAGGCCTATACATAAATAAGGATTGGAATAATCACAATTACATTTCTGGACGAATCATATGGCACATGAATGGCTGTGAGATTTATTAAATAGTTTGTTCATTTTATACAATTATTGTTTGCATGTCATCACCACAGCTCATTGTTTAAAATAGATAGCAAATCAATTCGTAGTTGGCATATATGTTTCATTGGAAATGTCTGGCACATACAATTATTGCATACGTTTTTCTACAATCAGTTATTATTGTGGAATTTGACCACTTACGGAATAAGAACAGACAAACATTTATATGTAATGAACAATCTCATCTCTGAAAAATCGAAAATTGGGATGTAGAGCATTTATATAATGTTATGTCTGAGATTAATCTATTTTTAAAATGTATTTGACATTCATATTCATTAATGGGTGCAACTTATCTATATTACATTATATACTTTTATTCTTGATTTGCGTTTTTAATTAACAATTTCTGCATATTCTAAGGATTATTTCAGCTCTAGGGATCTCCCGCTCATTGGCACATCATGTTTAAAATTCAATGTTAAATGCATCTGATTGTTGTATGTGTGTTATATATATATATTGCCAATTACGAATAAATTAATATTCTATTCTATTCTATACTACACCACTCCTAAAACTGTGCATTCTCTTGGTAAGTTACACACTATAGACACATTTAGAATAAATATTATTAGATGATCAATATATTCTACTAAGGTTATTAGGCCTATACAAAACGTCGTTCATATAAATACTTTCAATATAAATTGGATGCAATGCATTTACGTATATTCCTGCAATGACAAAATAACATTTCAAAGTCAACCTACCTAAAAGGCACCCACTGATGAGAATAACTTCCTGAATTCGAGTGCTAAAGAGTGAAGAGGTCTATTTTTTCCGAATGAGTAATTCCAAATTTCTCTTTGCACCATTAAACTGACCTCAAGGACACTATGTATCGTAAGGTCAAGGATACATATCCTACCACCCTATAAGTATTGTAACTGAGGGGTGCTGGAGCCCCACAATGGAATTCAAGTCAAGGTCCAAGGACCAAGTTCATTCAAAATGGGACCGTGTATTTACGTGGTGTGGTATTTGACAGCTCCCAAACAAAACTGTTATTGGAACCTTCCTTTGTACAGATAAATTTATTTTATTTTTTTATTTGCAAATATATTTTAAACGGGATTATGACTAAGCAAAATAGTCATACTGTTTTTCAGTAACGCCCTTTAAGAAAATAAAACAGTATTAAAACAATGAGGGGTTCAGATGAACGTAAATTTCAATAAAAAATAACCCCTCATTGTTTTAATACTGTTTTATTCTAAAATTAAATCTCGAATGCCTTGTGTTAGATTTATTATATTCTGAGATTTTGTGACGTGTACATACTGCCATATACTGTTGAGTATGCGGTTTTATTGACAAATAGCCATTGCATGTCTTTTATTTCTGTCGATGTAAAATACTATTTTATTTATAATACCTTATTCGTTATTCCTTATCCTCTCGTGAACTGTTGTAGAGAAGAATATGATTGGATATGACAGATTATGATGATTATAATTATGATGACAGCAGACAATGTATATATAGGCCTATTACGGAATACCATTCATTTACAACAGAACTAGGAAAAAGTGCATGCTACTACTGCCACTAAAGAACACTGTAACAAATTGCTGTAGTTTGTACAGTGAATTACTGTAGAAACTACAGTAAGCTGCTGTACAGCTCTGATACAGTAAGCTACTGTAGAAGCTACAGTAAACAAAACTCTACCGTAAGACTTACTGTAAATGTTACAGCAAGCTACTGTAAGCTTCATATTACAGTAAATTGCTGTAGATTTTACGGCAAATAAAACTCTACTGTAAGCCTTACTGTAAGTGTTACAGCTAGCTACTGTAACCTTCATATCACGGCAAATTGCAGTAGATTTACAGCAAACAAAACTCTACCGTAAGCCTTACTGTAAATGTTACAGCAAGCCACTGTGAGCTTCATATTACAGTGAGATGATTTTAAAGCAAGCAAGCCACTACTGTAATCCAATATCACACTACTGTAATAACTACATTAAGCCATTGTACTGACAGTTCATTCCTTATAAAGGGAATATACCAAATGTGTCATGTCCACAAGCAATGACTGAGCATTAAGTTCTAATTGGAGATATTATATTGGAAAATAGCCATCCCTCATATTTATGTTCATGAAATATGTTTTTAAAATCATATCAATATTGTTGTAGACATACATGTATTTGTATCACAATGTTCACCCAACTATCTAGTATAATACTTGATTAAAATTATTGATTATAATAATAATTGATTATAATTATTTAAAATGTGGACTATATAATATTTAGGCTTTTTTTTATTATTCTCTAAAACATATGAATTTACAGATTCAATATGGCAAATTCATTTATAAAGATGAGATACATATGAAAATGACTTTGCAAAAATCTGTATTGTGTAGCATTTGATTGACAAATCAGATTGGATTATTTATTTTTACACTCTAGATAATATCTAAGGTCTAAATGGAATAATATCAAACTATACACAATTGTATACTAGTAGTAATTTCTCAGGAATACCACAAAGTGTAACCTCACATGCATATTATATTAGTATGGCATCATTTAAAGAGTAATTAGAGGGGTAATTAGAGGGAAATCACTGACGCAGAACTGTGACCCAGTTACATAAACTGAATTTACTGGCAGTATTAGACAATTGTATTAGAGTCATTCTTGGACAGTTATTCAAAGGAAGAGGTGGCACTGTTCAGTGGCTCCATGTTTATTTCTTGTTTTAGCAGTGGAGTTGAGTAAATATTGACTGGGTAAGTGTGTTGAATAAACTAAGTATGTTCATTAAACACTCAATTAACTGATTCTTTATTACTTGAATGCTTCATCAACTCTAATGATTTTCTTCTTTTTCAGGAGTCCAAAGGACCAGTTACAGGATATTTTACTGAAGTCTGAAATGCTGTTCAAAATTATGGAATTTCTTCTATTTTAACTACTGTTTCCATTTTAGCATCTCATCAAGTTCATTGGTCATTCTGTTCATGGACATGTTTTACCAATTATCTTGTTTAAATAAAATTGTCCCTGCATTTGAATAAAGTGGTCCCAATAATAAAACACACCCCAAAAGAACTACAGTATAGAAAAATCTTACTGTAAAATCTACAATAATCAGCTGTAGTTAAATTGCAGTACAAGGTCCCCTTCCTGTAAAAACTACAGTAATGTACCGTAATGCTTATACAATATGAAAATATATTACTGTAAAAACTACAGTAAGATGCCGTTTTCAAACTACAGTAAGATATATTGATTGCTGTAGTTTTTACAGTAAGTACCGCACAGCAGAATTACAGTAGTGATTTTTGTTGCTGTAAAAAACTACAGTAGTTGCCGGCACCTGAGTCTGCCGGTAGTTACTGTAGTTTTCTACGGTAAGGTTCTTACAGTGAAGCAACAGGGACACACGTGTATATCCCATAGTAAACATTCTTCCATTTTCCCTCTATTTCATTTGACTTTGTCATTTCATTTTGGGTGGTACTGAAAGTTTGTTGAGCCTAGGATGACCCTGTTACTTCAAGGGAAGCTGGAGCACACAAATTCAGTTTTATGGCTAACCTGTTTAAGAGAAGGGCCAGGGTGTTGACACTCTGTTTCACGACTGGACATCTGAGGTGCCCTGGATCAGTTGTGCGGGAGACAAGAGGTCCAAGGGAGGTCCACGAAGGTCCGCGAGGGGAGGCAGGGGTCCACCAAGGGTCTACTCGGGCCCATCGTTGGCCCTTCTCAGGTCCTTCTCTGGCCCGTCACTATCCCATTGACCTCATTGGACCGAGCCATCCTACACTCGTCCCAGACAGCACACAACCTGAATCCAAGAGGCCTCAGTAGACACATGAAAGACCCTTTGATTGAAGGGAAAATTAGATCAGCCCATCTCACAGGCAGGCCCACTCCCAGCCTGCAACATCTAAAAGGAACTTAACACAAACTTGTCAGAGTTGCCTGATAACTTATCTTCTCAGCTTGCAGCGCCCAGCTCTTCCCTCAAGCATTTCAAATCTTGACAAATTAAAGTTATGAATGTGCAAACTGTATCTGGGGGATCAAAGGCGGGCTCAAGGGCTCTGAGAAATGTCCCATGCATAGCACGGAGTGTCCTATCCAGTGGAATACCAATGGGGGATTGGAGGCATCGATTCAGCAGATAAGGCTGCAATGGGAAAGAAAAGCAGGGAAATCACCACCTCTTATGAACTGCAGCTTCTTGTTTCTAGCATTCACACAATCACAGACCCATCCTCAAGACGATTCTCCCAGTGCATTGTGTCTATTATTGGCTAAGGCCTATTTTTCAACAACAAACCAGGTCTCTTTTCTCTTTCTTCTTCTCTTTCTGCTGCCTAAGTATAGGCCTGGGACCTCTCGCTTTGTAGGCCTCAGGGATTCTGGGAAGCAGCCAGCTGTCAGGAGATGAGCAGCGCCTTCTGTGAAATGCAACTCTGAATTAAATATCGAACAGAAGATAACAACAGTGCTCACTGCTTCTGTCACTCAACAGGGCATGGTGTAACTCCCTCTGCTGGCAAAAACATTGAGCTAGACACTGCTGACCTCTGATGGGGATAAACTTCGAATGACAGTTGTCGTGCCATGTGGGATTGCAGGCTGGTATACTGGTTTTCTGACCCCTTCCCAGTTCCGTCAAACAACAATATATCATGTCAGAACGATTGACTCTTTAATTGGATGTAGACTGTTGGTTCTGTTGAAATGTGCCGAAATTGTAGGCGGTCATTGTGCAATACGGTAATATGTAAATGGCACTGCCATGAAATTCGCGCAGCATTGTCATAGAACTACTGCATTATCTTCAACTTTCCATGCAGAAGGCCAATTTATCTTTTTAAAGGACTGGGCAAATGGGTAGATAGATAGAATAGATAGATAAGATCAGATCTATAGATAAGATTAGATAGATAGATAGATAGATAGATAGATAGATAGATAGATAGATAGATAGATAGATAGATAGATAGATAGATAGATAGATAGATAGATAGACAGATTGCACTGACAGCTGTGTAATTCAAATCTATGTTAAATTTAGATCTATAAATTTGGATCTATTATGTTAAATTGTTGATGTTACATAACTGAGATCAATAAAACCATAGCTATTCTGAGATGACTGTTAACTATTAGACTGTTACATAATTTGTTGATAGTTAATGAAGATTATGTAACCTTAAGTGTTGTTATCATTTCTTACTTGGTGAGCCATTTAAGTCATTAACTTTTGTGTTGACTTTTAATTCTCAGTCACTTCTTACAATCAGGGGTATGGAAATAATTATTTCCAATGTTGATACACTTGCTGATTTAAATCCCTGAAATATGTCATTGGAGGTTGTTATATGACAAGACTGAAATTTTAAAACTATTTTGGAAGATATTTGAGGTATTTTAATTATTTACCAAACTAAACTCTGACTAAACTACTAGCTCCACTTTTATGGTAACTACAGGCACTTCCTGTTCAGGCAGTCACTGTAGACAGGAGCACCACACAGAATGAGCTGTCCTTGTGCTAAGTGAGCTTCGCTCATATAATATAGTATCACAGGGAAATGCAACTGTGTGACTCTTCCTGTCAAGACACTCTCTTGCACAGAAACTAGAATTTGACTTTGTAACTCTCTTTTCACCAGCCTCAACAAATACTGCAGGTTTAACAGCAATCTATACAGCACTTACAGCCAAGGAAATTCAAGGAGCCAACATTTTTATGTGAGAAGCAAAAAGGGCAACCAATTTTGCAGTTTCCAAAAGACTAAATAATCCAGAAACTTAGGAAAAGGAGTACCCAATTTTGAAGTCTGGAAACAATGGTAATGCCAATATTCGAAGAAGAAAAAAGCCTGTGAGGACAGAAAAGTGTTGAAACTTAATTTGCACGTTTCTAAAAGATTCAAATCTGCAAAAAGTGTCAAGATAAAACTGTATTGCAAAGATGAATAATGATAATTCCGGGTATAACATTGAAATTATGTTATAATACGTTCAATCAATTACTGACCTCGATGTGACAAAAGCAAGAACACAAGTGGACGTGTGAACACAGATTTCAAGTTTAGCAGTCTAAAAACATGTATATAGTATGTTATACAATGAGATTTTAAAAATCACAGAGAGTCTTTTAACCGCATTTATGACAATGAAATTTAATACAAACTCGCGGATGATGTTGCAATCGTATCTATTTTTCTTATTAACTTGAGGTTCCACGTAAATATGACGAGGACTGTAAGGTAACACACATGTATGTTGTTTGTTATATACAATGAGATTTTAAAAATCACAGAGATCAATTGTATACGTGTATATATTATGCTGACAGAATAATGCATGTGTGAAAATTTAACAAACAGTTCTCAGTACAATACTTCGTAACAGTTCACAGTACATCACTTCTGACACTGAAATAATACTAAATGTAGCTACTGCATTGTAAAACTATATATCTTTTAGAGACTCCATGAAGCTTTCTCTAGAGTTGACACATTATAACAATTGTAAAGAATTTATAGGCCTACCGTGTGCGGATAAAGGTAGGCATCAGTATGGATACTGAATGAGAAAACAAAAAGAAGTAATCTTATCTACCGAGGGTTTGCTGTGTGACAGGCTATGTTTATGTAATGTAATTTTAGCTTAAGAGTATAGATGGGTCAAAATTTGAAAACCTTGAAAATTCAGCCGAAAAAAAATTGAAAAATTTTCGCTCCAGAAATGCCTTTTTAATTTTGCATTGTGTAGATCCAACAGTCAGCTATCACCGCACTTTCAGGTCCAAGGGTCCAATGCTCTGCTGATCTGAACTGAGGTGATAAATATAGTCGTCGTATTTTTTTATCGTCATTAACATCATGCATGTGAACTCAAAATCTTGACCATTTGGAGCTGAACAATGTTTCACTAATGAAAAGGAGAGAGGCTTGCACATTTTGGTCCAACTTTCAAATCTCTAGCTTTGCTACTTTCTGAGATACAATGTACAGCATTTTTGTCAATTAAAAATATGAGTGTCATCAACATCACACGTGTAACTTGAAATCTACACCACTTACAGCTATAAAATGTTTTACAAACATATTTGAGGGGCCTTCAGAAAGTTCTGACCGATTTTTCTGAGAGATGCTTATATTTAGGCTAGAGTTTTAAGATTTTCAGGAATACATCTTAAGGTATCAAAGAAAACGATGGCCAAGCACCTTTTGGACACAATATATTTAAGTTGTCATTTTGCTGCCATGGAAACGGCAAGACGGGAAACCCAGCGCAGGTCATTTTTCAAGTGTTTCCCCAAAATCAAGGGTCAAATTATGTTATAAAGGACTGCAGACTGGTGCAGGGCCTACTGACAATTATGATTGTAACTTTATAATGTCACAATGTTGTGCCAATCCATTGTTAGCCATTCAAACATGATTTTTGCACTGTACGAGGGGCGTTCAGAAAGTTCACGGCTTTTTTTTATATACTTACTACCTGCTCCAGTTAGCCAAACTTTCTGTTTCCATGGCAACCACAGAATGACTTAAAAATGTCCAAATTGTCCAAAATTTTGGAAATCCATTCCAAAACTGCTGAATTTTATCCTGTAAAAAATTCATAGTTCTAGATTGAAAATAAGTGTCCATATAAAAAAAAGCCGTGAACTTTCTGAACGCCCTTCGTAAAGAGTGATTTTTGATGAGCATTTTATGTGGACCCGAAACCCGATCAGGGAACTTCAATCAAATTGTGTGTTCTCAAGGAAAGAATGGTAGACAAACGCTGGATCTCATCAGGACATCATTTCAAGATACCTTGATGATGTTTTAGCACCATGTGACTTTTGTTTATCCCCTAATCTAAAAGATTAGCTGAGAGGTGACAGATATGCTACAAATCAGGACTTTTGACATGCCATTTCCAGGGCTTTTCTAAGTCATGCAGGGCTTTGAAAATTGTTTCACAAAGTGGTTTGAAAGGATGCAAAAATGTTTTTCATGCCAAGGTGAGTGCTTTGAAAAATTGTGAAGCTGTTGATGAACATCTTTGTTCACAATTAATTCACAGTGTCCTTGAACAAAGTTTAGGGTTAAAAAAAATGTACAAAGAATCTGTCAACACAGCGTTGTAGTATGTGGTCTCTAATAAAACTTGGAATTGATCATCTAAGCCATTAGTCCACTTGCATAGATTTATTTCTTATTTTTTGAAAAAATAATTCTATCAAAATATATTATTTTCTTAGACGTCAAATACAAGTTGCATGCAAAGCTGCAGTGAAGATACACACTTGTGAGATGCCGACAGTAGGGATTCCTACATTTGTCCACTATTTGTTGTCCGATAACTTTACAGATGTTTTTGTGAATCCCACTTGAAAAACATTAACTGATGAAATGCTAAAAATCTCAATTTATATCACTAGTGAATTCAACAAGGCATTTTCTCACACCCTGGTGGTTCATTTGCCACTTTTCTTTAGTTAAAGAAATAGTAAAGCCGAAATGGCCATGTTTATATTTGATTTTGCACATTATATGAGTCAGCGAGTTTGCAACACCCCTAAATGTTGAAAATGATGTGAAAATTAGAAATAAAATGCTTTTTATTATTTTTTTTCACCTGATTCAGTAACATAATGTATACCTTGATAAGCTGTGATGTTTCGATAACACTGCAATGCCATTTGATAGATCTAAAACTAACATTTTGCAAGCAACAAGGGTGTGAAAAACTAAAAATTTTAAATTTCAATTTTCTCAAAATTTTCCCAACAGATTTTTTAGATCTTTACATCAAATCGAAGCTGAGACCACATACTACAACGCTGTGTTGACAGATTCTTTGTACATTTTTTTTAACCCTAAACTTCGTTCAAGGACACTGTGAATTGCGTACATTGTACATGCAATAAATTTTGTGGTGATTTACACAGTCATTGTTGAGTTTTGTTTGAAAAATTTAGCTGCGCTGCCTACCCCAAGGTGTCTTTCCATGGCAACAGAAAATAAGTTACACTTTGGCCACAGGCATCATATTTTCAGAATCCATGGCTATTCATCTGAATTTTGTACTATGAAAATTTCATTCAAGTATGTCAAAGAGAAAGGTCTGCAACAATTTTTGGTCAGAACTTCCTAAACACCTCTCGTAGGAAAGGGGTTATTCTGCACACATTAAGCTTTATTTCAAGTCTCTATGATCAATAGTTACTGAGATACAGTATTCACTTGACTGTGAAAATTTCAAAAAAATTAGCAAAATTCGTTTTCACCAATAATTCTGATTCCTAGTGACAAATATTATCCCTACTAACCACTCCAACACCCTATGTCTTCGATGAACAATATTTAAGAAGCCAAACAATGGTAAAATGTCATTGGCACATCTCATTTTGTTATAGGGTGCAAAGAAGCATAAAATTTAATACTGAGCATTCCAGATATAAGGAATGCTAAAAAAAATCAAGTAATTATTTTGTTTAAACATTAATTCATGATATAGATTTAATCAACTCCAGTAACCTCCACCAAAATATCAGTGAGGTAAAAGCAAAAAGTCATTTTCACTGTGACGTTAATGACAATTTGGCTTAAAAATTTATAGGGGCCAATGCATAAGTTGCATATTGGTGATATGTGCATGCAACAGATTCAGGGACAGCAAATGAATGTTCCACAGCGACTTGTCTTGATATATAAAGTGAACATATTACAGGAAGGCGTTTGTTAATGACAAATTCAGATATGAAAAATTCAGATACAATGTAGGACAACTGACATGGCACCAGACATACCAGAATGTTTAGCTTTACAGGACTAACGCAGAGCTGCAGACCATATAGTTACCTTCTAGGTTTCTTAGACAACATCTGACACAAGGTTATTTCACAGAATGTGTGTCCTTTGCATTTTTATTATACAAACTATTCTGATGTGACGTTAATGACACAATGTTGGAGACATTGACTCAACACCCTCCTGCTCCCATACAGAGGATTATTTCAGAAATTGGAGATTATATTTTAGAAGAGTAATGGTCAAGTTTCAATGTCAGAATCAGTTGAACAGCAGCAAAATCACATACTAGTTTTTGTGAAGTGATCTTTCAGAGAAAATGCAGGTGGAGACAAGCCATTTTAAGGGGGGTTGGCCCCTTCAATGCCATTTTTAGTAGAGATAAAAGTCATCTGCTACATATTTCATATGTTATAATTTTCACTAATACCAATTATTATACCATAGTCAATGACATACGACAGCAAAAAGTGCTGCATGAATCACCCTGTCAACATGATGTAATGTTAAACACCAGAGACAAGAATTTCAGCTTTAGCAAATTCAGACTCAGATACCAATTGAATAGCATGTTGAATTCTGAAGATCAGGGAAATCAAAAGAAACTAGAAGAAAACTAACAAAAGTTGTTCATTCTAAATGGCAAGAAGTGTGATTTTTAGGGGGATATTATGGTGGGGCAGTCAGTGTGGTGCAATATGACAGAGGTGCGATAAGGATTTTATGAAGTCAGGTACATTTTAGATTGCTTCAGTCTTTTCACAATGGCTTCATCTTTCCCTATATTTTCTTCCATGAAATGCGAAACTTTGTCAATACAGAGAACTGAGAAATCTGCTCCACTGGTGATTATCTTTCCAACAGGCATGCCTCTTCCTTCACTTTTCGATGACTTCTTATTACTTCTTACTGCCCCCACTCACTCCAAAAGTATAGTCATGTAACTGAAAAACTCTCAAACACTGTTTCCATCTGAAGTAACAGCAATCCATATTCACTTCACAGCCTTGAAATTTAGCAAGAGACTCAAAGTATTATGTGTGGGCAAAAAAGGCAGCAAATTTTTTGGCGTCTCAGAGTTGTGCAGTCGCAAAATTGCAAGTGTTTGAGATCTGCAAAAATTAATTGCAGTAGGCGGAGCCGGGGCACATTGGGATGCATTTCATATTTACTAATTTTGCTCAGCGCTGAAAGCACTGAGCAACTCAGAAGTTTGCATGAATATCACCAGTACTATTGAGCTTACCTCCAAGGCATAATAAATTAGACTGTACCTATACACTGTAAGAAATGACCGTGTTTTTCTGGCTAAAAGAACCGTAAATTTATTGTTATTTTACCAGTATTTTTTAAATACAGACTTTGTCCGGGAATTTACAGTTCTTTGTCAGTTACAAAATGGCTCCAAGATAAATTTACTGCAACATGTCATTTAACATTCAGTTCACGTTAATGAACAATTACTTCAACCGTTAATTTACTGGCAACTTGTAATATGCCGACAAAACATTTGAATCGGCCAACAATCAATACACCTGGTCAGATTAGGAACTATAAACAAGAGATTGCATGGACTTCAACCACGGAACATGTGGTGCCATCTATAACAAACAGCTATACACAGCTGTTAATCAAACATAATTTATAACTTATCTGACGGTAAGGGAACATCCTCATTCAAATGATCTTAAATATGCTGTCATTATGCAAAAGTTTTAATATCTATATGTGACATTGACATTTGTGTAATTCTTATGAAGTGATCTAAAGAATGACACTATTAAAACCAAAATAACCCAAGCGCAGTCTGCATCAATAGAACATACTTCGATAAACTTGACACCTGGTTCTCCAGGAAAATATCCATCAATTTTATGGTTTGTGAGCAAACATGTGCGAATTAATTGCTGGGTATAATTGATGGACTTAGTTCCCAGGTGTCAAGCAAGAGATGAGCAAGGCCGAGCCTGGAGTCAGTGGCTCTCTCACTCTCTCAGCTGATTCCAGCTTCGGTACATCCCTACAGCTATGCGACAGTCAAATCACGTGCTTAGTCTGTTGTTTCACAGTTGTACAAAAGTAAGAATAATATACTATCCGTATTTTTACAGTAGATTCTACAGCTCCTTGCATTCTTTACATTCTATGTTTGACAGTTGATATAACTGTAAAATATAATTTAAATAAACTGTTTTATATATGTACATTATACCGTAATATCACTTTGTTGAATCCGCAAAATTACAGTTCAATGTACCAATCTGCATTTTACGGTTCATTGTCCTGTTCAGGTTTATTAGTACTTTTACAGTTCTTAGACCTGGAACAAAGTTGCCAGTTAATTTAACTGTAAAATTTAACGGGAATTTTTTTGCAGTGTACTCTTTTGCAGCCAGACAGAATAATGTGATTTGTGATCATAACAGTCCCAAAGTGCCGGGGCACATTGGGATATCAATTAAAAATCATTTTAACACTTAATGTGCACTAGATATTACATATAAAAAGTGTGTAAGACTATACATGTATTGTAGTGCCTATAGTTAATAACTTTTAAACATTTAACATAAACTGTCCTGGGTGCCATCATCTGTGTAAGTAACACACAATGCCTGCAATATATTTTTTCACAGAGCGTGGTAATCCTCAATGTCTGTTTTCAATGTGGCTGTATACCTACTGTTCTGTCCCAAGTCATTCAGACGACTTGGACATTACATTTTGCCATATAAAATGCGTCCCAATGTGCCAGTGTTCAGTGTCCCAATGAGCCCTGATATGACTTTTACACCAAAATGCTAATTTCTCAGGCACTAGTGAGTGTGTTTATCAGGATAGCAATTCTTAACTATTCGTAACGATGTATCAAATTCATACAAGCATTGAGAAAGCCTCATTGTTCATGGTTTGTCCAGAGAATGGTTTAAATTGTACCCTTCTGAATTTAGTTGATTAGTAGGGAAACAAACTTTTTCTCACCATACTTCTGCATGTTGCTGTAATTTGGTGATAAAAGAATAGAAACATCTGGATGGAAATTTACAAGATTTTATTGCACTACAATATCATAAAAATGTCAAGAACCAAGAAAAACCCCTGATACAGAGGCAAATTTAAAAAAAAATCCCTCAGCAAAACAATGCCACAGCATAGTTGGTGAGAATTTAGTTGTAAAGCCACCATTTTGATGCGGTATATATATTTCTAATCGGTTGCATGGTTCTTTCAATTTCCTCTTACTGTATACATTTTGTACTTCTGATTTTATCAGACAGAATGACCCTGCATTTACATATACCAAGATGCACGATAAAGAAGCAACCAACAATATATAATAATAAGAAGGATGAGAATATCTGTGACATTATATATTGACGCAAGAATGCTGAGGATGCATTTTCTTGTGGGATAAACCACAGTATGCGACAAACTGCAACACAAGAATAGAAATATAAAAAATTAAATTAAGTGGCATCACAAAAGAGATATAAAAATACATTGGCTAAATATAAACGTTTTTACGCGGATATTTGAAAAATTTGCATGATAGTGAGTCAAACAAAATTCCTATGGATTCATATCTTTAGCATTTATCATCATCTTTATTCGTACACATTTACAATAATTATAAATACAAATTTAGATTATCATTAAAATCAGGAAACACAGAGTTCGTTAATGAGTTCTGTGCACTCATTCACAGTCAATTTGCTGTGGATGGTCCCATTTAAGACACCGGACAAGCCTCTCACAGCCAGATCTATATGTACACACGTCTTTGATTGGTTTACAGCCATCATTGCACAACAGTTACTGCATCAACTTCCTTGTCAGTGATTATAAGGATGTGTGTTCGAAATGGAGAAAATAATTTCAGTTTGACAAAGATTATCTCGGCACTGAGCGACATTCATCAAGTAATCAAGATATGACGGTTCACTATTTACATAATGTGAGTTGTATAATTCTTTTTATTTTGTAATAATTTCATTGAAGCCTGAAACACCTAATTGACGAAAGGGTTTAAAAAGTCAGCATAAATTGTTGATTACACAGTCGGAATATGAATCATCTTACACCATACTATCAATTTTACAATATGCTGACTAACTTCTTGCAGAGTCAGATGCTGCATTGCTGCAGTAAGAGCATAAACAGAAGTTGACGAGTAATAGATGACGAAGTGATTTAAGTTTCCTTGTTTCAAAGAGTGGAGGTTGATGCCTCAGTGACTCTCCTCATTATCAACTCAAACCCTAAAATATAGATCTAGAGAAGTTAAGCCGTCTGGGTGAAAAAATTGTACAAATGGTTTAAAATGAGAGGAATTATATTTTGTGTCAAAGTTTGTGATGACACAAAGAGACTTGCATTGTGTGTCATGTGTGAAATTTAACCAAAAAGCACTTAATCAAGAACTCAAGCTGCCCTTCCAATTCTTTTAAAGCTGAGACAAATTGTGGGATGTGAAATAATGAATGGTGGACATTGGTGGTGTACTCCTAGCTGAGAGTTTAAGAAGTGATTAAAGTTCCCAAAGGTTTACTGTGCGGAAGGCAATGTTTATCTAATGTTATTTTACCAAACAAAAGAGGTTGACTGAAGAGGAATTGGACTACTGAAGGTTTGGGGATTCAAAAGAAATCAGTGGAAAACAAACAGAAGGGATGTGTCAGCTGATGAATTTGCGCTGTGCGAAGATTAAACTTGGAAGATGAGAAGAAGGTGTCTGTCTCAATAAACGGAAAGGAATTATAGAGGGCAGTATTTGCTGATATACGGCAGGTGTGATCCAGGAGGCTTCAGTCTCTTCACAATGGCTTCATCCTCCCCTACTATTTTGCATGAAATGTGAAACCTTGTCAATACAGAGACCTGAGGAATTTGCGGTCCTGAAGATTACCTTCCCCACAGACGTGCCCTTCCCCCACTTTCCACTAACTTCTTATTACTTCTTACTGCCCCCACTAACTCCAAAAGTGGTCATGCAACTGACAACTTCTATGTCCTAAACTCAGACTTTGCAAAGTTCTGTTTTCTCCTACTGCAATGCCAACAACACCCGTCAAGATGATAGAGTTCACACTATCGTTCAGAAAATATTTATATCAAGGCGATACATATTTTAGAACCTCAAAAAAGATTGAAATAGCGAAACTGTTAAGAAGCTGCAAATGTGCAACACAAGGTAGAATCAATATATTTCATAATTGCTAATAAGCAGCTAATTATCAATATCAAATTACTAAACTATGCAAATTATAGTGTTTTTGTATTATAGCTAGTAAATGTGATCCCATGATAGTTAGGTAGTCCAAGTTGGTATAGGTCCAGCACAACTCCATCAGCTGACACAGTCTTCTTGTCTGTTTTCCAGTAATTCCTTTGATTACCCCAACCTTAAGATGTTCAATTGCTCTTCAGTCAACCTCCGCTGTTCCGTATAAAAATCTTTGATAAACCAGAAACCAAGATTCTGGATAAACATTGCCTATCGCAGAGCAAACCCTCTGAAACTTTTTCACCACATTTGTTGTTTTCCTCTGAAAAAAACTAAATCGTGCAAATTCAACAAAACTCCCCAGTGCAAGATGATCTAAATGAAAAGTTGAATGTTTTCAGAGCTCTGAATTCAATATTCTTTTCTTGTGTCAGCACATCGTACAATTGATCTACGTTCACATCATATTGCATCAAACTTTTCTATCTTTCTATACATGTTTTTGATCTTCTCTATGAAATAAGTTAATTTTCTATTTTTTTGTTGAGGTTTGTGACTCGCTGTGGTTTTCAAACAGAAAAGGCATTCTTAACGCTCTTAGGTGAACAATGTATGTCACATGTTCATGCCTGTTTTCATGCCTTGTTATGACGTATCGTTTTTAGGACATTTCATGATAAACGCATAATAAAGGGAACATTTTTGGCAACTTTATGGACCAGAATGTATATTTGTTTATTTGACTCACCAATGAATTTGTGTATGTGTACAGTATATCTTTTTTCACTGACCTATGCAGTTAGAGTAAAGTATCAGGTATTGGGTAAAATATTACCTTATTTGCGATGTTTTAAAATATTGATAATTTAGACATAAAATAAAAGAGGACTCTGCAAGACGACTGTGCCAGAAGACCATTAGAAAGCCTAGATGGTTGTATTGGTCATTGATATACTCAACAACTTGACTAGATTGAGCTTCTCTGCTTCATTTTATCAAATTTTGCTATCTACAGTATAGTACTTCAAACATAAGCAAGGCAAGCCTTGGGTGGTTAAGGTCAGTGTTCCATAAGTGTGGCATTTCTTGTTTGTTAATCTCTTTCAAATATTTTAACCTTTACTAAAATTTGCATACCCTTCAGGTTTCCCATACGATTGTTGGTTATATCCTGTTAGCAGATATTCATGAAAAGATATAATTATATATCTACAAAGTGAAAGTAGATTGCAATAGAGAAAGAGTTTTAAAGTTTTTCAGTTGCATGACCACTTTTGGAGTTAGTGGGGGCAGTAAGAAGTAATAAGAAGACAGTAGAAAGTGGGGGAAGGGCACGTCTGTGGTGGAAGTTAATCTTCAGGACTGCAAATTCCTCAGGTCGCTGTATTGACAAAGTTTCACATTTCATGCAAGATAGTAGGGGAAGATGAAGCCATTGTGAATAGAATGAAGCCACCTATAAGTCACACCTGCCACATATATCACCATCCTGTTCTCTATAACTCCTTCTAAGAATCTCCCATATTTGTTCATATTAGTTCAATCTTTGCTGCGAGCAAATTCAACAGCTGACACATCCCTTCCGTTTGCTTTCCACTAATTTCTTTTGATTCCCCAAAACTTCAGAAGTTCAATTGCTCCTCAGTCAACCTCCACTGTTTGGTACAATAACATTAGATAAACATTGCCATTCAAGAAGGTGGCAGAAGCTTGAATCTGATTCTGTTCTTCCTATTGACAATCAGAGCCAATGTTTTCATGTTTTTAGAAAAAAGTTATTCACACCTTCAAAATGAGTGAGAATCTATCATTCTTTGTTTAATTGTTAGTTCATAATTTCAAAAGAGAATGAAACTTTAAGCGAACAGAATGACCTTTCTTTTGGCCAAATGCACCTGTTCACTCTAAGTGAAAAACCGCTTTTCGGCATTTCGTACATTAAGTTAATTAACTCAAAACATACTGACCTGTTGCATGTTAGAGTGGCTGTTAAATTTTGAACCGGACTATATTGTGACGTAATTCTACTTTTGTGAAAGATATTCGCTTACCTCAAAATGTATTTGAAAGAAATTATTTTTTTGTAATTTCTAAATCTGGTCAAATGTCAAAGTATATATAATGGTATGTGTAAGTTACTACATTTGTAGACATTTTGTTTGTCTTTTACATGTAGTGTTGCGATGCATATTTTTACTTTCAGAGTACTGCTTCCATTTTGCTGATTTGTTTTTAAATGGGGATCTTGTGCCAAAAATGTCATGATTATTGGTAGCAATATATGATGTCATGAAATAAACTTACTCCCAATCTCAGGTACGCATCAGGATATTCATTAATTGAATAGGTATTCTGTTCTAATCCGTGATGCTTTCAAATTATCTTTTCTGGCTGAATTTCGATTGTGATGTCAGACATAATGACTGAAGATGTTTGACACAATGACGTAACTGCACACTTCAAACAGGATCCTCTACACAGGCAAAGACAAAACATATCTATAAGTGAGAATTAATTTGGGACATATAATGACGTGAGGATGGTGCTGAGAATTCATCATCTCGTGGGAAAAAGGACACTGTAAACCTTGACACAAAAATAGAAAATGTGATATAATTACCTTAACTTTCTCTGCTCTAATGCATCCTGGTTCAGGAATGAATTTAGTTATAAATGCACTCTTAAGGTCAAAATATCGGGCAGTCAGGGAGTGGATAAAAAAATGACATTATCTTCTTTTTTTGTGTGAATTTCAATAATTTCAACAGAAAAGAGGTCTCTTGAAGAAAACCATCCCACAGCCCAAAGTTATATTCTCGCCGCGAAAGGCCGAAGGCCATTTCGTGAAGCGAATTGAGCACAAGAGAGGTTTCAAAAATCTGTGCAGTGATGGTCTCAACATCAATGGTCAACAGCAGGAAATTAGGTCAAGCAGGTCCAGCTTCTTATCAATGATTTAATTTCGAATTTCACAAAACATGACATATTCATATTCAGAGGTGTCTTAAAAATTCAATTTTCTCCAGTAATATTCCATGCATCTAAACGATTTTATGGAATAGTTAATTATTGGCCTTGTCAAGCTAAATTAAATTATTAACATGTGATTCATGTCATTTCAAAACATACAACAAGAAAACATAACAAAATCTTCGTCAACTGAGGATTATGTAACAGTGAGCAATTTTAAATCTACATGCAGATCATGTTATTGTTTTTTTTAAATCACTATTATGTAATGTCAACAATCTAGCCTAGACTTAAATTTGGCAGCTTTCAGCGTTGTCTTCCTTTTTACTATTTAGCTGATTATGGCCTGGTGCAAATTTTTGCGTATTTCAGGTGAAGCCAGCATTGTATCTGCTCCAAAACCATACATAATATGTATGTTCCATTCCACAGTACTTCGTTATGTTTAAAACTATTTTGTCAGTAAATCTTTCAAATTTCAGGGCAATCGGAGTAATGGTTCCTGAAATCTGAGGTCTTGAACATCCAGAAAATGGCAATTTTTTAGCATTTTAGCGTGACATGCATATTTTGAGCAATGTTTAACCCTTCATTTGGAAAATAATTTCAACAATTTGTTAATGGAAATTATGCTCAACTGTGGCCATGGGAGTTCTGGTTCTGTGACTATTAATTAGGGTGGTCCAAAAAACTTTTTTTGTCTATATCAATTCGCATACCCTCCTATTTTGTGAGAAATGGTGCAAAAACAATGCAGCTTAAATTTTATGAAAATCCAACAAGAGGAAGGGGTTCCCCAAAGGCCTTTAAGTTGCAATGTTTTTTTAATTTTCGACCATTTTCGACGATTCGCGGTTCTCTATAACTTCGTCAGTATTGACGAAGTTATAGAGAACTGACGAAGTTATGGAGAACCGCGGATTGGCGAAAATGGTCGAAAATTTAAAAAAAATTGCTTTAAGGCCTTTGGGGGACCCCTTCCTCTTGTTGGATTTTCATAAAATTTCTCATGCATCAGTTTTATACCTAACCTCATCAAATAAGAGGGTATGCGATGTGAAATTCACAAAATAATTTTTTCCCATAGATGTAAAAATGAACCACCCTACAATCAATTGCAATCTGATGCTCTGTGTATTTGTCAAATAGTGTCAATGAGACTCCGAAGTGGCAAATGAAGCCAAAAATTGAAATTTTAGCAATTTCTGTTAAACAAGTCTGTGTGGCGGTTAACTCTTGGTATTCTATGTAGCATTAGCTCTCCCAGGTTAGTTTGAGGACTTCTCTATTGCATATTATACCTTGTTTCCATATATGAATGTCATAGCTGCTTGTTTGCATAATTTTTTCTAGCCTTGTAAAAGTTGTCCCGACCCTAATGCCTAGTTCTCACGACGGCGATTTGAGAGCGACGCATCAAGAGAAGTCATTTCTTGGAAGGTTGTGGCGTAGAACGTTGGTTTTGGCACATTACGTAATCAATTAGTGTCATGTGCGACGCTTAAAGTTAGTAGCCGCGGTGAGTCTTGAGGTGTCCGCGGCGCTTCTTAAGCTTTCTTCGCCGCGTTACGCCTCTCTTTCCTCAGCGCAGTTCCAAACAGACGCGTCGCACTTTGTTTTGGAATTCGGCGAGGCTGCTTTTACTTCGCCCAATGTTGTTTCCTCTTACGCCGCTGATGGTTGTGAGGCAGCTACGTCTGAAATTGGCGACCTGCGACGCATCAGGAAACCTTCGGCGTACACCCGAGGTAAGATGCGTCGCTGAAAATGACAGCCTCGCCGAAGACTGTAAGGATGCAACGCCGCATTTAGGGACTTGTTACTGCGTAACTTGATGGTTCATCGTCGCACATGCATTCATAAAGCGCCGAGGACATTACAGGCGCGTCGATGCTGACCTTCTTCGTCGTCCTTGCCTTAAGCAGCGACGAAGGTCTCTTAAGCATCGACGAACGTCTGTTGTTGCAGCGCTGCGGCAAAGTGTGTTTCGCTGCTGCAGGAGTCACTTTTGTTCATTATAAAAAGGGACACAGAGGACCTCCTTGCTTCATTTGCTGATTGCCCTTCAATGAGAACACAACGACTGCCTACTGAACATATGCATGATGAATGAAGAAGAAATTATTGTTGTGGCTGGTGCTGCTGCTGTTGCTATCGGAGCTGTCTATTTGAGACAGAGGAGGAGGAGGGCCAGGAGACAGAAAAGGTGGTGGATTCGCAACTGGTTGCTGCAGAGGGAACAACATGGTCACTACCATCAACTGCTGCCTGAACTGCAAGTGCGTGACGTGTCCGGCTACTACAACTACACTAGAATGCCCCCTGCCATCTTTGCTGAAATCCTGGAAGCTGTTGGACCACTCATCGCTAAGCAAGACACCAACATGAGGAGGGCTTTGGAACCTGGTCTGAAGTTGGCTATCACCCTGCGGTACATGGCAACAGGAAACAGCTACAAGTCCCTAGCTTATGCTTTCCGTGTGGCACCCAACACCATCTGCAACTTCATCCCTGAGGTCTGCCTTGCCATCGTTCATGCCTTCGAAAGACAGCTGGCACTACCCACACAGCCTGAAAGATGGAAGGAGATAGCCAAGGCTTTTGAGACGAAATGGAACTTGCCCAACTGCATTGGAGCTCTGGATGGCAAGCACGTCGCAATCCGATGTCCCAAGGCTGCAGGCTCCTTGTTCTACAACTACAAGGGATTTCACTCCATTGTCCTGATGGCCCTCGTTGATGCCGACTACAAGTTCATCTATGTGCAGGCTGGCTGTCAAGGAAGTGCATCTGATGGCGGCGTCTTCAGGGACACAGTACTTCGACAACTCCTGGACGAGGAAGATCTAGGCCTACCACCTCCAGAACCTCTACCTGGCACAGAAGACAATCCTTTCCCATATTACATCGTGGGTGACGAGGCATTTCCCCTGAAGACATGGCTGCTCAAACCAGTGCCAAGAAGGAACCTTGACATTGCTTCCAGAGTCTACAATTACAGGATTTCAAGAGCCAGGAGAGTGGTGGAGAATGCCTTCGGTCTGCTGTCACACAGGTTCAGATGCTTCCTGACCACCATGCCCCAACGACCTACAAGAGTGACATACATCACAATGGCTGCTTGTGTTCTACACAACATTCTGCGAGACAGAGTAGGCGTCCACCATGCCCGTGACAATGAAGTGATGGACAGAGAAGATCCACAGACACATGACGTCACTGAAGGAGTTTGGAGGGGAGACCGTCAATTAGGAGACCTAGGAGAACCACTTCGACACGGAAATGCCTCCAGAGATGCCAAGGCTGCTCGAGACTACCTACGTGACTGGGTCAACAGTCCGGCAGGAAGTGTCCCTTGGCAGTTGGAGAAAATCTGAAGAAGATGCATTCAAAACAACAAACCCCAGGTCCTTTTAAGGGCCACCAAATCCTCCCAATTGAGCTGGCCATGTACACATCCTATGTTGACAAAACAAGCCCAAAAATCAATCAATCAATCAATCCCTCCATCCATCTATCTATCTATCTATCTATCTATCTATCTATCTATCCAAGTCCAATCCATGCAAAGTGACGACAACTGCTTTTCTTTTGCTGCAGTGTATATATGTAACGAGCATTGTGTTCCATCTATCAAGCTATCTATCTATCTATCTATCTAGCTATCTATCTAGCTATCTATCAAGCTATCTATCTATCTATCCAAGTCCAATCCCTGCAAAGTGACGACAACTGCTTTTCTTTTGCTGCAGTGTATATATGTAACGAGCATTGTGTTCCATCTATCAAGCTATCTATCTATCTATCTATCTAGCTATCTATCTAGCTATCTATCAAGCTATCTATCTATCTATCCAAGTCCAATCCCTGCAAAGTGACGACAACTGCTTTTCTTTTGCTGCAGTGTATATATGTAACGAGCATTGTGTTCCATCTATCAAGCTATCTATCTAGCTATCTATCTAGCTATCTATCTAGCTATCTATCTATCTATCTATCTAGCTAGCTATCTAGCTATCTACCTGCCACTTGCCCTAGACAAGTGAAATTACAAAGTGATGCACTTGTACTAGTGCAACCAACCAACACAATTTTTAAAAGCAAAGCACTTGTACTAGTGCATTACATTTTAATTAAGAAATTCATGCACTTGTACTAGTGCAATAAAAATATGTTTATACCAAAGAATGCAGCACTTGTACTAGTGCTGCACTTGGTATGTTTTGGGGCAAAGAAAGGGGGAACTAGCACCTTGCTTTTATGAAGGTGATTACTTTTAATGAAGGCCAGGACCGGACTTTTGTTTTGGGGGACTTTTTTTTTGGGGGACTTTTTTTTTGGGATTGTCAACGTTTTTTTTGCTCTTTTTTGGCTCTTTTCGGTCAACACAAGCTCTTTTTTTTTGTCAACATAAGATGTGTACGTGGCCTGCCCTTTTGGGAGGATTTGGTGGCCCTTAAAAGGGCCAAGGTTTTTTGTTGTCTTTGCTGCATCTGGTCTTCTACTTTCGTGGAGAAAGGAGACTTGAAGTCCAACTGGGCGAAGGGGAAGGCTGGTGCTGGTGATGGGCGGCCGGTTGACCAAAGCTGGGTCCAGGGGGGTAGCCGTACTTCTCGGGGCTCTCCTGTGCATCCATCATCAGTGTCATGGTGGAGTGGCTGGGCTGCATCGGGGTGTAGCTGGGAGTCTGCCTGGAGGATCCTCCTTCCCTGGGCTGGTGCTGCTGGTAGTGATGGCTGCTGCTGGAAGCCTGGGGATGGTGCTGGTGGTGTGATGGCACATACGTCGAAGAAGGAGGAGGAGGAGGTGGCATCTGCAGGCGCTGAGGAGGATGAGGAGGCTGGAAGGTCTGCTCCTGATGATGACTTGACTGGCGGCTGGCATGATCCATCTCACTCTCCCTGTCCCAGAAGAGGGCGGCCTCTGCAATGGTCCTGACCATTTTCCTTCGGACTTCAGGGCTGGCGTGCACTCCCACGTGGTAGAGGTCCTGGCACTTCATCCTCCAGTACTCCTGCTCGGGTGTCAACTCCTGGTGGTCGGGGCACATCTTGCAGCCAGAGCCTTTCAGGATTTTCTTGGCGGAGGACATGGCTTGCATGCTGCCTGCGATGACGTGCATGGCGGAGTGCATGGCTTCATCTCCTGGGGCCTTCCTCTTGGTTCCCTTGGCAGCGGCTCCAGGCTTTGGTGCTCCAGGGAAGACTTGGGACTGCTGGCTCTCAGGTCTGTCCTGTGCTGGCTGTTCAGGTGGCAGGTCCGACATGTCATACGAAGCTGGCAGGGAATCCTCAGGGTTGTAGCTGTCATCATCGGAGTCTGAGGCTGGCCGGTTGGCAGACAGTTGAGAGATGGCGGACAGCTCCTTCCCTGGCTTGTGGACGATGGAGTCCTTCAGGAACCGAAAGTTGTTCAGGATGTACTGGTCCCTCTCTGTGAGCGTCTCCTTCCTGGCGGCTCCTGAAGCTTCAGGCCTGACGAGTCTGGAGAAGTGAGTGCGCACTGTCTTCCTCCAGTTGAAGATGTCCTGGGAGGTGTACTTGGGGCCCAGCTCCTTTGCTTTTTCTGAGTCCAGCAGCAGCTTCTCGTTCCCCTTGTAGCCTCTGGTCCCCTTCATGTACAGCACAGGATGCTCCTTGTACCAGTTCATGAGGTCGTCCTCTTGCTCAGGTGTGATGCCCAGGTTGTCCCTGATGTTTTTCTTGGGGCCTTCCCTTTGCCCTTCTTGCCCTTGGACTTGGCTTCAGCAGCTGCAGGGGTCTCATCAGCAGAGTCTTCTTCCTCCTCGAAGGTGTCCTCATGGATGGCCACTCTGTCTAGAGCAAGAACAGGCTGGCTCTCTGCTGTTTTCTTGGGAGTCTGCTTCTTCGGAGTCTGCTTCTTTGGAGTCTGCTTCTTTGGAGTCTGCTTCTTTGGAGTAGACCTGGCAGTAGGCTCTGGAAGACCCGTGGAAGACTTGGCAGCAGGCTTGTCAGCAGGCTTGGCAGCAGGCTTGGCAGCAGGCTTGGCAGCAGGCTTGGCAGCAGGCTTGGCAGCAGGCTTGGCAGGCTTGTCAGCAGGCTTGGCAGCAGGCTTGGCAGGCTTGTCAGCAGGCTTGTCTCCTTCCTCTTCAAACAATTCAACAGATGAATCTTCTTCTGTTGTGTTGTCTTCTGGCCGGCCCTCGAAGATGGTCTCGCTGACGACAGTGGCTTTGCTGGTTGAAGAGGTGGTCTTCGTCTGGCTGCCAGCTGTAGTGGAGGTGTAGAGCCCAGGTAGAGAGAGGTCTGCCATGGCTGTAGTAAAGAAGGCAGTCACTGCAGCATCTGAAGGTTCATGGAGAGGAGTTGCAGCTGGAGTTGTAGCTGGAGTTGTCACTGGAGTGCTCCCAGGAGTGTGGAGTGTTGACCTGGTGCTGAGCTTGGTTGGTGCCCTGGTGACGACGGTGCCCTTTCTCCTCTTTGGTCCCATGTTGTAGCAGCAATTTGAAGTACAATTGTAGCAACAAAAGTAGCAGCAAATGTAGCAGTTGATAATAGTGTCGTGGATTCTAGGTGTGTTCTGGTCGAAGGTCTGAGTGGGTATGGTGCTCTAAACTGGCCTCCTCTATATATATGCAGGGTGCGGACCACCTCTTTCCCCCTCCTTCGCCCCCCCTGCTTCGCTGCTGCTGCCCCAGCCGCTGCGCAAAAAGAGGGTGACACGCAGACAAAGGGTTGATGCTAAAAATAGAACAACGCATGCACTCAGGCGCCACTCTGTCTGCTGCATTGGGGGTCCAAAAGACGCGGCGCGCACCCTCTCACGTGCGTCGAACATGTGTCTTTCTGCGACGCGTGTCTGAAACATGTGACATGAAGCAAGAGCTTTCTGCTACACTGCTGTTTCTGCGTCGAAGCTCTTCTTTGTGCGTCGCAACTTTAAAAATCTGCGGCGCGCACTGATTTCTTTTTACGCTTCTTCTTGCTTCACCACTTCTTTCCTCGCAAAGATTCAACCGGTTGAATCTTTTTTTCCTGCATCGTCAAATTTCTAGGAATTGCGTAGAAAGACCTCTTAAAGCGACGCATGCTGTTCCTGTTGCGCCGTAAAGCCAAAATTGACGGCGAACATGCTCAAATCTTTGCCCTTTCCTGGAAATATAAGAAACGCCGTCACTTAAACCCTCTGTTACGTCTCCGTGAGAACTAGCCATAACACTAACTTTTTAGTTGCTCTCAGTCCAACACAGGCTGGCTACATACACCTTTTCACTTCAACATTTTTCCTCTACAGTGGTGTAATTGTTTTGCACTAAAAAGGATGCATCTGCCTGTCTGGATTTTTAGCAAATATTGAAAACTATTGCATGTCCCGACCCTAACACCTCTGTCCCGACCCTAACACCTTCTGTTTTGCATCCCCATTTAACCTGAAACTTGTAGGGTTTAGGTTATATATGAACTCTGCAAGTCCACTGGGTTATTAGAGATGACAAAAAGTGGCAAAAGAACTCAAAAAATAGTCTAGAGACCTGCAGGAATGGGGCAAATAAAAAATAATATTAATATACTTTAAGATTATCAAATAACCTTCTTTGAAGAATGTAAAGGCTACTAAAAGTTAAAAATTGAGTAAGGAATAATGTTTGACCAGCAAATTAACTCAAAGTGACTTATCCATGGCCACTGGCTGCAGTTCATGTCTGTCTTTTTATGATTGTCAGCTATTGTCCCGACCCTGACGCCTCCAACAAAATTTTCAGTGCCATATGAGCATGTTGTATCTCCAATGCTAATGACTATATCTATTAGAAATTTAAATTGCATACTAGGCTTTGCATGCAGAGCAACATTTCGCCATCTTTATCAAATTTAAATATGTAAACATTTGTTTGGGAAATATTCAATTCTATCTTGTGTTAAAATGGGCTAATCTTTGAAAAATGGCAGTTTTGAATATTGGAACAATTTAAACAGTTCTGTGTCCCACCAAAATATGCATGTATGTTATTCATGGCCTAAAAGGTTCAGAAAGTGATGAGATATGACCAACACAATACTTATAAAAGAACTGAATCACACCAAAATTTTATGTTTTATCGTTGCTTCTTCCATTGAAAAAATCAGATAGCTATGTAGGAAATCATTACTTAACTCTGATTTTTTGCTTACTTATTGCCACATATATGTACTTTAAATTGCAACATGATTCCAAGCAAAATCAACACCTTTATTTTTCACCATCTTGTCACGCTTTTATTTGCACTAGGCCTTATCTATCAATTCTGTTTTTTCTTAATCCCATTTATTTGCTATCCCATCTATCTATCTATCTATCTGTCTATTCTATTTTTTATCTATTTTATCTTTCTGATAGTTTCTAGTCTAAATTTCTCTCTATTTTTCTATATATCCGTCTTTCAAATTTTTGAAACAGTAACATAACTGCCTTTCATACATTGAATATGAAATAAATTTAATGAGAGTTATGGTAACATTATAAGTCCTAAAAAAACTCTTTTAGTGCTGCGCGAATTTCATGGCTGTGCAATTTACATATATTACATTCTTAGTTATTGTAATTCTCACTGACTTTATTCAGCAATCAGCACTGCCTCATTTGATAAAGTTCAATACTTACACAAAGATACTACAGTACAAATTTCTAAAAGTGGCTCGTCATTTAAAATCTAGCCTTAGCTATCCATCCATAGCCATTCCAAGCTAAACTAAGCTACCCTTATCCAGAGCTAGCCATAGCTATCCACAATTACCATTGTTTAAACAAGGGGTGAAGAGATTCCAGTGTATACAAAAGAATAGAAATTGATAGATATGGATAGATATGGATAAGACTAGTAATGAATAGCTATAGACAGCTAAGTTGAGCCACATTTATAAATTTGTACTGTATATTAATATTCATAAGCAAGACAAGGTGTAACATCTGTAGCTTTTTTGTTGGTTAAAAAAAGTTTTAAACTCCTAAAACTTAGGCAGGATACTCTATATGTTTCCCACACAATGTTGCTCGCTCTATCCTGTTGGCGGATGTTCAGAAAAAGATACATATATATATAAATATATGTTCTGCAAAGTGAAAATAGATTGCAACGGAGAAAGAGTTTTAAAGTTTTTCAGTTGCATGACCACTTTTGGAGTTAGTGGGGGCAGTAAGAAGTAATAAGAAGTTAGTGGAAAGTGGGGGAAGGGCACGTCTGTGGGGAAGGTAATCTTCAGGACTGCAAATTCCTCAGGTCTCTGTATTGACAAAGTTTCACATTTCATGCAAGATAGTAGGGGAGGATAGAGTTGTTGTGAAGAGATGAAGCCACCAATATCACACCTGCATTAATTCAGCCTACCACCATCTACAATACTGTCTTGTTTGTTGAGGCAAACACCTTCTTCTAGGGATCTTGTGTCTTCCAAGTTCAATCTTTGCACAGCGCAAATTCATCAGCTGACACATCCCTTCCGTTTGCTTTCCACTAATTTCTTTTGATTCCCCAAACCTTCAGAAGTCCAATTGCTCCTCAGTCAACCTCCACTGTTTGGTACAATAACATTAGATAAACATTGCTTGCCCTACAACAAGAAGACAGAAACGTGAATTAGATTCAGTTCTTTGTTTTCTTCTGCTCTCAGTTGTTTTGCCTTCATTCATTGTTTTCCTCTGTAAAATCTCAATCATGCAAATTCAAAATACTTTTTTCGTTCGGACTGACGAGGAGTGGATTATATATGTGGTTGTGTGAGTATTTCTCATTTTCAAAACAATACATTATAGAGAATCTTTCAGTCTTTGGTTACTTGATATGTAATATATATATATATATATATTTATATATGATTGACAGAATGGATGTAAGTGAACTAAGCACATTTATTTTACACTTTTTATGAAAACCGTCCTTGTGTGCCCTGGGATTTTCAAAACATACTTGCATGTAAGAACTGCCATTAAACTGTGAACCAAACTATATGTGTACTGTAATAACTTTTGTGAAATATACTCACTGACCAATGAATGGTTTTGCACGTAAATTTTATTGTGTTAAAAAATCTATATCTTGCAATGATTTGTCAAAAAAATAAGTAAAATGTAATGCATATGTTTGTTTCCTACATTGTTTATTACTATACACATAATTTGATATGTCTCACAGATATGGTCAGTCCAGTTTCACTGCAATTTCTGTATTCTTGCTAAACGTAAATGTTTCTTTGACACCAATAACAGTACAGTTGTCTGTGATAGGTTCTTCGATTCTCTATAATGTCAGCAATAATTGATTATCTTCTGTGGTATTACGGTGAGTGGTTTTACTTTCCAAATTCTTCTATTTTGCTGATTCGAATCTTTTAGGTAAGTTAGTTGACCTCTCTGACCATTTTGTTTCTTGTGTTTTCTCTTACTTCATTGGGGATCTTGTTCCAAAAAAGATTCACAATAACTTGTAGCAATATAATGTCATTATATTAACAAATTCCAAATGCTAGCTGCACGTCAAGGTAATTTGCGAGTAGAATAGACAGATATTCTTCCATAAATCCTTGATGTTTTCCGATTGACTTTACCTGCTGTGGGTCGCTGAATTGTGATGTCAGACATAATGACGCAGGATGTCAGAAATAATGACGTAAGTGCACAATTCAAACTAGGATGCATTAAACAAGCAAAGACATATAAAAAGTTAGAATATCTTTGACGCATACATGTATATATGACGCAGGTATATGATGCTGAGAATTTATTGTCTTGTGGGAAAAAGTACACTCTGTGGCAAACCTCGACACAAAAATAGAAAATGTTGCATAATTAAATTAACTTTCTTGGCTAGCAGGATATAAAAAAGGATAATGGTGTGAATGCGGCCAGATTAAGGATTGAGGATAGAAATGCACTTTAAAGTCTTGCCTGGCCAGTGAGTCCATTTTATGTAAGTGGAATGACCTTACATATATGGATTCACAGTTTAATAACAGGCTCTTAACAGGATGTTTTGAAAATTGCAGGGCATTTAGTGACAGTTAAGTGCAATAAAAATGTACCAACAAAGTGACAAAGGTTATGCACTTGAAATGTTGGAATGTGGAAAAAAGGACAAGTGCATTTGGCCAGAAATAGGAGCATTTTGCAGGTCCACCCTAACGTTGTCCATCCAGTGAGGCATACTGAGCTGAAGGGAGCTGCGCCTTTAATAAAATCGTGTTGCTCATCACATCATGGCCATGTTCTTGTGTGCAGCAGCAGAATGAGGAAAGACCAGCAGCACAACTAATTGCTGGAAATTATCGATTCCTGTATTGAGATGGTCATTGATTGGTCTTCAGGGCAAGGTTGTAATTAGGTGAGGGGGGAGGGTCAGTCACGCAGCCCCCAACACCCTGCTGCCCTCTCGTGCCATGCACTGCTTCCAGTGCGGATAGTGCACCCCCTACTGACATCACTACCCAGTAACATCCCCCCCTTCCTGACTGACATCCTCCCCACCTAATCTGCTACCCCCCCCCAATCTTGACTGACATCCTCCCCTAATCCCCCCCTCCTTGCAACCTTCATCTAGCTGATTTGCTGATAGCAGTGATGTTGATTGACCTGCTGCAGCAACCAAGGTGTGAGGGGTCATAATGGCAGCCACACAATGACCCTGATCAAGACTCAGGTGATCACCCTGGCCAATCATGCTTGGCACGCCATCCTCCCCACTCACCTGCTACTGCCCACTGCCCAATGCTCACTGCCCAATGTCCACTCAATGGCACTGCATGCCATAATGCTGCCCATAATTCTACCTCAAGCAATTGCAGTCGTCCCTGTATTGGAAGGACTCTGCTCCTGCGCCCGCGGTCATGAAGCGGTCCTGCTCGGGGATGTAGTCTTTTGGAGGGCGTTATTCTACTACAAAATATTGGTATACCGAAGAACGGCGGTCACATCCTGTAGGTAGGCCTATAAGCGCTTGTGCTATGAAGTCACTCAGGTTTGTCTGGGCTGCGCTCTCTCCTGGGAGGGCATGTTTCATAAAATCATAGAGCTATGTTAAGTTATAAAATCCATGGTAAAATCTATGAAATTGTACCCCTTATGCAATGGTTCAATGACATGTCGGTTTGTTAGACTGCCCCTGCTGAAGACATATATAGCTGTCTTTCATGCATAGAAGTATAGAGTCTCTCATTGGGGTCCACTTTCTTAACTGCATGGGGAGAAGGTCATATATATTGTGAGCTGGTTTTACAATCATTGAATGGAGGTACCTGGGTACTGGATGTGGTGTAGAAGGGAGGCAACGAAGGTTGGACTTACACCGTGGGGTCGCATGACCCAGGCACCGCTGCACATGATGCTGTCTGGCACTGCCCATTGCACTCCTGCGATACATGATGGCAGTGCTTGTGAGATGTGAATGGTGCCTCATCAGGGCCTTTTTCACACACTCTAATTGCTCTCCCAAGCCTCATTGGTTGCCCATTTGTGGCCCCATTTGGTTGCTCTCTTAATCCAAAAGGTGCATTGGCATGGGCACTGGCATGGGGTATTTAGGGCTGAATAAAAGTGCAACAAAAGAAAGGTATGCTGTGATCCGCTGCTCGGTGGAATGCAACATACCAATAACGGAAGAGAAAGAACTAAGAGAAGAAGTGAGCAAGAATGGAACAAAGAATTAAAGCATGAAAAAGGAAAGAGATCTTTGAAACTATTGAACAAGTTCATGGGTGCACTGCACAAGCTGTGATCAGAAGTAACATCTGTCCATTGGCTTCTGTAATGTTCTGTAGCGTTTGGTTTAATGAGGACCCTTGGTCCACATTTTATTCTCATTAGAAACGGAGCAATTCCTCTAATTGGAGAGAAATGCTGACACGTACAGCGTATCATAAATTTTTTCCCACCAAATATCTTACGTAATATCGATGAGCAAACCAGTTAGTCTGGGGTCCAACCAGGAAAAAAGTGCATATTTAAAAAGTTTTTGCCCCCGATTTTTATATAAAGAAATTTGGTGTCGTTGGATAGGTAACAAGTTGAGCTTTCAGAATCTGCTAGGTGTCGCTCTGAGACCATTCGCATAAGGTTGCTATGGCAACCGAAACATAATAAAAGTGGTTATTTTAGTATTTCATCAATATTTTGCAAAATATCGAATAACAGGACAACTTTTAATGCTACATACACTAAATTTTGGAAATATTTTCAGATTTGGGAGTTTTTTATGACTACTTGGTTGTTTTGACAATAAATTTTAAAAACCTTCCATTTTTGGGTGAAAATAACCTTCAAATAGCCCTTTTTCCACTATGTGCTATATTTCAAACTTTGCAGCTCAACCATATATTATTATATACTCAATTTTTGTTGTGCATTAGAATGCCCTGGAAGTGGGCTACACATTTGCCATATAATAGCCAAGCCAAGCCTTTGCATTTCTGTTGCCACGGCAACATAACATTATAATTCAAAATTCAAAATGTCCAACTCGAAAGCATGAAATGTGACATAACTCAAAGACTATGGCGCCTATCATCATGAAATTTGGCAGATTTATGTAATAATCAATTGTCCATGAGGTAATATAACAATCTGAAAAATTTCTTTTTAAAAAGTTTCATTTTTAGGTGAAATAAACATGTAAATACCCCTTTTTCCACAATTTACTATATTTCCAACACTGCAGTGCCGATCAAACAAATTTTGATTTTATATTAAATTTTTATTTTGCATTAGGATGCCTGAGAAAAGGCTGAACATCTGCTATATAATGGCCAAGCCAAGCTGTTGCATTTCTGTTGCCAAGGCAACATAACATTATAATTCAGAATTCAAAAGGTCCCAGTCTAAGTACAAAATGTGACATAACACAAAGACCAGTGTATATATCCTGATGAAATTTGGTAAAAGTGTGTAATATTGAATAGTCCTTCCGTGGATACAACATTCAGGTGACTGTCATTTAAAAAAACATTCTATTTTGGGGTAAATATTACCCATTGATACCCTTTTTGAAAGAACATTTTATATTTCAAACCCTGTTGTTCAGCTATTGTATCATGTACACCGCATCTGACGAAATTACGCAAGTAGCTTATTTTAGATTGGTATGAAAACATTTGGGCCAAATGTTTATCCTTTTCACATAATCATTGGCTTGATATGAGACATCTTCCATGTAACTTTCATTCAATTCCGTTGGGAAAAAGCTGAGTTATGCCATATAGGGCAAGTTGACCTAACTTCAGCCTACTTTGGTTTTTGATCGCTTGTCATTGGCTGGCTATTCATGGGAATAACCTGTAGCTGTGGACCTAACCCCAGCCTTCACTCCTCTTCACAACTATATTGTAAAAAAAAAACCACATGCTTTATAAGGGAGTGCAAATGTGTACAAAAGACACTAATGGGAAATGTACCTAACTTCAGCCGTGTGGTACCTAACTTCAGCCTAGGGTGTACCTAACTTCAGCCCTGCACCTAACTTCAACCAATTGATCCTATTCTGTAATAAAAAACAGCAGAATGATTCAATTTGGCCTTAATTACTTACCTGTATATAAAACATGACAGTCTGAAAAAAATCAATGCTCCAAAAATGTATTTCAAAAAGCTTGGAAAGAAGTCATCGTTTTCACGGAAAGAGGATGAAAATTTATTTTAAACTCCAGTTCAGGCAACTGATCTATTCCAGTATGCCAGATGAAAAAATGCTTTAAAAATTAAATTTTTAGATAGATACGACATTTAGGGATGAATAAACAAACTTCTCATGTGAGATGTATTGCCGGAGTCTGGGAAAACTGGGGGCTGAAGTTAGGTCATATGGGGGCTGAAGTTAGGACCATGGGGGCTGAAGTTAGGTAAGATTGACATGTCTTATAAATCACCTAATTCATTGAATGATCAAGTAGAAAATATTTAAAAAACCTTAATTTATGGAAGATTACTAATTTTTCCTTGTGATGAAACTTTTTTTGGGCTGCTCCTGCTTCGTTGAATTGGTACAGCCAACTGACAGATTTAACGTTTTATCAAACTTTTTTTCGTTTCGCGTTGTATTCGCGTAGCAAAACAAGCAAAATGCGGTCCACCAAAAAAACATGTAAAATACCTGATTCATTGTTGTGATTGTCTTAACTTTTTGATAATTTATTCTCAACACATTAACAATAACTTTAAACCCAAATACTGGCACCTTGGCCTCATCAAAATTTAATTACAAGGAGTTTTCTGTAGGGGGGCTGAAGTTGGGTGAGAGGCTGAAGTTAGGTCAACTTGCCCTATTCAAATATTTTGGTGTCTTACGAAATCATGCAAAATCAACATATGAGGTGGAGGGGCCTTGATAATGTTATATTTTCAAATTACTGCACTCCAGTCATTAGTGTCTAATCATTTAGCAACTATTCATATCAAAACATTTTGCTTAATTTCTGCCTCTGCCAAGCTGTATGCATTAAATTGTCTCCATTGGAATAACATAGGATTTGCATATATTTTTTAACTTATGCTCCCCATAATCTCAAAATGGTTCCGATTCTTTTGAAAACAACTTTAAAAATAACCTTTTTCCATCCATTTAGTTCAGTGAAACTGAGTGATAAGTTATGCATTGGGAATGGACAAAATATTGAATAAGGAAATGCACATTCTGATCGCAATGCTATTCCTAACAATAGCAGGTCATGGATGTTATTTTTGATTGCTATAGCCAGTTTAAAGGGAGACAAGTTACTTCAGTGACCTTTGAACTGAGCTCAATAGATAGAATAAGGTAACTGGTAGTAAAATGTTTTTAAAGATCGGAACCTCTTTGAGGTTTTTGGAAGCATTCATTCGAAAAATGTATGCAAAACCAATGTTATTCAAATGGAAACAATTAATGCCTACAGCTTGGCAGTCCAGGCAACTGGTGAAAATATGGGGGGTGACCCACCACAAATTGCAATAGTTTTGATCTATACATTTTCTGAAAGCTTGGAAACATGGCTTTAACATACTCAAAGTCTGCTCAGATAGTCCCGTGCAAAGACTGTTTTCTGAGGGGTTAATTAAGGGACTGTTAGAACATAATTTTCGACACAAAAATCCTCGCCAAGCTGAGTGAAATCTACATCAGGGGTTGATAACATATTGCTTGATTTAGTTTTTCAATGGATTTTGGTTGGTGAGTGTTTCAGTATCCCAGAAATTAAAGTTTTCCAATATCCGCCCATTGCTAAGGGTCGTAAAACAGCAAAATCCAAAATGGCCGCCACTACGCACTATCCAAACCAAAAAACGCTTATATCTTGTAAACTAATTGAGATAGAGAAGTAATCACAGTGTCTATACCTATGTTTTTGGCACCAAGGAATTCAAATATGATATCAGAACATGTCTAAGTCTAATACTTAGAGGTGATATGCAATATGGCTGCCACACACCGTGTGAATTCAATGAAGTACCCTTATCAAAAATTACTATTTGTTGATGGTGTATGTGGAGTGTTTTTATTTCTTTGTGGAGCTGTTGTGCATATGCTTTGGTGAGGGGTTGCACAAGAGTTATTGAAACTATATTTAATTGTGCATCCCCAACAATTACTTATACAGGTATGTAAATCAAAAAATTATGCATTCGTATCTTGTAATATGAAAAACAAGAATATAGGAAAGGAAGTAACCTGCTGCCAGTATCTTAATATATTTGGATTTTTTGTCTTGTGAATGACTTACAAAATGACTTAATATTTTCTTTCATTTTCAATGAATGTTGCAAGTTCAACCAGAGATCAGATGCCTTCCCAAGAAAACTAGTGCTGTGTGAGTGAGCAGTGTGACGAATCGCTCTTAGATTATTCCTGTTTCTTGTATGGTAATCATGACTTCCTAGTTCGAAAAAATTTACTATTCGCTCTGATAATAGTCCATTCATTAGAGTGAGAGGAAAAGGGGTACTCCAGGTTTCACAGTGCCATCATTTAATGCTTTCTTACAATTCAATGTATAAACAAACACCAAAGCATTGTGTTTGAGCCTGATTTAAGTATAGCAATCGCATGTATCCATATACAGTGTACAGACTGAGAAACCACTTCAAGAGTCCTTGGAGTCTGATAAATTTCACCACTAAATAAACATCAGGATCTTGTATAACCTCCTGCATTTTTCCTTATGGCTACTTCAGCAGGTAAAAGATAATATGTCTGGTCTCTGTGTACGTGATAGTGTTTGGAAACTCCAGGAATCCCAATCTGTTACTGTTTCCTTGTTCCTCATTCCTTTGTAAATTGATCAGAAAATGTTCTCCTGTTTTTGGTACTTCCTTTGCTACATGTCTCCAAGACGCTGCTCAAATCCACCAAGGATGTCACCATGTCTCCTGCTCTAGTATCCTTCCACCAACAGCCAGGCATGACATGCTCATGGTTTGGTGGTTGATCACCTTTATTGCTTGCATCTATGATCTTCAGCTATTCTCCAGGTTGCAATCTCTGCTCCATGTGTATGCTTATTATATCCTGGTCAGTACTCTGCTTGTCATTGCTGCTTGGAAGTCTTCTGGGTAACAAATATGATATTTGGATAGGCAACTGGAGTTTATTCCCTAAGCAGTATTTACAGTCCAACACTGCTGAAGGTTTTTTCAATGTGATATACTCTCATTTCCCTTTCTAAGCATTCACTGTGAAAAGTCATCTGTCAGTAGCAGAAAGACCACTCTTGGAAAAACAAGATGAAGAGACATTAAATTTGATAACTAGAAAGAGTTGTGAAGTTTAACAGCAAAGTTACTTCAAGTTCACCTATCTAAATCCTGATGGTGTGGCATGGAATGACCTCAATTCTACTAGAGGGAGCTGGATTTGGTCCAAGAAAATTCAGAGTAATTCCCCAAAAGCATGTCCAAATTTTAAAAGGGATCTCCCTTGAATTGAATTACTGATGAAAATAACCAAATCACAGTTGCAATGACATAAGTCCTGCTCATGTTGTGACAAATGGTTTTCCATGAAGCCACTTTTAGTGCATTCAGAACAAAAAAAAAAAAAGAATCTCAGAAGACTACTTTTCTGTTTTTGGTTGTGATTCAGCAAAAGTGGCTATTAGTTTCTAAGCAAGAGAAAGAAGTGGTTTCCTGGGTTATCTTAATCGGTATATATGAAGGTTTTCTCTGAAAAAATATAGTATCCCCAACCCCAAGAGATCTTCAATAGTAATATTTTGTAATTTATTTATTCTAGACCTGATTGGAATTGAAATATAGATGCCATTTGTGTAATAATATTTATATCCTTTCAAAACATATCCTAAAGCATCATGCTGTGCTGCTTATTTACATGTGTATTTCATGATTTTCTTTTTCAATATGGCCGATCAAAATTCAATGAGTGTCCTCTTAATAATAACAGTGGAAAAAGTCCCCGGCCCATTAGTATATAGAATGTGGTACCTCATAACCAAGGTGCATTTCCAATAATTCACAACTTCATGCAATTGATGTTCCATGAATGGGAAAACAATCATTAATTTTTCGAGTCATTTATAGTGTGACAAATTTCTCCTGAAACAACAAGTCACTGTCTTGCTCACATTTCATTGTTTTGCCTGAAATCAACCAATGAACCAGTTCTTCGTGTTTTATTTATGTTTAACTAAAAACTGTGAGTAAACCGCACATGATGTTTTTATTGAATTTCTTTTGTTATCAAAACATAAAGACACTTAAATTATACCACTCTGATAATTTGATATGTGGCACCATCTCAATTACATAGTCAAATATAAGCACTTTAATTATGGCATCGAAGTGGGTAATGGTTGCTATTTTGGATTTTGCCATTTAATTATCTTTACCAGAAGGTAGATATTGGGTACCTCTCTTCCCAGATTGATTATATACTTACAAACCTAAATTCACTGAAATACTAAATAAATCAGTTTACTTCAACCTGTGGCAATTTATATGTGAGCGCTTTATGATTTCGACATAGCATGGTGGCAGCCATAGCGCATTTCACCTCTTAGTGTTAGACTTAGACATGTTCTGATATCATATTTGAATTCCTTGGTGCCAAAAACATAGGTATAGACACTGTGATTACTTCTCTATCTCAATTAGTTTACAAGATATGAGCATTTTTTGGTTTGGATAGTGCGTAATGGCGGCCATTTTGGATTTTGCTGTTTTACGACCCTTAGCAGAAGGCAGATATTGGAAAACTTTAATTTCTGGAATACTGACACACTCACCAACCAAAATCCATTGAAAAACTAAATCAAGCAATATGTTATCAACCCCTGATGTAGATTTCATACAGCTTGGCGAGGATTTTTATGTCGAAAATAATGTTCTAACAGTCCCTTAATTAACCCCTCAGAAAACAGTCTTCGCACGGGACTATCTGAGCAGACTTTTAGTATGTTAAAGCCATGTTTCCAAGCTTTCAGAAAATGTATAGATCAAAACTATTGCAATTTGTGGTGAGTTAGACCATGGGTTGCCTGGACTATAAGCAAAATTTTTTGATATGAATAGTTGCTAAATGATTATACGCTAATGACTGGAGTGCAGTAATTTGAAAATATAACATTATCAAGGCCCCTCCACCTCATATGTTGATTTTGCATAATTTCGTAAGACACCAAAATATTTGAATATATGGCATAACTCAGCTTTGCCCCAACGGAATTGGATGAAAGTTACATGGAAGATGTCTCATATCAAGCCAATGATTATGTGAAAAGGATAAGACATTAGGCCCAAACGTTTTCATACCAATCTAAAATAACCTACTTGCGTAATTTCGTCAGATGCGGTGTATATATCAAATCTATTTTGAGATACACATTGCCCTGAAAGTGGGCTATATATTTGACATATATTGGTTGAGCAAAGAAATTGCATTTCTGTTGCCATGGCAACAAAACAATATATTTGGAAGTTCAAAATTTCAAACTATTAAGCATCAAATATGGCATAACTCAAAGGCTGGTTCATGGATCTTCATGAGATTTGGCAAGAATATGTAAAAATGAATAATTCAACAGTTTATACACATTTTCTATCACTATCACATGAAAACATTGCGTTATTGTGTGAATTAGACCAAAAAAGTCATTTTTTTTAAATGACATGTGACATTTCAAACTCTTCCAAACAACCATATTTCATATAATATCAAATTTGATTTTAGAATCTGAGTGCCTGAAAGTTCCTATAAATTTGACATTTAAGAGTCAAGCAAATCTAGTATGTTGCCATAGCAACCAAATACATTTCAAAATAAACAATTGTTTAACAGAAGCTTGCCATAACTCAAAGACTTCTGCAAATATCCACTTGAAATTTGGCATGAATATAATTAACCGTTACAATCATGTAGGGCTAACAAATCAGTTAACTAAACATTTGGATAACTGTCATTAGATTAGCAGAAACATTATATTTTGGGGTGATTGAGACACATAAATACCGTAAAGTATAAACAATTATAAATGTGGCAGAGGCCTGGATCCTCATACTAATGTTCATTCAACGTTGCAGAGCCTTTCCTTTAAAGCTGGTAACTGCTTCCATGTTTTACAGAGATTTCAGATTTCTGGCACAATTTAATAAAAATTATGTTAATTGTGCTTAGGTTTTACCAATACAGCTTGCTGCATGAGCCTTTTTCATTATGCTTGAACTTCTTACTTTGTTGGATGTGTCTGAAGGATGTACATGATTTTCAAATTGATCGCTAAAATCCATAAGATAGCACTCTGTTAGTCCTGGCCACGTTGCATTAATCTGACTTTTGTTTTTGAAAATATTTTCACAATTAAGTTTGGTGCAGATGTTGAGGTCACATCGATCTGTCCAACCAGATCTGTATGCATGGAAGAGGTGGGTCACACTGCTCCCCTCCAATGTATGCCCAGAAGGTCACAAGCTAAAAGCGGTTGCAACAAGTTGAAACAAATATAAGAGCTCTCAATAACCAAGGAAACACAATCTGATAAGGAAGTTTCTTATTTGGACCTTCTCATTACAATCTAGGATAACCAATTCCACACTAAATTATATGACAAAAGGGATGACTTCAATTTCGAGATTGTCAACTATATCCTGTTGCATCTAATATTACAGAAAAGCCAGCTTATGGTGTCTATGCTTCTTGCATCATGAGTTTTGCCAGGGCTTGTGATCATTACAGTGATTTCTCGGTGAGGCACATTTTTATTATGTGATTCTCTCCTCAGGCAGGGATTTAAATATAGGTTTTTATGCAAATAGCTTTGCAGTCTTTACAAAAAACACGAAACATTGTTTATAAAATATGCAATGTCCATCGAAGAGATTAAAGTCAAATTCCTTTTCCGGTGATGGCATGTCGTACTGGTTGTTTTGTGACATTCAGGTCTCTCTCCAGAAACTCTAGTTCTAAGATTTCCATTTCAAGGTCAGGTGTGGGAGGAGATGGAAGGTTGGACGTCCTTAAAGGCCCTAACATCACATGTGAGCCCTAAGTCTCACACCTCCTTACACCTGACTCTGGTTGGTTTGGTTTACTTCCTCTGCCCTTTGCCAGGTCAGGTTCTGTGATCTCAACACTCTGTAATGCACCAGACAATTTCTTTTCTTTTCTCTTGTAACTTAATATGCAATATAACTTACACCTCAGGGACCACTGTACTTCTTATTGAAAATCCTAATGACAAGGTCATGCATATCTAGGAGTGTGGGGGAGGTGGAGAAATGCATTGGGAGCACAAGAGTGGTACTTGGGATTCTAGCAATTTTGGGAAGGGGGGGGGGGGGGGGCATGCAGATATATTTAGTACTGTGTGTGTTGATATATTACACTTTTTTCTTTGGTGCACCTCACAGATTGGGTGGCATATGCCCCCTCTTTGTTATGCCTCTGTTGAGCTCATGTTAATGGGGTCCAAATGGTTCAAGGAAAAAGTATGTCCACCAAACCAGCTTTGAACCAAGTTGCAGTTCTGACTACTCTCTGCAACCATCTTTCCGTACCAAACTAACTATTGCTCAACAAGTGCTATCATCTGTGACTTGAGCTGGATAATGACTTCAAAGAAAGCCATTTGACATGGCTGAAAGCTTTGGTGAGCAAATATTTCGCTCCCGATAGACTATAATTACTTCAAATAAAAAAAATAGGCAAGTTGAATTATGGAGTTTGTAATACAATGCACTTGGATTGCCCATAAAAGTGTAGTGCTGTATCAATTAGGATTATTATAAAAGAAAGGGATAGGAACAAACCTACCTCTACCCATAAGGAGAAGTCACTCTTGGCCATAAGCAATCAGCAGACTGACAACATGTATCAAAACAAGGGAAATTTGCAAAGAGATGGTTGGCTCAACACTGTTGTTTGAGAAGTGGCTCGATTCTTGAAGCACCAGCTTAATTGGAAAAGTGGCCTGAAACATAATATGAGGACCCAGGCTTCTGGTTGTTTATACATTATGTCATTTATGTGTCTCATGCACCCTGAAACCGAATGTTTTTTGCCAATGACAGTCATTCCAATGTTTAATTATCTGATTGTTGGTCAGAATGATACCATTATGTAGGCCCTACTTGCAAAATTTCAAACATATATTTCCTAAGCTTCAAACTATGCCAGGCTTCTCTTACACACTTGTTTATTTTGAAATACATTGCGTTGCCATGGCTTTGCTTGACTCCTGAATGTCAAATTTATAGCCAACTTTCAAGCATTCTGATTCTGAAAACAAAATTGATATTATATGATATATATTCTTTTATTGACATATGGTTGATTGGAAGAGCTTGCGATGTCTTATAAGACATATTAGGTCATTATAAAACATTTGATTTTTTTGGTCTAATTCACCCAGTATTGGAATGTTTTCATATGACAGTTATAGAAATTGTGTGTAAACTGTTGAATTATACATTTTTGCATATTCTTGCCAAATCTCACGAAGATCCATGAAACAGCTTTTAAGTTATGCCATATTTGATGCTTAATAGTTTGAAGTTTTGGATTTTGAAATAAATTGTTTTGTTGCCATGGCAACAGTAATGCAATTTCTTTGCTCAGCCAATATATGTCTAATATATAGCCCACTTTCAGGGCAATGTGTATCTCAAAATAGATTTGATATATATACTCAATATACAATAGCTGAACAACAGGGTTTGAAGTATAAAATGTTCTTTCAAAAATGACAATGACACAATGACAATGACACATATTTTATTTAGCTCTTACAGTGTACAGTATATGGTTTTACAGACAAATTGATAATTAAGGAGCCAGGAGACCTCCAAAGACAAAATTCTTGTCGCTATCGGAGGGCCACCTTGTGGTAAAAAAATTATTAAAATTATTCTTAGTATATTGAAGAGGATATTATCTTACAGTTTAATGATGTAAATGCTTACTACTTTTGAAAAAACCATGACAATCTCTGTTTTTTTAAAGTGATTTTGTAAAATAAAACAATTAAGATTAAGAAAGTGAAATGATGTTAAAGATAATGAGGCAATGCTTTACCTACCTGAATGCAAGACAGCTTCTGGATCACAAGAGGAGACTGATGACCCGCAAATATAACAATTTGATATTGAACAATTAATTTCATACTGATCTTTAAGATTCTGTTTGACATAAAACTTAAAACCATCAAAACTGTGAGTAAAGATTTTATCCTTATATTTTGAAGACATATCATTAAATACTATTGGGTACCTGTAACTCATACCATTTCTTGCGAAGTCATGTCTCACAGCAGGAACGGGAAGGTTTCTATTTGAGTGACGTGTGGGGTAGTTATGAGAATAATTATATAAAAGAAATTTTTCAGAGTAGAAATATAGTGGAAGCATATTATTGTTTAATTTATAGCAGAATTTAAGATCTTGCAGTGCACATAGATCAGGGATTTTCAAAATATTGTAGTACTTGAAAAGAGGACTTGTGTGAGCATTATATTTTGCTTTAGCTATTATTCTCAATGATTTCTTTTGTAGCTTTATCAATTTATTTGCCTTCCAACCCCATATAATCAATCCGTAGTTTAGATAAGAAAGAATTAAAGAATTGTAAATTATATGTAATACTTCAGATGGTACAAAATTCTTTAGCCTGTTCATTATACCTGTTGTTTTTGACATCTTTTTAGAAATGTTATCTATATGTGGTTTCCATTTCAGATTTTTATCAATTATAAGGCCCAGAAAGTTAAACTCATTTACAAATTCTATTGGAGTCTCTTCCATTACAAGATCTGGCAATGAAATTGTGCGTTTGGCTGAATGGAACACCATTGCCTTTGTTTTACTAATATTTAAAGAAAGTTTATTCAATTTCAGCCATTCAGTTATCGCTTTTAATTCGTCATTGATACTTGCGGTTGTTACATGGTCATTTTCAAAAACATTTAAAGTGGCTGAAAGTGTTGTATCGTCAGCATATATGACGGGATGAAATTTGTCAGTAGCATTGATTAAGTCATTTGCAGAAATTATAAAAAGTAGAGGGCCTAGTATGGATCCTTGAGGGACTCCACATTTTATTTCAAGAAATTCAGAAGTAATATCATTCATTTGTACGTATTGCATTCGATCAGTCAGATAACTTTTCAAAAGATCATACGAGGTATTTCTAATTCCATAATGTGACAGCTTAAACATCAGAATTTCGTGATCGAGTGTATCAAAGGCCTTCGAGAGATCTAAGTAAATGTTAATTGGAATTCTGTTGTTATCCATTTCATAAATGATTCTGTCTATTAATTCTAAAGCTGCTAATTCTGTGGAATGTGACTGCCTGAAGCCATATTGGCTGTTGTAGAAAATTTTGTTTTTGGTGAAAAAGTCATATATTTGATTATACATTATTCTCTCGAAGACCTTTGATATACTTGGAAGAATAGAAATAGGTCTATAGTTGGAAAATAGTTGATCATTGTCTTTTTTGTGGAGAGGTGTAACTTTAGCTATTTTCAACTGTTTAGGAAATGCACCATGTTCTATTGATTGGTTAATTAAGACTTTCAAGGTATCTGCAAGTTCAAATTTAACAAATTTTAGTAGTTTATTCGAAATTCCATCATGTCCATAGCTAGATTTTGGCTTAAGAGAATCAATTACTTTTATCAGTGTTATCGTATCTACTTTTGTGAATTGAAATGACTCCAGAATTGGATGTTTCATGTAATCTTTGAACGATTTGTTTATAGGCATCTGTATTCCTTCTGCTAACTTTGGTCCAATTTCTACGAAATATTGATTAAATTTGTTTGTAATCACTCTTTTGTCAGAAGTTGTATTGCCATTTATTAAGAAAAATTCAGGGAACTCTTGCTTCTTTTTTGTTTTATTCATTATTTCATTAATTGTTGACCAAGTTTTCCTGATATCACTCTTGAACATTTCAAATTGGTTATGATAATAATTTTTCTTTGCAATTCTGATACTACTTTTAAGAATCCTGTTGTAAGTCTGAAAATTTAGTCTCCTACTATTATAATTAGGATCAATTGTGTCAGTAGATTTTAGTAAGTGGTACAACTTATCTTTATATTTTATAGATTTTAGAATTCCAGCAGTTATCCATTTACTTTTTTTGTGTCTGTACTTATTGAATCGAACAGATTTTGTCGGAAAATATTTATGAACTAAATCTTGTAGAATAGAATTTAATCGATCATAGCTTATGTCAGGTGTTTGGCCCAAAATTTCATTTAGTCGTTGTGCAGTAGATGGACTTTGTAATTCAGTTTTAAAGCCAAGAATTGTGGTATTATTATAAGTTGTAATCTTAACATACTTTTTCTTTTCATGATTTCGGTTTAAAAGATTTAAGCTTATAAAGTAAGGCAGATGGTCAGAAATTTGATTAATGATGATACCAGCTTTAATATTATTAAGTCTATCAGATATTTTAATGAAAAAATTGTCAATTAAAGTTCCCTTTCTTTCAGTTAGACGAGTTGGAAAAGTAATTTTGGGAATGTAACCATTTGAAATTACCGACTCAAGAAATTGATTCACACAGTTTACTTCTTTAAATTTCAGGATGTTTAAGTTAAAGTCTCCAGTTAGTAACACATCTTTGTTGTTTCGAAAATGATTGAATACTACATTTAGCTCATTTATAAATGTTGTAACATTTTCTATTGTTTGACGAGGAGGTCTATAAATATTTCCTATAATAATTTTAGTGTTATCATGATAATTATTTCCTAACATAACTTCTATGAATTGCCCGTCCCAACTTTCAGAGTGTATGAATTTATCAATTTGATTAAATTTAAACATTTCACATATATATATAGCTACCCCTCCATGTGCACTGCTCGATCTACCAGATGAAATTAGGTTGTATCCTTCTATTTGAAACAGAGAAAGGTCACTGTCTGCTGTGAGCCATGTCTCCTGCAAGCAAATGGCACCGAGTCTGGAATGAGAAGAATTGTAGAAGTTAACATATATTTGTAATTTTTCGAATTTGGCTGCTAGAGACTGACAGTTTAAACTAAGGACTGTAAAATTATTAGAAGTATTCAAAACAAATTCTGTAAAACCTGAGTTGTCATAATATGGTGAAAGATCTAACAAGGTGGGTTCATCAGTGTCCTCCTGGGAATCCAGTCCACTGCCTGCAAACAGATCAAGTAAAGATGTCTCATTATCAAGTATAGTGTTTGGATCAACTGTCATACTTAATCATACAAAACATGGAATTTTGGAGATTGTATTGATAGCAGTTATCATGGTTTCTTGTTATAAGCAACTTGGTTATTATACTATTATCATGCTTAAGAATTGATAAAACAATCCATTCATTATACAACAAACAAACATAAAACTGTAAAATTGATGTGTCAAAGAATTTTGATGAAATGAAACAAATGTAAATGTAAAGATTCATAGACCATTACTGGCACATGGTCAGCCAAATATTAGTATTACGTGATTTGATCTGACAGGTGAATAATAATCTTAAAACAGTTAAATTTACCAATTATGCTATGTTGGGGCAAACAATGATTGTATACAAATGAATATATAAAAGTTAATGAATTGCATATTATGACATGAACATATCAATTTAGAATTTAGAAACTGTGATCAACACTAAGTCTTGTGTTAGAAACATCAACTTGCACATTAAGAAGATCACACAAAAAGGGTATCTATGGGTAATATTTACCCCAAAATAGAATGTTTGTTAAATGACAGTCACCTGAATGTTGTGCCCATGGAAGGACTATTCATTATTACACACTTTTGCCAAATTTCATGAGGATATATACTCTGGTCGTCGTGTTATGTCACATTTTGTACTTTAGAGTTGGACCTTTTGAATTCTGAATTATAATGTTATGTTGCCTTGGCAACAGAAATGCAACAGCTTGGCTTGACCATAATATATCAGATTGTCAGCCTTGTCTCAGGGAAACCTAATACACAATATAAATTTAATATAAAATCAAAATTTGTTTGATTGGCAGTGATGGAAATATAGTAAATTGTCGAAAAAAGGGGTATTTACAGGTTTATTTCACCTAAAAATGGAACTTTTTAAAAAGAAATTTTTCAGATTGTTATATTACCTCATGGACAATTGATTATTACATAAATTTGCCAAATTTCATGAGGATAGGCACCCTAGTCTTTGAGTTATGTCACATTTCATGCTTTCGAGTTGGACGTTTTGAATTTTGAATTATAATGTTATGTTGCCGTGGCAACAGAAATGCAAAGGCTTGGCTTGGTTATTATATGGCAAATGTGTAGCCCACCTCCAGAGCATTCTAATGCACAACAAAAATTTAATATATAATAATATATGGTTGAGCTGCAAAGTTTGAAATATAGCACATAGTGGAAAAAGGGCTATTTGAAGGTTATTTTCACCCAAAAATGGAAGGTTTTTAAAATTTATTGTCAAAACAACCAAGTAGTCATAAAAAACTCCCAAATCTGAAAATATTTTCAAAATTTGGGCACTGTAGCATTAAAATTTGTCCTGTTATTCGATATTTTGCAAAATATTGATGAAATACTAAAATAATCACTTTTATTATGTTTCAGTTGCCATAGCAACCTTATGCGAATGGTCTCAGAGCGACACCTAGCAGATTCTGAAAGCTCAACTTGTAACCTATCCAACGGCACCAAATTTCTTTATATAAAAATCGGGGGCAAACTTTTTCCGAATTTGGGATGTGGACCCCAGACTAAGTGCACCCGTGCAACACTCTTAAAAAATAAAGCCTGTACAAAAAGTCAAAAACCCAGAAGCAACTCTTCTTGATTGGGCTGTGAGCTTGTCCTCCATGTCTTTCCTATTAGGGTTTATGGAAATATGGTGCTGCTGTATTGTCATGAATGGTGTAGGTTTTTGGGAAAAATCTAACTTCTATGCAAAAACCACCATGGTTCTTCAAAAATCCATTCGGTATTTTAAAAACCAACTTTGTCCTTATCTTGTCCTTTACTGGCTATAATAGTTCTCGTGGAACCGCTTTAACCCGAGTTATGGCACTTCATGGCGTTGTGCCTTTAATGCAAGGACTTAGCCAGATGCACTCAATTATGAAGTATATACAGGCATCAAGTGAGTTAGGAGGCAGGTACATTGCACTGGACGTGTTGTGCAAGAATAATTAATTACATACACGTCTCAATTCATTTTCATCGGCATCCTGTGTTGTACTAAGAAGGCCACATGTTTTCAGGCTCAGATGATGGAGTGCCTCCATACAACAGATCTGCTGTCCTTTGCCATCAATCTAAATGCATTATACATTTGCCAACCAACCTTCCTTATTCATTCATTGCCTTCCATGACCTCCTCTGCCTTCCTTTCTTAACGATCTTAATTTATCAAACTTTTTCCAACTGGATTTACAAGTGTGGTAATCCCTGTGTTGACATGTCTGGAGTGATTCTGATCAAAAAGGTGCTGCCAAGTGTGTTTAATACAGAACAAGTCCAGTTACATCAATAACGAAATGTACTTCATATTTTGAACTTAATTGTATGAAATGAATATAGATCTACAGAAGCTCAAATTACACCGCGTGAGCAAATTTGAGATTCTGTTATGCATAATCTTAAAGCTTAGATTACAATAATCTATTTGTGTACACATTTCTTTCTTTCATTTGACTTTTAGAAGTGCTCTATTTATCAGAATTATAAATGTCAGTAACACAGTTATTAAAACATGTCTTGCGACCAAAAGCCTCTTGTCAAAGGTAGTTGTCAGGAGATTTGGGGTGGAGAGGAGAAAGGAGGGAAAAAATAGTTAAACAGAGGTTTTCTGACAGAAAATTTTCTTTCTTTGGTTTGAGTTGTACTGTAGATTCACCTCTTTTCCAAGCTACTTTCCAAGCCACGTGGAGTTGAAAAAGTGTTGGCAAGTTGATGTTGTGGTTAGGAAGGCATTTTAAAAGATGAATCTGTATGATGGAATGATCTTAAGGCTCAACTGTTTGAGCAGGGGCCTTGGACTTCAAAGCTACACACCTGCTCTTATTGGCACGGCAGTTGGGAAGTTCTCAGCATGCGAAATGCCATCTGAAGCGCATGGAACAGGCGAGACCTTTCAGCCGGAGCCATTAGAGGGCCAAGCAAGCTTTGTGACCAATCCTCGTAGCAGTAGCAGCAACTCAGCTAATGTCTGCGAAGAGGAAATGGCAGAAAAATGAGAAGGAACTGCCTTGTTTTTCCTCCTTTATGTTTTGCATTATGTGAAAACGGAGCCTAGAGCAAGTAAGAGAATTGGCGTGATGTACATGATTTGAATCATCAGCTTTCGTTTTAATTTACCCAGCCCAAGGTTGCCGCAGCTTTATGCACTATGTGTGATGCCAGTGCGGCTTGTTAAATTTGCATGGCTGATGCTGCTCCATCCTAGAGGCCCACATGGCAAATGGAAATTACTTGATTAATGCAATCAAGAACTGACCTGACTATGATAGATGGTCAGTGGCCTGCTAACCCCATTGATCAGCACCAATACAATTGCATTAATCACATTTCCTGACCATATTAGAGCTGGCTCGTTCAGGAAATACTCCCAGTCACTCAAATGCACCACTGGGGCCCCCCATCAACAGGACAGCAAAAACCCTTGCTCTCAAAGTGATGGTCACTTAGCAAACAATCAACTCAAATTGGTCTTTGTTTAAACTAGAGTGATTCACTGGTGCTTTCATGAGTGGGCTAATTATTAAGCTCACTGTTGGTATTGTTGACCTGTGATGAATGACCACCTGCTCCATAGTGATCCCAGGCTCAGTTCCTACTTCAAACCTGTATCTGTAGGATTTTCTGTGGTCTTTCTTCATCGGTTGTTTTGCTTTATACGTCATCAAAATTTATTTAAAATATGGCAGAAAAAAATTAAAAAAAAAAAAAAATTTCAGTACACAACATGTTTTGCTTCAAGTAACTGAAAATATAAAGCAGTGCCTTGACAACAAATTATCTATCGGAACGGTCCTTATGGACTTATCTAAAGCATTTGATGTTTTGCCTCACAATCTAATTATTGCAAAACTGAACGCTTACAATTTTTGACAATAAGGCAACTGTCTTAATTTCCAGTTACGGCAAAGAAAGCAGCGTGTAAAAATTTGAAACACACGCAGTGAATGGTTAACAATTAAGAAAGGAGTACCTCAAGGGTCTATTGTAGGACCTACCTTATTTAACTTAGTATAGACTTACTACTTCCTAAATGATCTCCTTATGTTAGAAAATGATTTTTTGTTTGCAAATTATGCAGACGACAACACTATTTGTGCTTCAGCTCCAAATAGAGAACTATTGATGGACAAACTTGCAAATGCTACACAGGTGGCACTCACATGGTTTACACAGAACAGTATGCAAGCTAATGCTGAAAAATTTCAGTTCATCACTTTTGGTAACAAAACTGAAAATATTGCATTAAATGTTGGAAACAATGTTATTAAGGAATCAGAAAATGTAAAATTACTAGGAATTTCCCTTAACAAAAAATTAGATTACAGCGCTCATATTACAAATTTATGTCGAAAGACTGCTTGGCAGCTTACTGCCCTGGCTCGAATCAACAGACATTTAACTATGGAAGCCAGAAAGACTCTCTTCAGATCACTTGTACTCAACAACTTTCATTATTGCAAAATTGTGTTACATTTCTTAAGAAAATTGGACAGTAAAAAATTAGAAAAAATTCAAGAACGCGGCCTGAGAGACGCGTTTTTCAAGACTTCAATTCAACTTATGAACATTTGTTGGATAAATGCAATCTTAAACCTCTCAGAGAAGCCAGGCTTCAATGTCTAATACTAGAGGTGTTTAAATCCCAAAATAATTTAACACCAAAATATATTGAAAGTATGTTTCAAGTCAAAGACACAGGGTACGCGTCGGACAAACCAGCTCCAAATCAGTAACAAAAGAACCAAATCACATGGTATTGCTTCTTTTGCACACACTGGTGCAGTAATATGGAATAAACTTCCAAACTCTGTAAAACACCATACAGAGTTAAATAAATTTAAAAACCATCTTTCTAAAATAAACTTAAGTGACATCGATGATGCTCGAGTCACAATTTAAATAAATTTTAATATAAATTTTCTCTGATTTGTAGCTGATCTGCCCAATGTGAAACTCTATTTATACATACCTCCTGTTCATTTCATTTTTATCATTTCGTTTTTATTATCCTCAATTAATTTATTTTTATCATTGTTGTTTACTATTATTGATTTTACCTTAAATTTGATTTTAATTGTTTTATTAAATTACTTTGTTAAAATTTCGGTTACACTAGTTTGTTTAAAACTAATGTTATCATGTTGTAAATACCGAATTCAAATAAATTTTGTCTATGTCTATGTCTATGTCTATGATTCCTGGTAAGCCAGTTAGGAAGATGTTGAATACTACAGTATACATTCCACTGAACTTTATTGGTCCACCAGCTTCACATCATCAGATGGATTGTATTCGTGCATTAAGTTGCAGACATTTTTTGAATGACAAAATGTTCCAGTAATTGAAAACGTAACCAATGATAAATTATTTTCATGCATTTCTTTTTATTCAAAAAAAATGTAGAAATAATTGAAACATTGTCACACCTGATGCATAAGCTTCGCTTAATTAACAAAGTTTTGAATATCAAAAATGTTACAGTTATTTTCTCCCAATATCAGATTAGCGACGTCTTGGTGAAGAGAAAATTAAGAAAAAACAATAAAGAAATAACGTCGAAACATGTAATATTATCCGATGTCATTCAAACAACAAATAATCAGTGCAAGACATTAATATTGTATCATAAAGCATTTAGTGTTGATACAATGGCCTTCAGCCAGACTGCCACTGCCACTGTACTGTCTGGATTCCAACACAACTTCATTGTGCCACTGCACTGTGCCATCTGCCACTGCTGCAGTGTGTGGCACATGTGGACTGGTCATATAGGTGGGTCAAAATTTGAAAAAGGTGAAATTTCAGTCAGGCAAAAAGTTGATTTGAAAGCAGGTTTAAAGGAGCTCCTTTCGATTTATTTTGCTAGGTAAAACAATCACCTTTCAATGTACTTTGATGTCCAAGGGTCAGGAAGCACAATTTTTATGTGGAGTGGAGGTAAATACCAGGGTACTGCTTTCAGGCGTCATTAACATCACGCTGTAAAAATCCCCTATATTTCTCAAAATTAACACAATCATACCACCTGCACTAATGCAGAGGTAGTATGAGGTACAGACAGAACAATCATATAATAAAAAGAGTACTGCTATCTGCCTGACAACAACCATAATCAAAATAAGTGGCAAATAATTACATTTTTCATTTTTTCTACACTTCCATTAAGTTTTTCTTTCACACTACTTGATTTCAGCACACCAAACTCTATTTAGTTACTAAACTGTACACATGCCAAATGATTCCTGCAAAAAAAGATCCTGTGTAACACTTTTTAAACTTCAAATCAAGCAATAAAAGCCCCAAAATTAGCTATTTTTGACCTGTGAATCGTGACGTTAATGACAAAATATGACGCTTGTGACACTAATGGCTGGTAAATTAATCCTGAGCCTCTTAATTGTGCATATAAGTTAGTAATATATCATAAGTGCAAAAATTATTAGAAAAATTTAAGAAAAATTTAAGAAATTTTATTGTTTTTATATGTATGCTGCACCCAGGAAGCTTACTGAAGTGGTATACTGCAACTGCGCAAATAAATCAGGAGTTCCAAAATGCATGTGACGTCACATTTGCCAATGACTAGTGTCACTTCCATTGTGATTTTAGAGTGATGGCGCCAAAACTGACATTAGAATCACACATAAATTATTAAAACCATGTTTGTTAATGACATGTGACGTTAATGACAATTTTAAACGAATATTTCCTTGAACCAGTGAATACATTATGTGATGCCAATCTTGGCTTACATTAAGACTTGTGTACACCAAAGCAAGTTCCACAGTGATTTTTGTCCAGATATACATAGCCAAAATTAGCCAGGAGGGCGTTTGTTAATGACAAATCAAGGTAGGACAACTGACATTTTGGCATAAATAGTGTAATTATCTATATTCTGTGCAGTTTATGGACTTGCAGCTGATTCAGTCAGCTGCTAGGGTTCCTAAAGATCATCAAAATTGAAGTGGTATAAAAAAATGTTTGTCGGTTGATTTTTTATGAGAAAAATCACTGGGTGTGATGTTAATGACATGAGATTGGAGACAAAGACACATGAGCCCCCTGTTCTTGGGTAACAATATCAGTCAAGCCACTTGTTTTAGAATTTGAAAGGGTGTTGGTCAAGGTTCAATTTGAGGTGCGAATGAGCTGGATTAAGGTGACAAGTTAAATTATTTGAGGAGATTTGTGAAGGAAAATGATGGTGGAGACAGGCCATTTTCAGGGGGGTAGGGCACTTTCAATCAATTTTTGGAAGGGATAAAAGTTGTCTGCCATACATTTTCTGTGCCAAATTTTTTGCTGATATGTTGCTCTAAAAGAAATGACCACCACGAACCTTGCGTGTACATTCATGTCCTTGTGAATTGCTCTAAAACACTGGAGACAAGAATTTCAGCTTTACCAAATTTTGACCCAGGTCCAAAAGTGACAACCTCATCAGATCCTGTCTTCTGACCATCATTGCATTTCTCTTTTCTGAAGCTATATGTCATCCCATCAGAGATGCTGACAGCAGCAGATATGACTAACCAAGCCCATGCGTTATCCACTGACTTCTATTTAAAGACAATGACACTTTATGACAAGTTAGTTATTTCCCAGCATAACAAGTTTCATACCAGACACAGGCTTTTTTTTGCTGTTATTTCTGCTGACCTAAAGGTAAAGGTGAAGGTAGACGTTATTTAACGAGGTTAACCAGACAAAGTCAGAGACTTATTTACAGCTGGGCCCACAGCACCTCCAATTAATGTCTGATGCGAACGAAAATGCCGTGGAATGACATAATGGTCAGCCTGGGGATTGAACCTGGGTCCCTGGCATGTGATGCGAGTGCTCTACTGACTGAGCTAGCGGGGCTGACAAAGGTAGATAATATGTATTTACAAATCTCACAACAGTTGCTGTAAAATAGTTTATTGCACAACTTCTCATTTGTACAAAATCTAAAATCTAAAAATCCATTTACAGCTGAAGCCAAAAGCATAGACTCAGAAGCGGTTGAATATTGAATAATAGCATGTCAGCATGCTATACATAATGTGATACTGTAAAGCATGGTACACTCATATATCTTGAGTGCATGCTTTTCACTTTAGCTGTAAAAGCTGTGAATTTAAACACCTGTTCATTCAGTGTTTTATGGATTGGCATTTTCAGCCATAATACGATGGAATACAAGAGGTTACACAGTTTATGATGTACAGAGATCTATAGATGATTAAGGCCTAGTTCAAAAATTAAGAAGCCACGCAGCATATTTTCTGTGGGGGTCTCAAAATATGAGAATGGCTGTATGTGACAACTAAAAAGTACACCATTGCTTTAAGTACATTCTTGTGCAAATTTCCTGAAGATTTCACGTCATTCTGGCTCATAGTTATTGAGATTGAGTCCACTTACATTGAAAAACAAGGATTTTTTCACTAAAAAAATGTGACATAACATTTTTGACCACTTGAATTCTTTCAGATTTACAAATTTGTACGTATTCTTAGACAATTTCCCAACACTTTTTGGAATCTCTACATCCTCAGGCTTCATAAATCCATAAAATCAAGTACTTTCATTTGCTGGTGTTGACATTATTGTGCTATTTGTACTCAAAGGTTGACTTACAAAAATTAAGTCAAATTTGACGCTTACTGCTCTGGGATGCTCTAGTGTCCGTTTGACATGTGTCAGCTTAATCTTTTCGCCTCTGAGACCTAGTCTTATATCTTCTTACCCATTTCGGAGCTTCTTATGGTTGTGGAAAATTAATTTCACTAAAAAATTCCCATGAATAGCAGGGTAGGTGAATCCGTCGCAAGCGTAACGCCCAGAATACTTTTTAGTGCCACAGAGCAATCAAAGCTCCGTTTTAAATATGGTTTGGCTTGTAATATTGCAAAATCTGTGTAGTTTTGAGAAACAATCAAGTAATCCAGGTCCGCAGCTGGTTTCTGGTGGTAAAATACAAAGATTTCTTAACTGGGGCTTTGTCGCAAGCGTAACGCTATGGAAAATATTGATCATATTTTCATGGTTTTCTTGTAAATAGTAAAGCAATCATTCTAGCATTAGGGGAAGCTTGGGAGAGTTGGGCCGCAGGGAGGGTTGGGCCACCCTGATTTTTGAGGAAACTAAACATTTTTTGAAAAAGCTGCAGCCACCAAAATTTTATAAAAATAAAAATCTTTCAATGGATGTAACATACTTGGCTAATTTGCTTGTCATGATCTTTAGAGAGAGAAAAATTCAAATTTGGATGAAAAAAGGAAAAACTGAGCCATGTTACGAGTTTTTAACTGTCTGTCAGACAACAAGGACTGAGAAAATTTTTTATGGCATGCTTGGTAGGCTTGACTATTCAGTTGTTATTAATATATTTTTGAAAATTATCAGACAACCGGTTTTGTCGTAATTGGGATTTAGAGAAAAATGGTGGAATGGGGGAGAGTTGGGACAGTGCCAATACTCTCCCCACATGTGTTGCATTAACCCAGATTTATTTTTATAAAGACAGAAGAACTTGTCTAGAGCAATTTTCAACAGAGATTGAATATATTAAAGCCTTAATAATTATTCATGGTCTAATAAAATTAGATATCAGGAAATCTAGATGGGGAGAGTTGGGCCATCAGGCCGAGGCTTAAGTCTGACAGCAAACTAGAGTTGCAAGAGGCCTCAATTCAGGATTAATGATTTCTATGACCACCACACTACAGCTTAAAAATATTATGGCCTCAAGTACAGCTTTACCGAACCTGATATACTGCAGTGGCCCAAGTCTCCCCCCTGAATGGCCCAAGTCTCCCACTTGATGGGGAGAGTTGGGCCAATTTTTTTCCAATTTTCATAGGGCTGTAGCTCATATATTCTTGGGCAAATATCAATGCAAACCTAAAGATATTTTTCTGAAATATTTCAAGATACAATACATGCATTAAGCATGTTTATATAATCATTACTGTTAGCAGGAGGTGCAAGAATGTAAAAAGTGGCCCAACTCTCCCAAGCTTCCCCTACTTGTACTGATACTCAACACAATGTTTCAGTAGTTGGAGTATGTTTCAATGTTTAATTATCAAAATTTTGCTCCTTGTAAAGCTTTTCTCAAAATTTGGGGCCAATTTGTTGAAAAATGCAATAACCAATTCAAATTTCCCTTTAATTTTGTAATTACTCTTATGCTTCATCCAGTTATAAGTGATAATGCATATAAAATCGATTTGAGTCAAAACCAGAACACTTTTTTTACTTTTGTGTCATGCCATTACCCAAAATTGCCTTTTTGTCTGGAAAAATAGGCTAAAAAACACTCTTCTATCATCATTTGCTCTGTTCGTATTCACTTTGGTGGCACTTATTTGGTACCAATTCGAAGCCCACATAGAGACGCATAACACAGGACAGGTGAAATCATTTTAGAGGAAAATATGTACATCTGGGGAGAAAATATGTAAGTTTTTTCTTTAATAATGCAACAAAATTTCGAAAAATACTGTTTTTCTCATAAAATATGCGCTGAATTTTGATGAAAACAGCCATGGACACTTGAGAGTATATGAGTTTTGTCATCCAACAAAAAATATCGATTTAAATTGAAGATAAGTTACCATTTTATCTACTTTTCTTTCACGGCCATGCAAATAAAAATATATAAAATTTGGTAATATTCGGCTTTTATCAGTAATTTCCACAAACCACAGCCAAATGGTAAATAGAGTTTCTAGAACTTAGACATGTTTGTTACAATATTGTGTGGTCATTTGGTAGATATAAACATTTTAAAAATTTGATGGTCGTGTCACACTTTGGCTTCATTATTTTTGAATTAGGCCTTAACCTTTGGGTGCATTTTCTCATTGGATTGCAATGCAATATTACAAGTTGTAAGATTGTAAGATCCAAATTAATGTATGAAATATTTTGATATGGGATTATGAGTCATCATAGGCATGATTTGTCATGACCAATCTGTGCAGCCTCTGGCAGTGATTGGTCTACTTGCCATGATGACATCTCATCCACCTGAGTTGAAACAGAAAGTTTCACTTGCTTGTGACATGCTTTGATTGATCAATAAATATTACTATCGGACATATAGCCTAGATTCACTGAGCCAGAATACTGTCACCAATAGCCATTACTTGCAATTGACATCGATCTTTAAGTTTAACAGATTGTTTACATTTTAAAGGACCAACCAAATGATACTAGGGGGAGGCTCTGGATTTTATCCCAAGGGCAAACTTTTTTGTGCAAAGCAATGACAAAATTTTAAAAATTCACATTTTTCATTATGGTGCCCAAGATAATGGTTGATTTTCTATATTTCATGAGCTGAACAAACTATTTTTCATCATGAAAAATCCAGCAGTTGTCAAACATAAATTAATTATGGCCGTGACATCCAGAAATGAAATATAGATGGAGAGGGTCAGTGTAAAATGCGGACCATGCGGGCCATGCGGACCATGCGGACCAGCCCTTAAACAAACAATCGTGGCTTCATTTCCAGGGAAGCTGCTCTGGTACAACAGTTAGGGTAAAGGATGCGGACCAAATGCAGACCAAAGAGCTGTGCAGACCAAATGCAGACCACACAAACTGTAGATAAAAACTAACTTATAAAACCATCAAATAATATTTTATTTAATTGATAGGGAAGGTTGGGAGAGGTGGGTAGCAGGGAGGTTTGGGCCAACCTGTTTTTAGACAAAATTACTTCTACAACCTTTAGCAATAAGGCCTATCAAAAAAGCATTCATAGAAATTTTGGTGCATAATAGCAATTTTGGTCAGCAAGATAGAAATTTAAAAAAAAAGCACTAACCTGTAACAACCTGGCACATGGTACTCCTAAGAAAATTGCTAATTAATCAAATCCAAAATTAATCCACTTTTTAAAAAGATGCACTTTTGTTTTAATTGCTGGGTATATTAGTCCGAAAGTGATCAATGTATAGTAAACTGTTATGTGTGACAGAGACAATTATTCATTGTCTTTTTCATTGGCCAATCAGTTCAGCTAGAACCATCAGCCAATAATAGGAAGAGATTGAGTTTTAACCAATATAAGGAGGGGACCATTCATTAATATTCAGACTAAGATAACTGTCACACCTTGCAGTAAATGCTTCAATCAAGAAGAAAAGGGCAGTTATCGAATTAAAGTGCAATCAATTTTAATTTGGCAATCAGTGTTTGTGTGGAGGGCCTTGTAATCAATGGGTTACAGAGAGTGCTTGCTATACATGGATCAAATGCAATTCTAAGTACACACTCAATTGCATGTATTTGAGTACTGAAACCTGTTAACTTGTTAAGGGAAACACAAACTACCTAGAAAAGTATATATAATGCAATTCTAATAGTTCAGACCAAAATTATATAATGCAGACCAAAATGCTAATCATGCAGACCAAAATTTTTATCATGCAGACCAAAATTCTAGGGATACAGACCAAATGCAGACCAAAATTCTAAGGATGCAGACCAAGTGCAGACCAAAATTCTAAGCATGCATACCAAAATTCTAAGCATGCAGACCAAATGCAGACCAACATTTTAATCATGCAGACCAAAATTCTAGGGATGCAGACCAAATGCAGACAAAAATTCGAAGCATGCAGACCAAATACAGACCAAAATTCTAAGCATGCATACCAAAACTCTAGGAATGTAGACCAAATGCAGACCAACATTTTTATCATGCAGACCAAAATTCTAGGGATGCAGACCAAATGCAGACAAAAATTCTAAGCATGCAGACCAAATACAGACCAAAATTCTAAGCATGCAGACCAAAACTCTAGGAATGTAGACCAAATGCAGACCAACATTTTTATCATGCAGACCAAAATTCTAGGGATGCAGACCAAATGCAGACAAAAATTCTAAGCATGCAGACCAAATACAGACCAAAATTCTAAGGATGCAGACCAAATGCAGACCAAAATTCTAAGCATGCAGACCAAAATTCTAGGGATGCAGACCAAATGCAGACCAAAATTCTAAGCATGCAGACCAAAATTCCAAGCATGCAGACCAAATGCATACCAAAATTCTAAGCATGCAGACCAAGTGCAGACCAAAATTTTAAGCATGCATACCAAAATTCTAAGCATGCAGACCAGATTCAGACCAAAATTTTTATCATGCAGACACAAATTCTAAGTGTGCAGACCAAATGCAGACCAAAATTTTAATCATGCAGACCAAATGCTGACCAAAATTTGGATCTGGCAGATATATCATCACCAACATTAATCATCATCAGAGTCAGCAAGGGAATTAAGTTTCAACTTTCAACCAGTAAAAATGGATGTTCTTTAGATAATATTATGATTAGGAAATTAAAAGAGCAGTAATTGAAAGGACATGATATAAAGTGCAATTAACTTCAAATCTTGTAATCATGTGTGACACTTAAGGTTTGTAAAATAGAAGTTCTTCCAATTGGATGACATTCTAGATTACATTGTACAGCCTTCTTTTATAATGCTTCATGGATTTTCAATTAAAATAATATGACAAAGTTATGAAAAAAAAAGAACAAACACATCGATTTTTATTTCATAAATAGGATCAAATAAATATTAGAATAATGAATCAAATTATCACCCAAAGCAAGAAAACAACAAAGCCCTATGGCCAGAATTATGATCTGGTGGATATCTATTTCTATTGGGCTAATTTATTGCCTTTTAATGAATATAATCACATTAAATCTGGTCTGCATCCTGGTCCGCATTTGGTCCGCATGGTGTTGTATTAGCAATTAGCAGTAGCTTCCCTACGACGCTCAGCCTGTTTAACCCCTTAAACCCACAGTGCTTGTTTGTTTTTTGTGGTCTGCATGGTCCGCATGGCCCGCATGGTCCGCATTTTACACTGACCCAGATGGAGACACCTGTGTCATGGTGGATGCCTTGATGCAAGTGAGTGAAGGAAGGAGAAGTGACTGGTTCCTCTGCTCGTGTGCAGTGGACTATGGTTATTGCAAATCATGCCGGTGATGACTCATAATCTCATTTCCAAATAATTAATATAAAGCTTTGATCTTACAAACCAAGAGGTATCGTGATCATGAATCATCAACATTCAACAGCATATATGTCTCCTTTACTAATGTAATGACAAATCATGGGCGATTATGACTCACAGAATGCAAAAATCGACAGGAATCTGAACTCATTTAGTGTATATCAAAGCAAGTATTCTGTATCGTGAAGCCCATTGTATCCCAGATTCTATTTTAAGATTGGCCACTATGGAATTATGCACTATGCTATTTTGTAACTCCCTGTATAATATGTTATGGTGGTTAACTAGGTTATTATGTGTTATCTACCCTTAATAGCCGCAGAAATAGCAGCAAAGAACAACTTCTGTCTGGTATGAAACTTGCTATGCTGGGAAATAACTAACTTGTCATAAAGTGTCATTGTCTTTAAATAGAAGTCAGTGGATAACGCATGGGCTTGGTTAGTCATATCTGCTGCTGTCAGGATCTCTGATGGGATGACATATAGCTTCAGGAAAGAGAAATGCAATGATGGTCAGAGGACAGGATCTGATGAGGTTGTCGCTTTTGGACCTAAATTCAGCATCAGCAACATTTAGAAAAGCACAATTCTAAAAAGGCTAGAAATAGTACTACCTCTAAAAGTATCAAAATGAAAGTTTGCCAACTTCGAGTAGTTGTCATCAGGTATATTCATGAAAATTTACCAATCTCTATGTGCAGTACTTTTGTGTCAAATTAAATCGTCGCAGTTACATGTAGGGGGAACGGGGGCACTGCGGGACGGTGGGGTTTTCTTGGATCATGGCAAGGTATATGATATGGTAGTGCCATCATATCTTGTAATTTCACATCCTGATGTTTCCATGGTTTTATAGACAAATTACAGCTACATGCAGAAGTATGGCGAGCAAAAGTTTGTTTTCCTACTACTAAAGTAAATATGGACGGGTTCGATTCGAACCATTCTGTGGACAAACCATGAAAAATTGCTCAAAAAATTGAATAAAGCATCTTTTTGGAAGATTTTGACGAAAGGCTCCTGTGGGGGGCAGGTCAGAATTGACACTTAAATTTTATTAATTTCATCATCTTTAATTTTGGTTTGGTCCAATATCCCTTTTTCCTAAGACCAGGTGTCCACTAGGGCCAGGACAAGATCAGGAATGGTTGGGGAAGCAAATTTGGCTATTTCAGCGCATCTTCAGCATCAGATGCCCCATTCCTGAGACCTTCTGCATTCTGTCTGCAGACAGAGTGCAGAACACCTCATGAAGGGTAAAAACATGGGACAAGACAATCAGGAAGCCCTCCAGACAGCATGAGGAAAGCATGAGGAATGTTATTTGGTGGCAGGCTGAATGCCATTTTTTCTCATTTTTCTTGATATGACATCTTGTTCTTAGCCATTTTGCACATATTTCGGTGCTTTCCTGGGACCTTCTGCATGTTGTCTGCACCTTCCTGACACCTTCTGCATGCTGTCTGCGCTGTCCTGACACCTTCAGCGAGCTGTCTGCAAGGCTTCCCGATGTTCCTCACTATTCCTAATAGCTTCTTGGTAGTTTCAGCATTGGTTCCTCAATACTTCCTCATGCCTTCAGCATGCCTTCTGCGCCTTCAGCATACCTTCAGCAAGCCTTCTTGAACATTCCTGAAGCTGTCAGCAGTGCAGAAGGGTCCAGGACAGCTTCAAGAAGATGCTGAAGGGTTCCTGAAGGGTTCAGGAAAGCCAGGAAGCCTTCAGGACAAGGTCAGGACAACAAGGACAAGTCGCTGAAGGTACCAGGAAATCAATTTCAGCGTCCAAATTTTGCTCCAGAGCAAAATTTGGACGCTGAAATGTTTGCCTCTGCTGAAGGCGCTGAAGCACCAGGAAGGGTTCAGGAAAGACAAGGACAGCATGAGGAAGGCTTCAGGAAGACCAGGACAACGTGCTGAAGGGATGGGGAATTGTCAATTTCACTTTCCTGATGGTTCCTGTCTTGTCCTGGCCCTAGTAAAATTTCATAGCTTGTCCAAAAATATTGTGGAACGAATAGTTGTTGAAATTAATGGTCAGAGGATATTGAAATTGTGTGCCTTGCATTTTTGACAGTTACCACAACGATTTAATTTGACACAAAAGTATAGCACATGGAGATTTGTTCAAAATTTCAGGAATATACCTGATGGCACCTACTAGAAGTAGACAAACTTTCGTCTTGATACTTTTAGAGAAAGTACTATTTTTATTATTCTTAGAATGGTGCGTTTTTGATGTTTCTGAGTTTATATGACCAGTCCACATGTGCCACACACTGCAACAATGGCAGATGGCATGTTGCAGTAGCACAAAGTAGTTGTGTTGGAATCTGGACAGTACAGTGATAGTAGCTGAATGCATCACAGAGCAACATTGTGGTATCTATAACAACCACCGTTTTGATTGAATGAATCGAAATGTCAAAATGATCCCCTGTTATGTAAAATGTGACAACGAATCACTGTTGGCAAGCACATTAAAGTGCATTCCACTATAAGTAACAGTATTTGTCAGGTCAACTTGAAAGATTTCAACTAATGTAATGGCAGATATATTCTTTTTTTGTTATAACAACCGGATCGAGAGGGTGACTTGGTGAGCAAGGAAAACGTATAAAAAGTGGCTGGGGTGAAGTTGAAAATGTATTGGATGGTGGGATTGCACAATGTTGTCTTAGTTAGCAGACAGCGGAGCATCAGTAACTCCCCTGGCAAGGAGTTAGGAAGTGACCTTGCAGTGTCCCCTTCGCCATTAGCACTTGCTATTAGCAAACGACAGTAGCGCCCCTCGTGGCTTTCATCTCTGTCCTTATTTAGCAAGGCTTCTAATCAGTGTGTTGTTAGTGTGATGTAGGGGGATTTATTCTGAGCATACTTTCCATAATTAGAGTGTATTTCAGGACCATAATAATGATTAATGATTATACGACTGCAGAATATCGTACATAGATATCCCGTAAGAGTATGGGTATTGCAACGGCACTGCAATCAGAACCTGTCCTTACATTATGTCATTACAATTTCACTGTTTGTTGTTTACAGAACACAAGATCACAATTTTTCGTGTGTTTCCAAGAAGGTTGAACCAGATAGTTTGATCATGTTTGATATATGAAGAAACTGGCGCGAAGTTTTGAAAAGCAAATTAAATTATGAATTTAAGATATGCTAAGCACTGTCTAGAGGGTGGCGAAAGAGAAAGATTGACACAAAGCACAATCATATGAGTTTGAAACCTTTCGAGGAATCTTGTAGTATTAAGCTGAGACACTCAATATTTATTAATTGATCTACTAACTTTTTAAATCATAAAAATCAGGAAACGAGGAATGCTCTGTTGCTTATCGAACTGGCACATTAGAAACATCACCATCATCTTTGAAAATAAGATATATTTTTCTCTAATGGCATTTAATCATGGGTTGTTAGATTATAGCTATTATCAGTCCCAGTGAGAAATGACCTAATTAGGTCTAGAGTCTCTAACTAATATTAAACCAACTTATGCATTATTTTGCCATTCCAGCGCTACTCGAAGGATCAACCATTCCGCTAAATATTGATGAGGGACTCTCATAATGATTCCCGGGCGAGATATTAATGCAGGCGATAGGAGAGAATGACCTGTAAACGATGCTGATGATGGAAAAATGAGAGTCTGATATGATTAGATGAGGAGATAGGCAACAGGCTGATGATGAGCACTGCTTATTTCTATTAGAGCAGGTTATTATACTGTGACAACTTATATCCTTCTGGATTGGGTGGAGGGTCTGGTTCCCCTCAAGGCACAGGAGCTCATTGCACTACTGCTGCTATATTCAGCTAATGGAATGCATGGGTGACAGCAGATGATAACACTTTGCTGTCTTGAGACTAATAGCTAGATGTTGCTGGCTTTACTATACAAGATGTATGGCATCACCACAGTCATCAGTACAAAACTACTTCTTGGGAACCACCAATAAGGAGAACGTTGCCCTCAGATGTTTGAATCATGCATACTTCAGATATATTTAGCAATTGTAAATTGTCTTATACATAATATTGATGAACTTCAGTGAAGTGTGTGATGCTGTCCTCAGATGAGCAACAATGACTACTGTAGTCATTATGTTGCAAGTAGCAAAGCACATTGTACTATAATATGCACCAATGAGTACAGTATGTCAACGTTAGATATATTATTTGTTGTCAAAAATTAACCAACAATGAAAAATTGAATCTTACAAGACAAATGTCCAGATATATCTCCTTACTCCATCCTACCAGAGGGACATCATCTCATTACAAATACCAAATGACTGGGAAACAGAAATGTCAGTCCTCGGCACTTCAAGTTTTCAGCAACAAAATTGAATTTATGAGTGTAGCTTTTTATAGCATAGCATTTTGCAGTTTTGTTCATGGTGCATAATGATGTTGAAAAAGTGTGTATACATGGATGGCATTGTTCACCCAAACAGTGGGTGGCACAACTTAACTCGTAGCACAACTTACCCTGGTCTCCCCTACTGTACTCACTTTATGCCTTATTGTGAAGTGCTAGACCGTCTTGTGAGATGCCAGGCCTCCTCTAAAACCATCCCAGTGAGATGCTATCCGCTCCGGTAAGACCTTATCCATTACATATTTAAGGTGCAACTCTCCCGCGAGGTCACCCTGTGCGATAAGTTGCCTCCGCTTAGATCATCCCTGTAAAATGCAACCACCTGCTCTTGTGAGGTGCAACCCCTCATCTGAGACCATCCCCGAGATCGAGGCGCAACCCCATCCTCTGAGTCCAGCCTATGGGTACAACCATCCTCTCTGCGACATGCCTTTGAGTTGCAACTCATCAATGACATTCGAAGTGTGAGGCATTTTGTCCTCAGATATACAACATGGTACATGTTGTCACTTGTCAGTTGCTCTGGACTGAGCAATCATGTGACACGATATCCTCAGATATACAAATATAATATATGTATTATGTCGTCCTCACATGTATCTATAACATACAACAATGGAACGGTTTTCCACATTATCAGCATCTTTTAGACATACAGCGAAAATGGGGTAATAAGGAGACTGCAAAGAAATTGTAGAAGCAAAAAGGTCACACGCGTCTTGGAGATGCACATGATAGCACTGCGAAAGGCTGGTTAGAAGATAATTGCTTGAGTATAGTCAATTTGAGGATGTCTGACAATGCCAATTGCATATAAAGACAGAAGAAAAGTTACAAAAGTTTTGTATCAATGTACAATTATTGTACATATAGAGCATACAGTTCTACCTGCAATGAACACACAGTGACACAGCTTCTTCCTTCTGCTCTTGTATTTGATGGAGAAAACGACCCTGGGAAGAGACCGATGTTTCTGTTTCAGCCAAGAGATCCCAGAGGATGGGGTGGCACCTCATACTCAGGGGATGCTCATGGATAGTGTCAAAGGAGGGGTTGCACCTCACAGGCATGGTCTCATAAGAGGGTGGTTGCACCTCACAGGATGGTCTCAGAAAAGGGGTTGCACCTCGATAGTGGAGAAGGTCTCAGAGGAGGGGTTAAACCGTGCAGGAAAGTCTTAAGAGTAGGTGATTGCATTTCACAGGGATGATCTCAGAGGAGAGTTGCACCCCAGGATTGGTCTTAGAAGAGGCATTTACACCACAGGGTTGTCTCGCACGAAAGTTTGCATCTTAACTATGGATAATGTCTTAGAGGAGGGGATGATCTCACAAGGATGGTTTTAGAGGAGGGGTTTCACCTCACAGGGATGGCGTTGGGGAGGCCTTGCATCTAACAAGATGGTCTCACAGCTCACAAGATGGTCTCACAGGAAGGGATAACCTCTCACCAGGATGGTCTTCACGGAGTCTTGCATCTCACAGGGTAGTCTCAGAGGAGGGGTTGCACCTCGCAGGAAGGATACAGAGGAGAGGTTGCACCTCACTGGACTGCACCTCATCAGGATGGTCTGAAAGTTGCACCACACAGGAATGGTCATAGGAAGAGGGAGGGTTGCTCCTTACAAAGTACTATACTGTATATATTGCAATAGGACAATGACTTTTCTAAATTACTTCAATGTAACAGGCTGTGGGTTGCAGATCTTTTGAGGCCCAGAATAAACGAAGATAATAGGGAACAAAATGGTCCAAAGTGGCTCATTTGTCTTGGATGGTAGTTACTTGGACTTTGTTTGAGGACTCCAAAATAAAAATTAGATACGAGGGAGATAAAAAAATGAAATCTTGAATGTATACCAAGAAGAGAAGAAAAAAAAACATTTTTAGTAAAATGAAATCTGGACTGAAGATTTTAAGATGTTCTTACAGCTTTAGGTGCAAAAGGAGGAATGGCAGTGCCAAATTTGAGGCAGCTCCAATCAGGAGTGCACACTTTTTTCTCTCCAAACTTGTGAGGACTGGCAGTGGTTGTGATGCTGAGCAGCTGTGGCAATCAGGATCCCTTTGCAACAAGTCCCTTCATTTGCTGCTCAGTCAAGTTGCAAGCCACACTTCTGTAACCTCCTGTAACCCTTGACTCCTTTGCCTTCCTGGAGCGGGGCGTGTATAAAGAATTTGGAGTCAGAGGAATGGGAAGTGTATACGTATATAGTCAGGAGTTGCAGATAAGAGACGGGCGTAAGTGCTTATGTCCTTTATTCTGTATTTGCTAAACTTAACAAGACCAGGTCATAAGACAAGGTGTTTAATTTATATTGGCACTGGATGAAGTATCTGGACGCAATTAAGGAGCTGGAGATGAGGAGTTGGAGACTTCATTGTTCATAGTATGATTGTAGGTTAAAAGAATGCCAGAAACAGACACACCTTTATCACCATGATGAGAAAGCTGATTATTCCAAAGAAATTATACCAAAGGCTACAAGCAGGCATAAAGGTACAATATCAACTACCTAAATGATTCTATTATAACATACAAGTGTTCTAAGTATCCCCAGAAGAAAATTTGCTATTTCAAAAGTAGTTTGGATGAAGTCAACATTGCGGTCGGGTTGTATCTGAACGGCTAATGCAGTTGGGATTTGTAGCCATGGCCTCTTCAAGCTGATCTCCCAACCTTGTTTTTTGCTCCATATCCCAACTGGCCTTTCTGCATGTACTCCAACTCATCCATGTTTTAATCACAGAGCCCTGGGCGGCCGAGCCAAGGAACAATCCAGTGCAGTCTTATGCCAATTCTGGACACACTGGACCATTGTGCATCCCAAATAATCGCTGCTGGAATTGGGAGGCTGGGGATTGCTCGTAGGGCAATTCAAAGGCTGGCGTGAAATTCGCTGCTCGATCAGCCAAACGCATTGGACTATTACGGCTCCTTGGAGTACTCCATGACTCAAGACTTTTATAGCGACACGTATAAGGCTGTTTTATGAAGCTTGGCAAAGTTTACAGCCCCCAGCATGGCCTGACCTACATCTTTCATATATTGTTAATGAGAGGAAAGCAGTTAATGCTGGCCAAGTCCTCAGCAGGCAGGGCGCTACTCCTGCCAAAGCAAGTGTCAGCCCACATTTTGATTTATTCCACTTTATCCCAAAGAAAACATGCCGGAGTAGAACCCATGCTGTTGAGAAATGGAGAGGGAACAATGCAGGACTTACACCTTACTCCATGAGCATACCAAACACCCGCAGATCAGAGCTGCTCTACGTGGATTTCTTGAGCAATGTACAAAATCCCTTGAACAACTGAATTTTATTTATGGCTGGTGATTCATCTTATACCGGCTGAAATCCTTTTGCTCAATTTGGGCGCAGGTTCGAAACTAGAGTGATGAGGAATCTGATGACACTATACTCAATACTTTTATGAGAGGCGCATTGAAAAATCTGCTGTGTATTATACCTAAATATAATTTTTTTTAAAGTAATATCAAAAAATAAAATAGCAATCTACCGGCTTATGCTAAAATTGGTGAATTACACCATCGAAAAGAATGCTCCTGTATCCAATCTCATGCCACTGGCACAACTTATGATGTACAAAAGATTCTTGCAGCTTGCACAGTTACCAAAATATTGATAACAGAATGTTCACCTTTTTCATTGAGTTTATGATCACCATAGTAATATCATAGTAAAATTAGCAGGAGGGTGTGTCCCATGTGATTTTTGAAGACTTGGTTTTATAGTGTAAGAACCAAATGCTTATGTGAACCCAATTCGAGGAGTACCCAGATCGACGAGAATCCTATATGCTAGCTGCCCATACAGATCTTGCCAGGGAGCAAGGGATGGCTGTTGGGTGTCTTGTAGAGGACCTGAAACACAAGTTCCTAATTGATTTCACATAACACCTCCAGGCAGGACAGCAGCCAGGGAGACTGGCCCTTCACAATCTTGCTCTCTGCTCCACTAATGAACTCTCTCTCCAGGAAGTTGGTTAATATTTGATGGCAGCCATAAAATTACCAATGCACCACAATCCACTGTAAGCACTGGGTACTATCCAGTGAGTATCAAGCGAAGATTTGGCGTAGTGAATCCGAACTAAAACCTAACAACGCGGGACACAAAAAACAGAGAAGAGAAACCATCCTATTTTTAAACTTTCTTTTAAGTTCAATGCAAGAGGTCTGTTTTGTTGCGACTTACCAGGCCATTTCACAGAACTTCGAACAGAAGATGCAACTAAGATTACATATCTCAATGATCACATTGTCTGATGATACATTTTTTGTGTTTTTATATCAGATCGATCGCTTCACTTTAAACCCTCAAAAATTGTCAGTTGCAAGCCCGACAAAGATTCACAAGTGCAGCTTATTTATGTTTTTGAAAATATTCAGTTTTATATCGCTTACTACTGTTTTTGTACACTACGCGTATTTAGACATTTCAAAATGTTGTCAGCATCGAATTTCTGGAGGATTTCACAATATAAAAGGAGCATGGCAGAATAGAGCCCTCTTTGTTTTGATGTTGGTGATCACGGCTGAATCAGAAGAATGTTTGATGCTTTTGATTTTATCCTCATTACTGCAGCAGCTGTGGTTATGCTTTTTTCACCAGATTTTGAAGTAGGTTAAAATAATATGAGTCTCTGATAAAGTGAAGATGAAAGTAATGAAAGTAAGACAAGTAACAAAGGGAATAAAATATAATAAATTCAGATTAAAAAGAGTTAGAAGAATCACAAGTGACAAAACAGAAGTACTTGAAATGTTAATAACAGCTAGAGAGTTTGAGAGAAGTCTGTTGACTAATTTGGATGGACTGGAGTAGGTGTCATGCCAACACACACTGACAAGGATTCACAACACACTTGATGTAGGCATCAAGCTTCTTATCTTAGTGGAGGAGCATATATAACTTTTTTTGGTTTATTTGATTCCAGATGAAAACCTGGTAATGATGTTGGGATGGCTGCTTGAAGAGATGCTAGTTAAAGAGTCAGTCGGGGAGGAAGCAGGAGTGGGCAGCTGATTACAGGAAGGACCTTGCTTGCTTGGAGATGGCAGGGAGGTGGCAAGGAGCTGCTGTACCAGCCCCACTAGCCATTTAGGGCCCTTTCACCTGCAAATCACATCATTAGTGGCAATCTACTGCTTTGATCATGTCTTGAGATGGTCACTCTCAGCTCATCTGCCCCAAGAGATATCGATGTCTGATCTTACACCATATATGGTCTGCCAACCCCCTTGACCTTGCATCAATCTTTCCCCCATACACTCCAGTAACTCTAAACTCACTCTAAGTCAGACTGGATGTTTTTCACTTGAATAAACTCTGAACTCAAACACACCCCGTTGGTTGTTTTCACTTGATTCGTCCATCTATATACTGCACCTGTTACTCCCATCCAAACAAGTTATGATAAGGTTTTAAAAATTACCGCCAATTAGTTCTCATGTATATCTACAATTTACAAAAATGTAGACAGTGAGTCAGTCTGTGCGATGACAATGAAGAATCTCAATAACTCACAAAGAACTGTTTATAGCAAAGGATGAGCTTCAATGGACCACATAGTTGAAACAACCTATATGCTTCATCATTTGATAAGATTGGTAGCTAAGAATAGTGAGCATCTCATCAGGCTGTCAAGAATACATTTTTCATCAGCCTGGAGGCTCAATAAACTTTTATAGATTAATCTGCTTTGCTGAAGTTCTCGATGTGATTACTGAATAGAAGATGTTGCACATTTACCACAAGAGTGATATTTTTCGTTAACTCAGCAATCATCTACTCTGATGTCAACCGTTTATGAAGGTTTAAGACGACAATATCCGTATGTCTAGGTTGTCCTTTTTTGCAAAGAACTTTGACGCCAACATTTCATTATGACTATACACCTGAACCCATACGGTGAAGAGAGATCACATAATTAATTGAGTGTGTTAGACATCGATCCATTGCTGTGTCTGGAAGTTTAGTGGCTGCATAAGGAGCTGGAACATGTTGTAGAGCTTTTTATCGAAACATTGCCCTAAAAGATGCGCGAGGTACTTTTAAAGGCTCTAGGGCTCTGAGCATCAAAATGTATAATAATCACACAACATATAATACAGTACCAGGTATGACACAAAAGACAAAAGGGGTCTGCTTCTTGTGTATTTTTCAAAAAGTTAAGTACCTTTCATTCTGCCATTTAACATCTTTATGAAGTGAAATAGGTGACTCTATTTTTCTTCAGTCCGTCAAACTAAAATTCATCACAGACCTCGTCGTTAGAAAGGTTCCTCAAGATCATTGTTATGATCACCTGAAGCCTTTTCATTAAAATGCACCTAGTTAGAGAATACACACATACATGATCAATAACTTTTGTGCTTGCATACATAATGTTACCTTTTTTTATTACAGATGGAACCACCAGTAGCTAGTTGAGTATTGTATTATATATAGATGGAGCCAACATTTTCTAAGTAGCTCAATTGAAAATAGAGGACAATGCATTGCACCTGGTAAACATCCATAACTGTCATTTGCAAGTTGAAAATAATTTCAATCGAGTCTGGCTTTTCGATTAAAGCTCTAATTTAGATACAGTGGCTCATGCCATGAAAGGTATGGGTAATATAATGTATTCAGCAAATTCAATTCTTAATTCTTAAAAAGCTCTATCTGAACCCCCATGCATCACTCTTTTTCATTTCTTTGTGACATGGATATTAGTGTTGTAATTTAAACCAGGCATTACTTATTCAGAGAATTAACGTAGTTACTTGATATTTTGCACGTTTGGCTCATGACAGATGAAAGGGAAAGCCAGGCATATGGAATCTTTGGTAAGCACGTCATTATGCCCAGGCCATATCCTATTATAGCCAGACTTGGCAGCCCAGAGATGGACTTGAAAGAGGCAGCTTTAATTTAATATATAGCTAGAGAGAATAATGAAAGGATATTGATGACAATGGGTAGTGACTGACTCCAATGAAATAATACATGACAAAGATGAAAGGTTTGTCTGAAACAGAATTCAGGATGAAAAGACAGCTAGGTGGTATACAGGTGCAGCAGCTGCTCTTGTTTTACTGGGCATGGAAAATCCTCCCAAGATCACGTTACTAAGCATTAGAGCATTTTGTTCAATCGTGTCTAGAATGATGAAATCATATTTATATGGCTAGATCATTATGAAGTGCTTCGCTTTCATGTTGAAATCCTTTTTGGTAACAATATGTTGTGGTATTATGTGCCCTCAAGCAAGAGTGAGCTGATACCTCAGAAGTTAGAATTGACAGAAAACAAACATGTCGAGATTTCCAGCTTGTCATTTTAATGCATGTGCTCCAGCTCATGCAAATCTTCACTATAGATACCTCCAGCCATAAACTACCTCAATGATTTTGAATGGGGCTGGATTGAGCTTCTGGGCTGGGGCCTGGAGCCTGTCATTTGTGATCAAATCGAGTAAAAATGAACACAAACAGGCTAATTGAATTTCGATAATCCATAGAGTGTTTTGGTTTCAAGGTTAGAATGGAAGTGTTCTACATTGTTGATAGGCTCTATCATACCTGCAGTTTGACAATAAAGAATTGAGAAGGAGTGGTGCTCAGGTTTATGGGGAGATATCACGAGAATTGACCGTTACACCAACTTAACTGGCAACTATCACCATGCTAGGAGGAGAGGCATCAATTCATTATGAGATGGCTGTTCCTCATTGTAAGGCATTTGTAGCTACAAGCAGTCTGCAGGTCTTGGCCAAAGCAATGCTGCTGCAAGAACTTTGTTCACTCTAAAAAATTTCAGACAAAATTGGTTTTTTAGATTCAAAATGGTTTTTTGAAAAACCAAATTTCAATGCAAAAAACCAACATGGATTTTTTTGAATCTAAAAAACCAATTTTGTCCCGACATTTTTTAGAGTGTTGTTGTTAGTCTTTGTTAGAATTTTAGTACGGGGCTGTTGTGTGTGGTCATGAGAAGCGCTGGATTCCGAGTGGGCCTCAACTATTGAATTTTTGATCCGCGGTATGTCTGAGCACGCGAAATGACACAGCGCAAGGACTGTACATAAATTGCGTGTTGTCGGGAAACATGGAAAGTTTGTTGAGCTCTGTTCACAGATGCTGCGCCTCCCACCCACCCATGAATCCCATGCTTCGTTTAACCATGATTTTGGAAGCAGATATAGCACACTCTACACCACTCTAGCTGTCACTATGAATTCTAGAATTGTACAGCAAGCAGTCATGGAAATCACAGAGCAGTTTTGAGGGTTTTAGTTCTGTTTTGAGAACAGCACAAGCACATAAGGGTTACACTGTGAGGAAGTGTCAGCTGTGTGGTTCTTGAAGGAAATGATAAAATAGATTGATACAATGCAGAAAAATAGATATGAAAAATGCAGCCTTCAAGGCAGGTCCATCCTAATCTCAAAGGCTGATTGATGAGATGAGAGAGACACACCCATCACACGTCACACCCATGTGCGGGGTCTTTCACTTGCCAAGTGAACACTGATGCCGGTGACTGCCATTTGATATCTCATTTAATGACATCCAGCTTGGATCTTGCTCTTGAAAGTACATTGATTATATTTTGCACCCAGGATTCAACTAATGCATTTGTACTGGTCATCAATCCTGGTAACCACACAGTATGTTTATGCACTTACATATCTATCTATCTAAAATTTTCAAAATTCATACCTTGATTATCATTGCTGTTCTGGCCTCATTGGGCATCACACTATCGAAGACTGTGCCAAGTGCATAGTGCATACAGGACGCATCATACATTTTGTATTTCACAGCCATCTAAGGGTTCGATTGCACAGTTTTTTGTAAGTCCCAACAGTTTTCTTTTGGCCAACACAATCAAATGTGTAATACAACACAATCAAATGTGTAATAGTTCTTGTTTGACAGAGCTAAGCCTCATCAGAATGGCTGGTTGATTTGAAAAAAAAAAAAAGACTGTCATCTCATGTCGCACAACCATATGCCAACATGCATACTGTGAACCACAGCCAATCACCATGCCCCAGCAGCGTCAAATCATATATAATTTTGCTTGATTTTTCATATTCTACATACTTTCTGGAAGGATAGTAACTTTTTAGTAAAGTTCGTTTCTAATTAAGTTCATTGTAAAACAACACCTCAGTTACACAGTTTTCGAACTGTAGATTTGTATAAATCATGTAACTATCATAACAGCAATAAAGCTATAACTTCCACAGTTTAACCCTGTTAAAAGGGTATTTATCATTTGAACGCACAATTTACAGCATAAAAAGCCTTCCAAGAAGACTTCTTCAATAAAAAAAATCTGGCGTCCTGAGGTTCACCTTTCTGATCTGCATCCTGATTGCTTTGCAGAACTGTAGGATTTATGTTTTTTAAATGAATCTTGCAGAGCTATGGTTATAACCTGTGGGTTTTGTCTTTCGTGTCTCTTAGTCAAACTTGCACAAATCAATCCAGAAGTTATATGCAGAATTCAGACAGAAAATAGCTGTTATGGTTGAAATAAAGTGAACATTATAAAAAGCTCTCCTAACAGAAGTTTTACAGGCAGATGTTATCAATTGTCGACAGATTGGAAATTGATTAATGAACAATTGATAATCTGATGGTTCTTTAACTGTAGTTCGATACCAACTTGATCGCAATGGCTGGTGGGGGTCAGATACCTTGCATCCATAATGTTGTATATCTGGAGCATTCTACTGCATACTTGATGATTGCAAATTCATCAAATTATCATTGAATGTTTATTAATTGTATAGCCTACTGCTGATGAAAAGTGCTCAACCACCAACATCTCCCCCACATTCTGGCTGGGTCAACCGGGCCGATGTTTAACCGCAGTTTCAGTCATCCTCTACCTCAGTTTTGGGTCCACCTCCTGTCCTAATTAGTCTATCTTGTGCATAAATACATGACATAAACCCAGTCATCCATCCATTTACTCCTCTCTACATCTTCACATGCATCTTGGACTCTTCTTTGGGCTTACCCAATGCCCAATGTCCACCACAGCTCTTATCTTGGGGTCGCAATTGTGTGGCCGACTGATTCAGCAGATCACAGCAATCGCCATCTGCGGGAGACCTTGGGAGAACTCGCTTTGTGTCTGTGTGTGACCAGAGAACACCAAAGGACCAGTGATGAAAAGTAGACCAAGACCGAACTGGTGAAATTCTCTGTAAATTGTACAGTATCTAGAGTGGCGCGTGTGTTGTAATAGACAAATGAGGAAAACATACCAATGACTCACAACAGGCCCTATCCATTGCATTGAAATTAACAGTCAATTTGTTGTTGAGTAACTCGTGACCTCATTGATGCTCAGTTGGTGACTTCTTTTGATAGCATTGAAAGAATATGCCATAGCCTCACAAATTGCTTACGTGATCACAAGGAATGTTTCAGTCCAATTCTATGAGCACTTGACATTCGTCGACGGTAAAACCAACTATTAACAAGGCACAAGATGAGGATCTATAGCTCTTAAACAGGTGATTATAGTTTATTGGTGAAACTATGAAATTGCTTTATGCCCTGTCATTTTGCATCAATAGAGGTTAATAGGAAAGGCAGGATCTTGCAAGGATGAACCAGTGGCAGAATAACAGATCGGCTACTCATTTTCAGAATCATACCCGGTCACAGAAGTAAGCAGTCACCATAACAACATCCATATAAAAGCTATCTAACCTGATCAACATCGACACAAATATAGATATAAAGACACCAATGGGTGGATGCAGTACAAGTTGGTTTATCAATGTGACTTGCTGAATCAAATTGGATGCTGGAACCTTCAGAACTTTAGTAACTAATGTAGATGAATAATTATAGTCCAGATTGCTGTGCACAGAGTCACTATAGAAAGCTTATTTAATACTGCATGTCAACTTAACATAGGGTGTTATAAAACCATCATTGCAAATGGACAACAATACTAAATATGCTACTGTATCGACAGTATCTTGCAGCCAACTGCCTTAATATTCCACATTTACCTGTTGTCCAATTACAGCCAAGTCTTGCGGTGAAAGGAAAGCAGGAGCAGACTGGTCGTGCCATTGGCCGAGAATTGGGCATGGTGGGAGCACAGTTCAACTGAAAGGCCTGCCAATAGACAACACCAGGATTGTCCAGGTGATTAGCAGTCCTGTCCACACCAGAAGTTCCTCACTGGGATCAATAGAAACTCATCTCCTGGACAATTTACAGGGACATTGTGACATGGTCAGACACTGGACTCTGCCCAGCAGTTGGTCAGACACTGGCTCCCTCAGTCACTAGCTGGTCACTCCCCGCTCTCTCTCTCACTGGATCTCTCAGCTCCTGCTCCATGTTTTCGTTTCTACTCCTAAATTGGTTCTCTGTATTCGAATGACCACAGATCTGATATCTTATATACCTACTTGCAGTATCAGCCTTCAAAAGAGGCATTTTGATAATATTATATGATTTATTAATAAGGTAGTTGCACTTCTTGTAAAGAAAACTTGTCTCTCCCAGCTTTTCAAATATAATGAAAGACTTCATTGTGAGAGATAGTTCTACCTCATTTTAGTTTCAGCGGTGTCTGAAGTTGAGTCATAATGTACGTATATGAAAATAACGAGTGATACTTTGGCATACATACATTGTACAAAACAGTCAGAAGTAGCAAAAAGAAAAGAATCGAAAAATTATGAACATCTTGTCTGGATGTCTTTTAGTAATAACATAGAGTAGGGGGAACTGGGGCACATTGGGACGCGGTGCACTATGGAACAGTGGGGTTTTTCTTGGTTCCTGGCAAGGTATATGATATGGTAGTGCCATCATATCTTGTAATTTCACATCCTGATGTTTCTATCGTTTTATTGACAAATTACAGCCACATGCAGAAGTATGGCGAGGAAAAGTTTGTTTTCCTACTACTAAAGTAAATATAGAGGGGTTCAATTCAACCCGTTCTGTGGACAAACCATGAACAATGAGGCTTTCTCGGTGCTTGTATGAATTTGATACATCGTAACGAACAGTTATGAATTGCTATCCTGATAAACACATTCACTGATGCCTGAGAAATTAGCATTTTGGTGTAAAAGTCATATCGGGGCTCATTGGGATAGTGAATTCGGGGCACATTGGGATGCACTTAATATGGCAGAATGTAAGTGTCCAAGTCAACTGAATGACCTGGGACAGCACACAATAGGTATTAGATAATGTTGAAGGACTTTACAAGTCAATTTCATGAGTGTTTCTACTTCCATTTTGATGCCCGTATTTGACAGAAAAAACATGCAAAATAGGGTATTCCTGGAACAACACCTGCAACCCCACCTGTGAACCCCAAATAATGTCAGATTGATGCTAATGTGTTAGTGATACCATAAAAATCATTGTTTCTTCGGAAAAAATTGGAGTATCATCTTTAAAAATGCTGTGTCTGGTAGTTGGCTCAAGCGTGCAAATAATTTTTTGTCATCAGGATTCACTTTTTTCAAGTTTTCCAGAAAAATTCATTTTGGTAAAATATGAAATGCATGTGATCCTAACCTACTAGCACTACTCTGAAACACACGACAGCTTTTTACACTCGGCAATGTATACATTGCCGACGGGTATTGTAGTTACTTTGGGAAAATTTGTCCGTCCGGCGGGCGGGCGGGCGGGTGGGCGGGCGGACGGGCGGGCGTCCGGAAAACGGCGTCCCACTTGTGTATTGGGAGTAATGCCAAAACTATGGAATGTATACTTTTTATTTTTGGGACATTATTATATCTTTTATCCTAGTTGTACCTATTAGAGGTTTAATCCACATGAGATTAATACTTTTCTCACAATTATTGAAAAATGTGAAAAAATATTTTTTTGTGTATTGGGTGTCAAGCCAAAACTATGGCATGCATATTCATCATTTTTGGGTAAATATTGTATCTTTTATCCCAGTTGAGCCTTTCATAGGTCTAATCCCCATGACATTAATACTTTTCTCACAATCATTGAAAAATGTGAAAAATTGTTTATTTTTTGTTTCTGTGACAGAGCTAAAAAACTGCAGTACTTTTGACACTGAAATTGGCATATTGTATGTATTAAATACCCAAGATGTGTTTTTTGTGGGTCTAAATGCTCTGAGAAAGTTGAACGGACGACAATTTACCAAAAATATGAAAAAATACTATTATTTTAAACTTGTATAATTCAGTCAATTTTGAAGTTAAATCTATGAAATTTTCCACTTAGGTGTCTAACTTATGCCTCTTTACATCTCTAATCAGTTGGAATGTTGGTCCTATGAATTTTTATAAAAACCCAAAAATTCGAAAAAATGCCAATTTTCCAATATTTCTGAATGAAAAGCCAAATGGTAATGGGTAAGTTAGTTAACTTTAGGTCTTATTGTAGTTAGACACACTATTGACTAATATTCACAGCCATTGCATGAGTTGTTGCAATTTTTTCCATTGAAATGTATGATTGAAAAAAGGCAAAAAATCATTAAAATGTCTATTTACTCTCCATTTCCTTCTGATGTCATACCAGTCGTTGACATTTTTTTTGTCAAAATAAACCTGACATGTTTCACATCATCATCATGCTGATTTTGAACAATATGAAAACTTTTATTGGCAGCATAGGTCAATATTAACAAAATTAGATAAATATTAAGGATTTTCAGATAATCATATATCAGTAAATATTGGCCCTGGTCAATCAAATTTGCCACAATTATGTCTAAATTTGACTTTTTCTACCTCTCCTCATGAAATATTATATGACACTAAATCTTTTTAAAACTGCCAATTATTATAACTTTATGGTTAATATCTGAACTCAGTAAATTTTTAGAAGATGAATAAATGTCAGCCCCTTTTATTTAGTTGTTTGCATGAAAATTAAATGTGATTGAATCAGACAGATTGGCTTTTGTTGAATGGAGCACTGGAGAAGTCTTGATTATGTAATGTTATGTCACAGGGTAATTGTCTTCCCTGCTAATCCTTTGACAAGAAATCTTAAACTCTCAATTGTAAAGTTCTTAATGGTTTAAATCTAACATCAGTTATGTACATTTTAACATATAAAGTACTGTCAGCTTACTTTTATCTTGGTCTTTAATGAAAAACATATAAGACAGACTGGCAATAAGACCGCTATGTATATATAGAGGGTTATCAAAGAAAATTACTTGGCATGCAAATCCAATTTCTGCAAATTTCAGTGTGTAATTTTACATTTCAAGACATTATTGGATAAATCTGTCTTTTAATTCATTTTAAAACTCACTCCAATTGTATTTTTAGCATTTTAAAGAAATATTGTTTAGGGGTAAAAGAGTCATCATTGGAAGGGGTCCAGTTTTTTTGTGAATGGGCCTGGAGACAGTATGTCTGTGCTTCATTGTACCCCTCCCCTCCAGCCATTCATGTTATGTAACATTGTGTCACTAATCCTGTCCAGTGACCAAAGCATGGAACAAAGGAGCACAAAAGCAGTGCACAGCACCCTCAACTTTTTAACAAATTTTCTTTTTTCTTAGAAATATGTCCAAACTGCATTGACACCAACTTAGTAGTCTTATATTGAACAAATAAAGAAATTTCCAATTTTAATAAAATATTTAGGCCAACTAGAAGCTGAGATATGACTTTTTGTAGCCCATACAGGCTGTACACAGAGTTGGGACATCTTTCTCTTGTTTTGTTTTTCTTTACAGCTATTGTTATTCTCCAAAGTTTGACCAGCATTTAACCTTTGTATTAACTAGCAACTTGCTTAGTCTTAAAAGATATATATATACTGGCATAAACCTTGTTTTAGTGTTACTATTTACAATGGTTTTGGTTGGAGACATCTTATCTATAATTTATGTTTTTAGACCCATATTCCATATTTGTAATTTATGATAAGAATAGCTAAGACTAGATAGACTAGATAGACTAGATAGATAGATAGATAGATAGATAGATAGATAGATAGATAGATGGATAGATAGATAGATAGATAGATAGATAGATAGATAGATAGATAGGTAGATTGATAGATAGATAGATAGATAGATAGAAAGATAGAAAGATAGAAAGATAGAAGGATAGAGATAGATAGATAGATAGATAGATAGATAGATAGATAGATAGATAGACACATGTAGATAGATAGATATATATATAGATAGATAGATAGATTGATAGATGCATACATAGATGGATAGATTATTAGAGTAATTTTAATCCTGTACAATTTCTAAAGCTTTACAATGATTCAAGATTCCTATACATGGATATATCACAAAATCCAATCATCAACTGGAATTATTCTATTTTCTCAATTTAATCTCTTTTTACAAAAAGCACAAAATCAGCCATAGGCCTACTTGCCTGAATCACATGATCCAGATTTCATTTTGACTAGAAGATATATCATTTCAAGTTTAATCTCTTGGTAACCATTGACTTTCAGTGATGTTTCATTGGACCCCCCCCTCATCACAGTGGCACACTTCTGAGGTGTGTGAAGTATGCCACCCTCCATTCTTTTGTCAGGTTACATAATGGCATTGCATAAGGTGATTAAAAGATTGGGGTACAGCAGACAATAGCCAATTGATATGGGTGTTTAGCAGCTGAGGAGGGGGACTAAGGAAGCCCCTTTAACCCCTTTAAGGGGAATGTCTGCAAGGATAATATAATTTAACTGAAATTGTTACAACATCCAACAATTTACATGGCTACATTCTAAAATGGATCCAGGATCAAGATGATGTAGAACTGAAGTCAATGACACTGTTTGATTAGATATAAGATTTACAGACAGAAATTTATTGAACTGATAGATATCTAATTTTTGTTCAAACAATAGCTACCCTTATTGCAATTCAGTTTTATGCAGTTTAAATGAAATAGTAATTTTATCTTTTCTGCAGGAATTATGACACATCTTAATAGAAAAACTGATAGTTGGATTGATCAAACTACCAAAAATCTATCTATCTATCTATCTATCTATCTATCTATCTATCTATCTATCTATCTATCTATCTATCTATCTATCTATCCATCTATCTATCTATCTATCTAAACAGTCCCCTACATGTCCTGATCGTTTTTCTGACTGTCTTTATCTCAGTTGTTGTCCATTTCTAGCTGTCTTTTTAATGGTCATTACCTGTCTATTGTGCACTGCATTGCTTTATTTTCCTGTCTGTCACCACTGTATATTACATTCAGACAAAAATAAGTTTGATAAAAAACCAACATTCTAAAATGGTAGTGGAAGAGGGGACGAATTACTGTTGGTAATCCATGCCGGATAATATTGTTCTTAATATTGTCACCGAAACCAGTCATCTTCTTGACTTCATTTTTTTTAAATTTTATTTCTCAAATTGCTCGTGCACAAAAAGGCACAGATTTTGCCACAGGCCACCAATAGGCATAGTGGAATACTTGCCTGAATTTCATTATCCAGATTATACCAAATTATACCACTTCAACAGTACAATGTAACGTCTTGCTAATTGCTAACCATTGATTTTCAGTTCATTTGATCTTGTGCCACACTTTTTGACTCCTTGCCCAAATTTTAACTGTTTCCCCTCTTTTTCTGGGGGGGACCCATCCTGCAAGCTGATTGCATGTGGATTTTGAATTCCCGCTATTACAAAATGGCAGACAGGAAACATTTATATTATTTTGCTCACAGCTCTTGGCCATTCAATGAAAGTTTTTCAACGGGAATTTCATGTTCATGAGGATATTAGAGTACCCAGTGGGGTCCTGCCTCAATGTATCCCACTGTCTGGAGAATAGCCGCTGAGTAGCCGAGGGTATGCTGCCGCGCAGCCTATGTTTGTATCATATTGGGATTTTTCTGTGAAATATACTGAAAAATCAAAGTGTGCAAATAATTTCTATGCTGACTGTAGTCTTACGCACTACTTATCTATTGCACATGGAGTGTTAAAATTATTTTTTAATTGATGTCCCAATGTGCCCCGACTGGGCACATTGGGACAGTCATGATTAGGACTCACATTTTGCTGTCTGGCTGCAAAAGGGTAGGTGCAGTCTAATTTAATGCCTTGAATTTAAGCTCAATAGTATTGGTGATATTCATGCAAACTTCTGAGTTGCTCAGTGCTTTTAGCATTGAGCAAAATGAGTGGACGTTAAAAGCGTCCCAATGTGCCCCGGTTCGCCCTACATGGAGTGAGAAATTCTTTAATATAGCTCTCGAAGTCAGCCTTTCATAATCATTTGGTTTATCCTTTCTGAGAATATCATAGCATTGCAGTAAAATCTACCTGTGTTTGAGATCTACATAACTATTGCATGAGTGAAAAATAATGCAGATGAATGGAAAGGCACTAGAGCCCTGCGCGGGCCTAAAAACTAGGCCCAAGCCCGGCCCGACTTTTCGGAGTCAAGCCCGTACCCGGTCCGGCCCGGAATTAAGAAGAGAATGTAGGCCCGGCCCAAGCCCGGTCACTTTTTCCTGAGCCCAAGCCCGGCCCAAGCCCGGAGTTGTTAGGTCGGGCCCGGCCCATACCCGGGAAATTTCAACAACTTGCAGCCCAAGCCCGGCCCAAGCCCACGGGCCGGGTTTGGGTAAACCCGAAACCCGCCCGTACTACATACCTACTGAAGAGAAATGTAGATTAAACAGAAGACTCATGAGAAAAAAAATGTCTTATTGTTAATTTAAACTATTTCAAACAGCCATCAATCATCTCAAAAGGTCTCCATGCGCCATTTTAAAGTGTAATCTAAATTTCTAAGATTTTCTTTTACCTCAGCAGCCAATTTCCTTGTTATTTTTATCCACTTGTTATAAGAAAAATGTTTGATTATTTAAGTCAATTAAAATGAGTGCAGTAAAACTTGTGATGGGTCACTGTATTGCCTAATGAAGCTGGAAACCTAACCCCTCCTTCACAATTTGCAAACACAAATCATAATTGCTATGAAATTTGAATGACATCTAATACATGTATGTGGTCTTATGGCACAATATGGCAGTTATGACTTTTAAATATTAGTGATGAAGCATCTGGTATTACATAGTTTGCCTTATTTCTGGTTAATTTGTTCAATGCTAGTTTGGGTTTACAACTTTGGGTTATCTGCACAATTGCATAATCTGACCATTGTCTCTCACCCCTATGATTGTATACAAGATTTGAAGCTCAGCAAGAAAGCAGGGGTATCAAATGACATCAGACAATAAGTTTGGTAACATGCAAAACTTTATAAACATCATATTATAATCCATTCTTGTGTTTTAGCATTAAATCAAATATAGAATTTAACAAATTATAAGTTTTATAATAATGTAGAATAATTCAAATATTGTAATGTATCAAGAAATATTAGTATGAGATGAATATAAATCTACCTATCTATCTGGCTATCTATCCATCCATCTATATAGTTATATATCTGGCTATCTAGATATTTAATTAATTTTATTTATATAACATAATGAGGTACTGTATATAATTAAATTATTTTTGAGGTATGCCAAACTTTTAGTGGCTCCATCTATGCTCTTTCAGCAGCATGTACCTCTGTGAGTGTGTCAGGCCCGGGCCCGGCCCATACCCGCTAGCTTCAGGCCCAAGCCCGGCCCAAGCCCGGCTGACATAAAATTGTAAAGCCCAGGCCCGGCCCGGCCCGCAAACCACCAGGCCCAAGCCCGGCCCGGCCCGCAATGAAAGTCAACTACCCGGCCCGACCCGGCCCATGGGCTTCGGGCCGGGTCGGGCTTCGGGCCAAAACCCGGCCCGCGCAGGGCTCTAAAAGGCACATAGAGTTTCGAAGTGTGTATGAATAAGATTGCTTGTTTGTACAGCCACTGGCTTCTGAATGCGTCGCTTCGAATGCATCCCATGAATTCAATTCGGTCAATCGCACGTGAGGCTAAGCTAGAGAGTAAAGAGTGCTCAGTTTTCCATTCTGAAGAAAGTTCACTCCACAGCCTATCATCTGATCATTACGTCTGCCTCTAACTGCTGCTGATATACTTCGTAAGTTGAGATAGCTTTTTAAAGAAGAGCCAGCAGATTGGGACATAAGACGTCCTTTAAGGCCTTAACATCACATGTGAGTCCTGAGTCTCACACCTCCTTACACCTGACTCTGGTTTGGTTTGGTTTACTTCCTCTGCCCTTTGCCAGGTCAGGTTCTGAGATCTCGGCACTTTGTAATGCACCAGACAATTTGTGATCTTTTCTCTTGTAATTTTATTATGTTATATCCTGCTTTGAGTTTCTGTGTCATGCTTCTATGTTCTTTCTGAGGGAGCTTGATTTCCAAAACTTGAAAGGAACACATTGTTAACAAAGTCTGCATTCTTCACCTGTTAACAGATGAAATATCATTTTCTTTTATACACACACCCACTCCTGTCCTTACCTGCCTACCTGTAGGTGTAATTGGTCGTGAAGTTACTCGATAAAGGATTATCAGCGGTTATTAGCGAATCACAGTTGCTCCGACTTGCGCCCTTTGCTCTCGGCTGGCAACCATATATGATGATATTTCTTATATGTATGGGCTTGTGATGTGGTGGTAATGTTGAGCAATGGTGTAGCTCAAAGATCAGACCTATGACCTCAAGATTTAGATGAAAGGCTGTCACCGCAGGACCCACGGTTGGCACTCCATCAAAGCGGGTCAGGGTGTCTACTTTCGTAGGCAAGGTGTTCAAAGAAACACAGCCACCGATGAAAAGTAAAGCTAATGAGTTGGCCATGTAATTAGTAGGCAGCCACCTCAGTGGCCCAAGTCTTTTCATCAAAGACAGGTTGCCACTCATATTAGGGCCAAGGAACTCAGCACGATTCGAGGAGAATTTCGATTAGATTGTGCACCGCTTTTATTACTGGTTATACAGTGTGGATTAGTTCAGTGGTAGTGCACTGGTTTCGATCAGATTTTTTGTCACGCATTCAATTCTGTAGACACCTGGTTAGTGGTTAGGGTACATTTTATGTATTTACTAATTTCTGATAGATGAATTTAACACTTTAAATGTAAACGTCAACATCTGAATATCTTTATTTACATATTCACATCACAGCCAAAGGCGACGCTGGGCTGTCAACCACAAGAACACTCGTTTGATTCCTGATCAAAGTGTTAAATGTACCATGCTGTGTACCTGACATCATATACACTGAATAGGCCTACCATGGTCCCAGCCAGTCTTATAAACATTTGGCTGTTGGAAGTACACGATGCTTGATCCTAAATATTACATCCGTAGTCGTATTGGCAATGTCTCATCCCCACATTACAGCAGACGAAAAACGAGTGCTTACAGAAAACCTGTTGGTGGCCATCACACCAGGCCCTATCAAACATATTGAAATGAGCTGTCCACTTGTCATTGTCCAACTTGTGACCTCATTGATATCAGTTGGTCACTAGTTTTGATAGCATTGCAAGTGTAGGCTGTGACCTCATAAATTGCTTATGACTCATAGAGAATAACATGGCATGGATATAGGGCTATGACCTCACAAGGAAAATTTCCGTCCAACTTGGTAGCACTCGTTTTTCGTCTAGTGCAGCAGGACCAGAGTACATTGTGCTGCTCATGTCTCTTTACAGGGTTTGAATCAGTTCAACTGCGGACGGAAAAGTTTTCAAATCACAATACGGTTGCTTTTGGGAAGAATGTCTGTCAAAGGGAGTACTGTATCAGGTAGCGACACACAACACACCCTTATGAAAAAAACCGCCTCCTTAGCGATATGAAACCACTTTCCTTTTGAAAAACTGAGGAAGGACATGGTATTATACCCCATGGGAGACTCATTCACTGTAAACTCTGAAATTTTGAGTCAGCTGAAATTATTGAGTGAGATGGTTGCACAATTTGTTGAGCTGATTTATAGCTTGTTGTTTTAAGCTATGATAATCTGTTGGTTGTCATAACTTAAAAAAACAAGCCATGTTGTAGCTCAAAGGAATTGTGCAACCATCTCACTCAATCATTTAAGCTGACACAAAATTCAAATTTTACAGTGTTTATAAATGTCTACAAATGTGAAAAAGAGGTCCTGCAGGGCTGCATTATGAACCAAATTATGTAAGTTGCCCTACTGAAGTCACCACATCCACATCTCTTTATTTTGGTGATGTTCACTGGTTCAGTTAAAAAATAATATCCTTTATTGGATTCCGGCATGCCATAAATACGGTACAAAAACTAAACACGCCACAAATTTGTAGTTCTCTTTGCCAGTTCACTTTGTCAACAATAATTACACGAAAAAATCCCAGAGCAAGGACAGAGCATGGCATCTCTTTGCTCATCATGCTCATGATTATGGCATGCTCATGATTATGGCAAATAACAGAGCTCAATAAGAATGTTTACTAGACAAGTAATCACATTTAACTGATTGTCAAGTGCTTTGATTATGTAAAATCATCGATTTGGGGAATTTAATTTCCTGCATGCGTGCAGATAAACTAGACTTGTCAAATAATGTTTATGGCAGCTGATTGTCATGGAAGAGGGAGTGATTTATGGAGAAAAGAAGCTCTGCCAGTCATCTAGAAAACATCCACGTCAGTGTAAATTAAAGGTAGATTTGTCATGGCTTGATTAGGAGCCTTGCCTCAACGTTCTCATGAGCTGCAGAGCTCTATAGCCATGTGGATATCTCACTTGAGATGTTGTGTCATGCGGTTTTAATTAAGAATTCCAAAATACCACCAAATACAAGTAGCTTACAATGAAAATCTGGTTGCAGGACTGTGTCTTGTCTGGATTATTTGACAAAAAATAATCCATTTGGGCATTTCTAGGGTATTCTTGCTGAGTACATAAAAAACTGACAAATTACAAATTTCAGCGCATTGAATCAATCATTGAACGATGTGATTTTTTTTTCTCTCAGTGTGATTTCATTTCTCTTGATGGACAAATTCATACTATGGTAACACAGAAATGGGAACTGTCAATTGTCTAGATAACCAATAGGCCATTTGCATGGTAAGTACATACAGTAGCGGACAAAAGTTTAGGCCACGTCAATTTTTTGGCAATATCAGGGAAGATAGGTGCTCAGCTGAAAAATTTCTGCATGGATTTTCTTGTCTATGTGTCAGGGAAGTTCTACAAGAGAGAAAACTCGATCAATTTTTAGCACTTCCTTGAATATGTGTGATAAACCAAAATTTCAGGTGGTCTAAACTTACGTATGATGCTTGCTAACATCCACAAAGGCCCTTAATGGCATTGTGCATTAGAGGAAAGGTGGCTAAATTATTCAATGTCATTTTAGACAAGTTATTCAAACATGTTTCATGTGATTTAAAGGCAATCAGTCATGAAACTGGAAAAAACACATTTTTTAATAATTTTTAAAAAATTCAACTTAGGAGGTAATAATGGTGATTCAATGAGCCAAAATTGTTAATAAACAAAAGGTCAACTAAAAACAACTAAGAAAATATTGTGTATGACACATTTTCATCCTTCTAATGGAATATGATTACACTTGACACTCAGTCATACTGCAAAAATTGTGTTTTTGCCTGGTTTTGTCTAAGAGACTCCTATTTGAAGCATCATAAAACAGTGAAAGGAGAGTTTTCCTTCACCTTAGTATGTGTCCTGATAAAATCAACAAACTTTTGTTCTTTTCCCACAGTACAGACAAAATTACAGACGCCACTTTGGAAAGTGTACTGAAACGTAATGTTAATGAATGGACCAGTTTTACGCCTTCCATTAAAGTGGCTGTAGTTTCATCATAAGTAAAGCGAACAAACAAAAGTTGTTTGATTTTATCAGGACACATACTCAGGTGAATGAAAACTCTTCTTTCACTGTTTTATGATGCTTCAAATAGGAGTCTCTTAGACAAAACCAGGCAAAAACACCATTTTTGCAGTATGACTGAGTGTCAAGTGTATTCATACTCCATTAGAAGGATGAAAATGTGTCAGACACATATTTTCTTAGTTGTTTTTAGTTGACCTTTTATTTATTAACAATTTTGGCTCATTGAATCACCATTATTACCTCCCAAGTTGAAATTCAAAAAAAATATTAAAAAATGTTTTTTTCCTGTTTCATGACTGATTGCCTTTAAATCACATGAAACATGTTTGAATAACTTGTCTAAAATGACATTGAATAATTTAACCACCTTTCCTCTAATGCACAATGCCATTAAGGGCCTTTGTGGATGTAAGCAAGCATCAGACGTAAGTTTAGACCACCTGAAATTTTGGTTTATCACACGTATTCAAGGAAGTGCTAAAAATAGATCAAGTTTTCTCTCTTGTAGAACTTCCCTGACACATAGGCAAGTAAATCCATGCAGAAATTTTTCAGCTGAGCACCTATCTTCCCTGATATTGCCAAAAGATTGACGTGGCCTAAACTTTTGTCCGCTACTGTATATACATGAATATAAATATGCAACCTCGTGTTCTTGTTTGCTTCTCAGTTATCAACTGAAATCTCTTCAGCTCACACTGCAGATCTGCGAATACGCATCATCATGATGCTGCAGAACAACAAGAGTTCGGTGTAGACCTATCGCTTTCTAAGATGGAAAATTTTGATTAAAAATTCATCATCCAATTTGGAAAAAGGCTCCATAATTTGAAGAAGAAAAATTGGAAAATGACAAAACGAGCATAAAGGAAGTAATTAACACACATTGAATTTTTCAGATGGCCTTGGATGGTTCATTGAGACCAGAACCTCCTGAACAATGTGTGCCAAGGCCAGCCCAGAGGAACAGCTGGGACCTGGTCACAATCACATATCAAAAAATGTCACAATCCCATCTCAAAGATGTCACAATCCCATTCGCAGGTGTCAATGAGAATCTTCAAAAATGCTCTGGGTGTCTCCATAGGTGTCTCTGTCTGTCTCGAGGTGACAGGTTGGTTTGACGTTTTGTGATGGGTTAGTTGCTCTATGACACTGCTGTCAGTATTGTGATGCAGTACAGCCATGGCCTTGGTGGGCCTCATTATAGTACTGTGCAGTAACTGTTGTTGCTGTTAAAAGGCAGATGACGTCACTGATGACATCACAGCCTGTGCGTGAGTCCATATTCACGATCGTGCTCGTGTTCTCGTGCTCGTGGTCTGCACGAAATGCATCCATGTTGCACTAGTTAATCACCTCCACAGGTCCCTAATTATATCCATATCCCCCAGCTCCAAATGAAAAACATGCCACAAGTCTCTCCTCCAACACGAAAGGCAGCTAGGAACTTTATAGTATCATGATTTCGAGGTCTTCATCTTTTAATTACCAAGCAGGTACATTGTCTCCATCCATTAATTAGTAGGTGCATTGTATCTGTATTTTGATACCTACTCCAAAAGTTTTCTGTACACAAAAAGGAAATTCAGTCTGAGGTGAATGACACAAAAGTTTCTTGCAGATCCATAAAAGGATGTCTTTAACTGGTAGGCTGGCCTGTATTATATTCTCATTTCACAAGAAGACTTCAAGTTTGTTAAATGTTCAATTTATGTGTTACACTGTATTCAGATAAGCTGACTTAATTCAAAACCAATATCTGGAGAATTCGGCATGGATTCATTTCAGTCACCAATAGTAGCTAAAGTTTTGTTGGGATTTTGATGGTCACACACTGCTGTATGACACACTAGGAAATGACTGAATAAGGAAAAAAGATATAACCAGATATGCCTGGAGACAGCTAATTTGGTCATCCCTCACTTCATGGGTGAATGGGGTGATGCATCACTCTTGAGTTTGATGTTTCAGCCAAGTGCAAAAGGCACAAGCCATGTGGTGTCAGGCCAGGATATTGGTTGCAGCACCAAAGTGTCATTCAACCACACAGCATTTCATCTTTATTCAAGTGACACAGGAATCATAGATAAAGGCTTCATGGCTGTCTGGTAATTAATCTTTGAAATCTCCTTATTTTGAAGAAGCCGGTCTAGAAAGACGAATGACATCCGGCTATAACCTACGTGATCTGGGGAAAATAAAGTTCTCGCAATGTGTCAGTGTTCAGGCGGCTCCAGCTTTAGCAAAGCTGTATTCATCATGATCAAGGGATTATTGATAGAAAACAGTTCATAATGTTAAATCAAAGATCCATAGCAGGAGAGGGAGGTTTATTTTGATGAGAAGAACTGACGCAGCAGTTCATGTACCAACATGATTTTTTAGATGTTTTTCTCAGGTACATGGATGGGAGAAAAGAAAAAAATAATCAATTTCAAGTCAATCCATAGTCCAAAATCATGTCTATGAAATTGATGTCAATTTCAAACAAATGTGCAAAGTGTCAAAAGCCTGTGGACAATGGCAGCTTTTGCTGTAACCGATGAAGGTTTAGGCCAACATTACAGCAGAAGTCACGAGCATGGATTCAGGGATTCAGATGCTGTTGAGTACGTCATGCTCTCAACATCGTCCAGTTGTTTGAATGCATGATGTCGTTGACCACTTGAAAATCACCGTTAATAAGCATGATAAAGTGAAGAATCACACTATTCAAGTGCCAATTCAGTGTTTTCACATTTGCCAAAAACTGTATCACAAATTGTTCATCATAGAATTATGCCAAACAGCAAAATTGCAATGTCATATCGCATTTGCTTCTAATGTAGCAGTGGTGTGTGGTTGAAGACATAAACTAGTAAAATAGCTTAATTTCTTTAAAACATAGGCTGCGCGGCAGCATACCCTCGGCTACTCAGCGGCTATTCTCCAGACAGTGGGATACATTGAGGCAGGACCCCACTGGGTACTCTAATATCCTCATGAACATGAAATTCCCGTTGAAAAACTTTCATTGAATGGCCAAGAGCTGTGAGCAAAATAATATAAATGTTTCCTGTCTGCCTTTTGTATTGGCGGGAATTCAAAATCCACATGCAATCAGCTTGCAGGATGGGTCCCCCCCAGAAAAAGAGGGGAAACAGTTAAAATTTGGGCAAGGAGTCAAAAAGTGTGGCACAAGATCAAATGAACTGAAAATCAATGGTTAGCAATTAGCAAGACGTTACATTGTACTGTTGAAGTGGTATAATTTGGTATAATCTGGATAATGAAATTCAGGCAAGTATTCCACTATGCCTATTGGTGGCCTGTGGCAAAATCTGTGCCTTTTTGTGAACGAGCAATTTGAGAAATAAAATTTAAAAAATGAAGTCAAGAAGATGACTGGTTTCGGTGACAATATTAAGAACAATATTATCCGGCATGGATTACCCACAGTAATTCGTTCCCTCTTCCACTACCATTTTAGAAAGTTGGTTTTTTATCAAACTTATTTTTGTCTGAATGTAATATACAGTGGTGACAGACAGGAAAATAAAGCAATGCAGTGCACAATAGACAGGTAATGACCATTAAAAAGACAGCTAGAAAAGGACAACAACTGAGATAAAGACAGTCAGAAAACGATCAGGACATGTAGGGGACTGTTTAGATAGATAGATAGATAGATGGATATATAGATAGATAGATAGATAGATAGATAGATAGATAGATAGATAGATAGATAGATTTTTGGTAGTTTGATCAATCCAACTATCAGTTTTTCTATTAAGATGTGTCATAATTCCTGCAGAAAAGATAAAATTACTATTTCATTTAAACTGCATAAAACTGAATTGCAATAAGGGTAGCTATTGTTTGAACAAAAATTAGATATCTATCAGTTCAATAAATTTCTGTCTGTAAATCTTATATCTAATCAAACAGTGTCATTGACTTCAGTTCTACATCATCTTGATCCTGGATCCATTTTAGAATGTAGCCATGTAAATTGTTGGATGTTGTAACAATTTCAGTTAAATTACATTATCCTTGCAGACATTCCCCTTAAAGGGGTTAAAGGGGCTTCCTTAGTCCCCCTCCTCAGCTGCTAAACACCCATATCAATTGGCTATTGTCTGCTGTACCCCAATCTTTTAATCACCTTATGCAATGCCATTATGTAACCTGACAAAAGAATGGAGGGTGGCATACTTCACACACCTCAGAAGTGTGCCACTGTGATGAGGGGGGGGGGGGGTCCAATGAAACATCACTGAAAGTCAATGGTTACCAAGAGATTAAACTTGAAATGATATATCTTCTAGTCAAAATGAAATCTGGATCATGTGATTCAGGCAAGTAGGCCTATGGCTGATTTTGTGCTTTTTGTAAAAAGAGATTAAATTGAGAAAATAGAATAATTCCAGTTGATGATTGGATTTTGTGATATATCCATGTATAGGAATCTTGAATCATTGTAAAGCTTTAGAAATTGTACAGGATTAAAATTACTCTAATAATCTATCCATCTATGTATGCATCTATCAATCTATCTATCTATCTATATATATATCTATCTATCTACATGTGTCTATCTATCTATCTATCTACCTATCTATCTATCTATCTATCTATCTATCTATCTATCTATCTATCTATCTATCTATCTATCTATCTATCTATCTATCTCTATCCTTCTATATTTCTATCTTTCTATCTATCTATCTATCAATCTACCTATCTATCTATCTATCTATCTATCTATCTATCTATCTATCTATCCATCTATCTATCTATCTATCTATCTATCTATCTATCTATCTATCTATCTATCTATCTATCTATCTATCTATCTATCTATCTATCTATCTATCCATCCATCTATCTAGTCTATCTAGTCTTAGCTATTCTTATCATAAATTACAAATATGGAATATGGGTCTAAAAACATAAATTATAGATAAGATGTCTCCAACCAAAACCATTGTAAATAGCAACACTAAAACAAGGTTTATGCCAGTATATATATATCTTTTAAGACTAAGCAAGTTGCTAGTTAATACAAAGGTTAAATGCTGGTCAAACTTTGGAGAATAACAATAGCTGTAAAGAAAAACAAAACAAGAGAAAGATGTCCCAACTCTGTGTACAGCCTGTATGGGCTACAAAAAGTCATATCTCAGCTTCTAGTTGGCCTAAATATTTTATTAAAATTGGAAATTTCTTTATTTGTTCAATATAAGACTACTAAGTTGGTGTCAATGCAGTTTGGACATATTTCTAAGAAAAAAGAAAATTTGTTAAAAAGTTGAGGGTGCTGTGCACTGCTTTTGTGCTCCTTTGTTCCCAGCTTTGGTCACTGGACAGGATTAGTGACACAATGTTACATAACATGAATGGCTGGAGGGGAGGGGTACAATGAAGCACAGACATACTGTCTCCAGGCCCATTCACAAAAAAACTGGACCCCTTCCAATGATGACACTTTTACCCCCTAAACAATATTTCTTTAAAATGCTAAAAATACAATTGGAGTGAGTTTTAAAATGAATTAAAAGACAGATTTATCCAATAATGTCTTGAAATGTAAAATTACACACTGAAATTTTCAGAAATTGGATTTGCATGCCAAGTAATTTTCTTTGATAACCCTCTATATATACATAGCGGTCTTATTGCCAGTCTGTCTTATATGTTTTTCATTAAAGACCAAGATAAAAGTAAGCTGACAGTACTTTATATGTTAAAATGTACATAACTGATGTTAGATTTAAACCATTAAGAACTTTACAATTGAGAGTTTAAGATTTCTTGTCAAAGGATTAGCAGGGAAGACAATTACCCTGTGACATAACATTACATAATCAAGACTTCTCCAGTGCTCCATTCAACAAAAGCCAATCTGTCTGATTCAATCACATTTAATTTTCATGCAAACAACTAAATATAATATATAAAAGGGGCTGACATTTATTCATCTTCTAAAAATTTACATCACTGAGTTTAGATATTAACCATAAAGTTATAATAATTGGCAGTTTTAAAAAGATTTAGTGTCAACATTTTAAAATATTAACACACAAATGCATGTTTTTGAATATACTTAATTAATGCTTTGAAAGTCCACATAATTATACATATATACAATTTATATATTTCTTATTGATAATATTTCATGAGGAGAGGTAGAAAAAGTCAAATTTAGACATAATTGTGGCAAAATTTGATTGACCAGGGCCAATATTTACTGATATATGATTATCTGAAAATCCTTAATATTTATCTAATTTTGTTAATATTGACCTATGCTGCCAATAAAAGTTTTCATATTGTTCAAAATCAGCATGATGATGATGTGAAACATGTCAGGTTTATTTTGACAAAAAAAATGTCAACGACTGGTATGACATCAGAAGGAAATGGAGAGTAAATAGACATTTTAATGATTTTTTGCCTTTTTTCAATCATACATTTCAATGGAAAAAATTGCAACAACTCATGCAATGGCTGTGAATATTAGTCAATAGTGTGTCTAACTACAATAAGACCTAAAGTTAACTAACTTACCCATTACCATTTGGCTTTTCATGCAGAAATATTGGAAAATTGGCATTTTTTCGAATTTTTGGGTTTTTATAAAAATTCATAGGACCAACATTCCAACTGATTAGAGATGTTTAAAGAGGCATAAGTTAGACACCTAAGTGGAAAATTTCATAGATTTAACTTCAAAATTGACTGAATTATACAAGTTTAAAATAATAGTATTTTTTCATATTTTTGGTAAATTGTCGTCCGTTCAACTTTCTCAGAGCATTTAGACCCACAAAAAACACATCTTGGGTATTTAATACATACAATATGCCAATTTCAGTGTCAAAAGTACTGCAGTTTTTTAGCTCTGTCACAGAAACAAAAAATAAACAATTTTTCACATTTTTCAATGATTGTGAGAAAAGTATTAATGTCATGGGGATTAGACCTATGAAAGGCTCAACTGGGATAAAAGATACAATATTTACCCAAAAATGATGAATATGCATGCCATAGTTTTGGCTTGACACCCAATACACAAAAAAATATTTTTTCACATTTTTCAATAATTGTGAGAAAAGTATTAATCTCATGTGGATTAAACCTCTAATAGGTACAACTAGGATAAAAGATATAATAATGTCCCAAAAATAAAAAGTATACATTCCATAGTTTTGGCATTACTCCCAATACACAAGTGGGACGCCCGTTATCCGGACGCCCGCCCGCCCGTCCGCCCGCCCCGCCCGCCCGCCCGCCCGCCCGCCCGCCGGACGGACAAATTTTCCCAAAGTAACTACAATACCCGTCGGCAATGTATACATTGCCGAGGGTAAAAAATTACTATCGTTCAAAATAATACATGCCAAGTACACAAAGGCAGCAATCAATTTGCTGGCGCAAGATCATTTTATTTCTCATAAAAAGTAAAATCACAGTTCAAGATAATCAAGTTCACTGGCATTGTGCATGGAAAGCAGTTAATTGACCGCAATTTGTCCTGACTGCCAAGAGGGACTCAGAATAGGAGTAATTAGGATGAGTCTGGCAGGAGTTATGAGAAGACTGGAGTAATGAGGGAGTTACGTGATAAATACGGGGTGTGGTTTATTTTGAAGGGACCCAGAAATGACCCATTCATGATTGTCCTGAAGCATCATGTACTGATCCCCAAGCTAATTGTCTTTGATGAATACCTCCCCGTTCAACTCTGTCTCTGCCCATCCAACCTAATTGCTTTAAATGCTGGCCTCACTAAAAACGACCCACTGGCCTGTCATTTGCATTATGTAAGTGCAGCACAGATAATTGTCGGCGTTTGAACAAACTCTGCCATGCAGCAACAGACAGTAGCTCGTTGCCTGCCCCTTTTAGAACAACACAGAGCCACTGATTGCGCTCTCCCTGCACCCTGGTCAGTGCAGTATTATTATAAATATTCAAAAGTTCTTGTTTTTCATCAAACAACCATTCCTGATGAGTGCTTATCACGTCTATATTAATTTAATTAATGGCCTAGCTCATTTATTACAGTGCATGTGATATGCATTTAAGGAATAATTGCCAAAGAAAGAAGTAAAACAGTCCGGTGACTCCTCCATGCTTCAATTCAGGACCTAACACTGTCTTGGTCTTCAATATGGAGTCATCTGATGACAATAAAATCACAAAAATGTCTCAAATAAACCATTGACTAGAGTACGGGAATCAATGCAAATGTTTATAATAACATTCTGAAATAATTTGGGGTGTCATGGAGTCAGACGTGCTACAAGGAGTAGCACCTGTTCATAATGTGAAGAAGACTCAGGAGTGCCTCAAAACAAGCCTCCTGAGCCAGGTAGAGTGCCACCCCTTGTCTTCTGAGCTGGACCCAGTGGATTATTCAGTATTGGCAAATTGGGAGACAGAATCCAGCAAGTTATCGCAACCCTCGCAGTAAAGTTAAAGGCCTCTGCCATGTATGCACGGGGCAAAATGTTCGTGGAGAGTATCAAACACGCTTTTGCATCATTTATGTCTCATCTGCAGAAAGTTATCACATCAAGGGGTGCGATAAATGGGTAATTTTACTGTTCTGAATATACTGTTCATATACAAATCATGTTTTGTTGAATAATGATGCTTGGCACAAAATAAAATGTAAACAAATTCAATTGTGTTGACTGTCCTCTTTTTCTGTAGACACCCTGTATATTACGCATCATCTTTAGATACCTGTGAGGAGAGACAGCACCCCCATGGAAGACCACTTCACGACTGCAGAAAAATTGGTGTTACAAACAGGGGATAACTGTATTAATGCCGTGTTGTGACTAAAAACTAACTTTAATTGATTGATTAGTAGTCGTTACAAAATATGACAATGAATGATGTAATGAGTAAAAGTGATCCCGGAATGATGTACCAAGTATATTGTAGAATATAATTATACCTTATAAATATGAAGTTGTAATGCCATGTTTAAGTTTCGTCCTATGTATCAAGTATAAAAGGACCAGGCAAGTCAAGTGTGATTTAGATCAATGCTTCACCAACTCAGCCGCAATGAACACAAAGCGAAGGAGTCAAAATACTTCTCCATCCATTGCAACAAAACACCATACATTTCTGTCACTGCGGGATGAAAGGCACGCTAACAGTTGAAAGGCTGACAACCTCTGGCAGTTAGAGTGAGTGATGGTCGCAGTATATATTGCTCTGTCATGACCTTGGCTGCAGGGGGTCAACCCAAGAGGTCACCCCGGGGTGCAGTCACAAGAAGAGGGAGTAAAATGCTCGGGGATCCCCGGCAATTCACCGGCCACCAGGGGCCAACGCGATTCCCTTGTCTACAAGCCTTGTCTGATCAGTGTCAATATCCACTTAATTCCCCCCAAATTGCCACCATGGTTGCAGACCACTCGTTTGACATTGCAGATCTGGCCGGGATTGATGGGCGCAGCATTCCACCAGGGAAATAGTTTGCTGTACACAGGGCCACATTGACACAGTCAACGCAGATCCAATTCGCCTAATTGACAGGCAATGGGCTTCATTATCTCATCTTCTCCGGACCATATGACATATTTGTGGCGCTTTTGATGAAACTTACACCAATCAGGGCCCTGGGATTTCAGGGTTAGGGTTGAATTATAAAGATGGCCAGCCGTTTGACCGGATTGGCATTCTGCGCTATACATGGTTACTGCAATAACAGGCCACAGTGAAACAATCACAATGACTTGCTGCCTCCCTGTATTGTTACATTGATGAATTGCTCTGGGTCTGTATGTAGGGCCATACTTCACCATAGGCGCAATTACTTCCGGCCGAAACAAATGAAAGCTTGACTTTGATTGCGGCAGCCTGATTAGCTGTGCAGAGCTCTCCACGTATTCCTTAGAGTCAGACTCCTACGCTCGCTCCATACATTGCAGTGCTTCGAGCTGATCACCACATGACAATCACCACACAGACCGCCAGCTGCATGGTGTCTGGCATGGTTCTGGAGATAGCAATTTCTGGTTTGATTGAATCAACAAGAATTCCGCTTTCTACCTGTTAAATACCACAATAAGGGCAGTCCATTTTCTTAACAAGAAAACTTGGCCCACCAATGAGATTAGCCGTTTCAAAGGAGACAACTGAAGACTTCATTTGCAAGGCAATGCGAGTGTCTGCGTCCCTGCTCGGTGGACTGGTTTAGCTCACATTCCGGTTGTCGCCATTTTCCCATGTCACACTGACGTTTGTTAGACCTGCCATTTATCAAGACTGTCTCCCTCTCCTCCATGTGTCTTTTCTTAAGCAACAGAAATGGTTTCAGGATTGAGCTGCTAAGGCACCACACAACATCAAACACATAATGCTTTGTCCTGGCTTCCTGGCAGCTTGCCAGTTCCAAAATGATGCCATTTTTTTAGGAGAAATATTTTCAACCGAGCAGCTGTTCATAAAGGCTGTGACCAAGCTGGTTGCGGGCGGATGAGCTGGAGATGGCTGAGCGGCCATTGTTGAGGAGCAAATCTGGCCGTCCTTTTCAATTGAATTACCATAATTGGATGGTAATGGATGAGTGAATTAATGCTGTGAATTTCATTACATTTATGTAGGTAAGGCCTTGCTCGTTCCTCCAGCATCGAGTGGCAACTCTTTTGCAGAGCGTTATTCTCGGGGGTTTAGGTTTTCATAAAATATGAATGTAGGGAAAAGTGACGCCCTGACACTGATATGTGCCTGGCATTTTGCGGCATCACAGCTTCATGTCTGTGCCTTTTTGCATCAAGCCGTCTGGCTACCTGAGCCTTACTCGAGAAGAACAACATGACCAATCAGTGTTTAAACAGAAGCCCAGAGAAGCCCAGAGAAGCCAAGATAAGCCGAGCAAGGATGAATTGCCGTCAATTCATGGAACAACAGCCGGCAGATACATTTGCCATGGACAGCTTAAACTGCAACATCGCCAGACAAAGAAAGATGTTTCGCCAAATCATATTAATGGCTGCTTAGTCTTGGCTTGCTGTGCCTGGGTTGTCTTAGTTAAAAGCCTGGAAGACTTATGGTTAGTGTGTCCGGGGAGGACCCGGGCATTATCTTCAATTTCCTTGATTGGCAAGGGCAAACGGGGCATCAATTGGAATAAGTGACAAAACAAAAGTCAGTAAATTGTGCCAAAGTGGGGAGAGTAATTGAAATGAAATCCAATTGTGCAGGTGGGTGTCAAAGTCGTTCAAGGCTTTTCCTGTTAGGTTGCTTATTAGAAGTGAGTGGGGCGCAGATTTGCTCCTTGCGGAATCCCTCGCTCACCAATTCCCTCCATGTCGGAGGAAGTACTAGGAAGTGGCAATATCTTCCTCCAGACATTGCACGAATACTCCCGGGGCCTGATCCGATTTGAGTCGGCTGATTATTCCGGGTCGGCACTGGGTCATTCCTCAACCACTGACCACGAGTGCTCGCATCTCATTCTGTTGCTTTGCCTCGGCTGGATGTGTCTTTTGTTGTGCTCTTGTTATTGTTGCTGCTGCCGCCGCTGGGTTGGGGTGATGGGGAGGAATGCGAAAAAGACGAGCACAATACGCCCTAATAGAATAATGTATATTGCGTTGCTTTATAGCCTTTCGGGTGATACTGAATGGTGACCTATTGCAATTGGGCTCATGCTAAACTGGCTGTTGGTCTTCTTAGGAAAACTTGTCTTGTCTAGGAGGAAAATAGCTAGTTTAGAAGATGCCACAGTCTAGAAGAGATGGTTTGTCTTGAATAGGAGTCTTCTCGTGAAACTGGGCCTGGTGATACAAGTGTATCAGTATATAGATGACAGAATATTGCAAGATAGATATGGAAAGTGCAGCCCTCTAAGGCCAGGTCTGGCCACTCACAAGGGTTGATCAATGCAATGGGAGAGAGAGCGACAGTCCTCAACATGTTACACATATGAGGGATCTTCAGTGTTTTAGAATTCCCATCTGGGGTTACACTCATGCAGGCACAAACCTTTAGAAGAAAAAAAAAATCTTGTCTGTTTGATCTGTCAATCTGTCAATGAATCTAATTCTGTCAAAGAAATTACAGTTCAGAAAGGTAAGACTCGGCTTGTGATATACCGTATATAGGCCTTGTCCCAGAAGAAGGCCATTGCTAAGAAAATAAGGCTTGTCTAAAAGGCAGACCTGCCACTCTCATTACTGCAATTTCAATAAGTATGAGTTTCTGCAAAAGGTGAGTGACACGTAGCAAATACAGTGCATATGATTGGCTTAGGCATTGAAATACATAGCAAAAATCTCATTTAAATACCATAAAACGTATTACAAAGCCATTGACGTGTCTCACTGGTGTCTGGAATCATAGTGTCTGTTAGTGTTTTAAAACTGCTAATCCTATCAACAGATCAAACTCTACTGCTCACTGAAGAAGAACAGCACGTTTCTCATTGCTTTCTACGTTCAACTTATGGATTTGGAGGACGTTTTATTCCTCCTGGACCAATCAGGCTAGCTAAACATAAGCTCTGGATGATAAGTAAAAATCTTAACAAGTGAAAAAGAATGGTGTAAGAAATAGACCCATCTTTATGTGAGTGACAATGATGGGATTCTCCAGCACTTGGAGCTGAAGGTTGGGTTCTCACTGTGTGGCCTGTCATGATGTATAATATCAAAGGGCGCTGCCTCAGATGATGGGGGAAATCTCTGAGACAAGGGGTTGTTTGAAAGCTGCTGCATGCAGCTATGTTGGCAAGACAGGCCTAATCCTACTGCTTCACTTAGACACGCAGCCATTTACCACAACTGTCATCTCCGAAATCTCCCATAATCTTATGACAACACACAAAATATGGCCCTCAACTGCCTTGAATATTTCATCAAAGAAGATGCCTGATGCGCATACGCAACACATGTAGACTGCAACAGATGACCAACCGGCTTGCCCTTCAACACCATCTCTTTCTCTCCTCATCCATACTTAATCTCCCTGCCTTTGATGAGCTCTATTGGTTGGCTCTATCACCAACTATGCATAAGAGCAGTTTTGAGGTCACATGCATGGCAAATCTGTGCCATGACACCATCATGATATGGATAAGCTGATAAAAGGAGACTTCAAGATTTTTTGCCATTCTGAATTTGGTTGTTACTACCTTAAGTTACTGAATGCAAAAGGCACAAGAGGACAAAATACTATATAACAGCAAGATTATATGACATTTCACTATATCATTATGTCAATAGGTACATAATTAGGTCAAAATTTGACTTTTTTGAATTCCCTCTATATATAGGCAATGCGTAGTCCGCCACGTTGGACAAACAAAACTCAAACGGGCTATTTCATACTTATAATATGCCCTTCTATATTGAAGAAAAAAACTTTGAATTGGCTATTTCATGAAGGCAATCTAGTCTGCTACATTTGAGACTTTTGCTTGCTCCTGTGAAGATGTACCAAGACGTCTCAACTTGAGTACACACAGCTAATTCTATTTCCAGCCCTGCCTTATGGTGGCACCTAGTCCCCAGAGAGCCCTAGCCACTTGCTTTTTTTCTTCGCTTCCTGCCATCTTGATGAACGAAAGCCGCAGCATCATGCGATCATCATGTCCCTTTCTAAGAAAATCCGTTCAATCGATTTTCCCGGAGTTAAAGTCAAATATTTGGACGGAGCTTGTGCCTCATAAGCCAAAAAACATGCTTTAAAGGTGTTTTACAAGTGACTCAGAAAGTTGGCAAAGCCAATCAATGATGCTGAGGAATCCGCTGCTATAGGCAAATATTCATAGCACTTCATAGCAGCCGATGGAGCGTAAAGAAACCGTTAGATTATTGATATGTCGATCGATGGGAAAAGTCCATATTATGCTTATAATTAGTGGTAGATGAGTGTTGGTTGGTTTACAGGGAAGTCAGGGAGTGGAGGACGGTTGTCTGTGAAAAGGAGCGTACCTGCTGAACCCGGCTTGTTTTCAAGACTAATACGCAGGTAGAAACAGCCCGTCACGCCTGATTAGGTAGCATCTTGATTGAACCAATAATGAGTAGTGATTGGTGGCTATTGCTGCTATTGCTGGCCCTGCTGCCTGTTCTTGCTACACTCTATGTCTATCCCGCTGACCTCGTTCACGACGATTTTATTGACAAACCTGTTATTTTGCTGTGGAACGCCAAGTGCAATAGACGCAGTAAAAAATCTCGAATCCAATGACAAGATTGGTATGGTCAGAATGAGGACTCTTGAGTCCTCAAATATATTCTGCTATTGACTTGTCTTCTCTATTGTTGGTTATGGGTGCTAGATATAACTAAAAGTGGGTGTCTGTGAGAAAAAAATGGACTCAATAATAGGTGCAAATGGTAAAGGTTTAGCAAATAAATCAAGCAGCAAAGTCAAATTCATCAGACCATCCGTAAGTGAGGTAGTGAGTTTGCGTTGTACGCCCCACACTCCACAGACCAACCCGAAAACTAAATATGCCCAACGGGCAACTGACCACACCTGACATCAGGATAACGACTGTCTGATGTCACACTGACGTCATCTGTGCCAGATTGTATCAACGCTCAACACGGGTTATCCCAAAGTGGTTAACTCCTATAACTTTTCTTTTACAGGAATTCGCGTTGAAGTTGACTTGTTGATTTCAATTGATGTGATTTTTAGCAAAATGTTTGTTTTCAATATAAAATTAAAACTATCAAGATAAATCTGATAATTTTTGCCCTTGAAGTAGGGCATGTTACTTAAGAAACAAAATCTACTAAGCACTGGGTTCAAGACTGGAAAATAAATGAGTTATAGGAAATGTAATTTTTTATTACATGACGTATGGAACTCTACATGACGTGTGGTAGCAATGCAGTCCATTCTCACTATGAATCTGAGCTGATATACACTGATACCAACATATACCAAAACTGTGAAATAGACAAAACCAGCTGTGAAACAAACCATAACTGTGAAATAAGATTAATTTGTTTCTTGCTGTTAATTATTCAATCCTCTGTAAGACTGAAACTTTTGATTGGTTGACATATAAATTTGGATTATGGGCTTGGCTGGCACCTGTTTGTGGGCCCTGCACTGTATTTCAACATCACGGACTGCATTTTTACAAGCCCCTGAACATTTTAGTAATAGATCCATGTCAGATAGAAAGATTAAAATAGAAAGATTAAAATAGAAAGATTTAGATAGATAGATAGATAGATAGATAGATAGATAGATAGATAGATAGATATATAGATAGATAGATAGATAGATAGAAAGATAGATAGATAGATAGATAGATAGATAGATTGATTGATTGATTGATTGATTGATTGATTGATTGATTGATCGATTGATCGATTGATCGATTGATCGATTGATCGATTGATTACATGAGTTTAGACGATAGATAGATAGATAGAAAGATAGATAGATAGACAGATAGATAGATAGATAGATAGACAGATAGACAGATAGATAGATATATATATAGATAGATAGATAGATAGATAGATAGATAGATAGATAGATAGATAGATAGATAGATAGATAGATAGTTAGATAGCTAAATAGATAGATAATTGATTGATTGCTTGATTGATTGATTACATGATAGATAGATTGATCGATTGATTATATATATATATAAATATAGAGAGATATATATATTGCATATTTTTAAATCTTTACCTTTTTTTCAAATCTTCTAAATTCTTTCTATGTTCGATTATTAGGCCTATAGAAAATGCGTTCTGGCATGGTCAAAAATGGGCAAAGTTTATCAGTGTTCAAAGGCCAATTAGGTATGAATGCTCACCAATGAATTCTGACCCATCATGGTTGACTTGGGATATGAGAGAGTAATACTCCGTTTATTTAGGTGCAATCTACTGAAATAAACAGACAAACTGACGAAGTAGATCTGATTTTCACAGTTTGTCTCTGTATACAAAATTCAGTGGAGATTGGTCATAGATGAGTAGCTTTCTACCACACGTCACGTACAGCCAAACTGATAGATCCTCAAGTCCAGAAAGTCTAATTCAACGCGAATTCCTGTAAAAGAAAAGTTATAGGAGTTAACCACTTTGAGATAACCCGTGTTAAGCGTTGATACAATCTGGCACTGATGTCCAAATAGGTCAACATATCCAACTTTTTGTGTTAGGCTGAATATTTGTTCAATATGTATAGTTGACTTGATGTGTTACAGCAGCATCACTGGTTGTGGGCCATTTCACTGTGGCATTTGCACTTAGAGAGTCATGATAGCTATGATGTGTCTTGACCATACTTTAAGCATGGGAACCATAGAGGCTGTTTGATTTGTCATAAAGAAACGGCCTTTTGATGTGTTATAACTGATTGTACTATAAGAAACAAACACACGATTATTTTCTATCTACTCACCAAAAAGCTGTATTCTCACTTGTAGAAATATATTTTATCATATATATAAAATATGAAATTGTTTTATTAATCATGTTTTCCGGCAAGAAACTTACTCGTAGAAATTGAAGACATTACCACCGCCCATATTTGAGTGGAAGGAGCAAAAGATCTTATTCAGTTCCATTAAGATGCCTAAATGCGCATGGGCAACCTGGTTTTTAAAAAATTTTTAGTCATTGGATTTTAATTAAACCATGGTTTTTATCAACAACGCCAAATGGATATTTTATATTCACTTGAGTTATACAATCTTAATATCCACAAAAAAGATTTTTAACATATTGACTACTCATACATGAGTCACAAACTGGATATATATATGATCTGGAAAAAGAGGCAAAACCTTGCCTGCTTCCAGTAACACTAAGACTAAGACTACACTCTAAAAACAAACGCCTGTTTTAAACACATTTAAGTGTTAAATTACATAAACACGTTTGAAAATAAACACTTTCTACCAGCATTAACAGATTTAAGTGTTTATCAAACTTAGAATATTTTCTCATGTATGGTTTCAGAAATTAATGAACAATTTAAACTAGGAAATTTTGGTTATAAGATGACAGTATGTCATAAAATGTTAGTTGGTAGCATATTGTGTCTCTTATCTTTGTTTGAATGCTCCCAAGTGCAAGAAAATGTGTATTATTTCTTTTTAATGAAAATTTCAAAGTCCTTTAAACACATAGTGTTTTTGTAAGTTTGCTGGACAAACACTAATAGTGTTAATCTTTAAGGAGGCAGACAATTTAAAACAAGATCACAAGCGACCGACCACGAAATCACAGCTTTCTGTACTTAACACAGATTGGAAAACATGCATTGTGACTTAAGTCTTCACTGAAGTAAATTATAACTGGTAAGCACAACTTAAAATGGTATATTTAAATGCTATTTATTAAACAGCAAAGAAAGGTATTAAACTACATTTTGATTAAATGGTATTTATGTACACTATACATACGTTTGCTAAGAAGAACATGTTAATGGCAGTATCTGTACACAGCATAACATGCATTATTACATTATTAATTTTCATTTTATCAGAAACATTTTGAAGTCTATCTAATTTCTAGATTTCAAACACATGTGATATTTTTTCTGCACTGTGCACTGGGGAATGGGCAGAGATAGGGTAGTTGGGGCCATATGTGCCCTGTATTTTCATTGGTGTTTATAATTTGTATCAAATTTATTTGAAAATCATGAGACAACCTTATTTTATTTTCAGCAGATATCTGGACTCAATCTTCGAGTGTTAAATATTTTTGGAAGAATCCAGCTACAATTTGAGGCAAACCAAAATAATATAAAGTTCGCATCTACATTGTATCTAGCAAGTCACTGAGGTAAATATCACATTATAGTAAGGCAATGATATTTTGACAACATCAATCAATCATCTTTATAAACACATGTAATTGTTAAAATTTCAAACCATCAAACTGCAATCATATTATCTAATCATATTTTTAATTTTTGGGATGAACGGGATTAGGAGGGGGTGGGCATATGATTGTTCAAGGGCATGCTGTGCATCTGAAGGAATGTCAAACTTTTTTTTCAGGGATTTTTGATGGAGGTCTTATGTTATATATCCAATTTAGGCCCTAACTAATTTTTCTGAATATCTTTAAAGGGGGTAGGGTTGGTCTAGCGGTAGCGTGCTGGACTGCCAATTGCTGGATCCAGAGTTCGAATCCAGCTCTTGCCGGGTCACCTAGGCCTATGTTGGATGGCTGTTTCATCCTTCACCTCATTGCCGTGTCCTCCTCCTGTCCTAATTAGCCTACCAAGTGCATAAATACAGGACGTAAAGCCCCAAACATCCATCCATCCGAATATCTTGAAGATATTTTACTTGTTCATTGCAGTTTTGTATTTTATAACTTTTTCTTTCCACAGCAATTTGGACCCCAAAAAATCTGACAAAAAGATGGCTGCAACATAAAGCAAAGAAGAAAAATTAAAGAAAAAGCCACAAAGTCTTGGAGGTAAATATTTAGCATAATTAACATTTTGGTTAACATACCTGTCATAATACCTATGTTTATAATCTCCTGGTTCTGTGGCTTTGCTTTTGATACATCCAATACTTTCAAATAAGTTAATTTACCAAGATTTAGTGTGACATGGACATTGTTTAGATTGGCCATTAAATTGTTGGTTTATTTTATTCCCGATCATATGGGGTAAATTTTTAAACTATTTTCTGGTCCCCGCTATCACTGAACAGTTTTGCTGCAAAATAAGTTGAAAGCATGCCGTGATTCTCACTGATGAACTGCAAGTCATATCCTTTATACATGATTCCCTAAGATCTGCATAGCTGCACTTCCTATTTTTTCTTTATCCATTTCAGTAAATTTCTGAAAATTATGTATGATGAGATATAATTATGTCAATATTCATGATATATTATGCCGAAACATTTAATAGTAAACAAGGATTCATACATTTGCAGGTGGACAACATTTACAAGAATGACGTAACATTGAAGAAGGTTCCTCGATCTGGAAACATCTCATGCCGAATTTTTGCACTCCATTCGCTTTCTCAAATGGATTTATACCGTTGCTGAGGGAGAATCATTGTCGTGATCATATTTGAAGCTTTTACAGAGACAATGCACTTCTTGTGTTGAGGACCTTGACTATCCAGTAATATTTGGACAGCTTGTTGAATGTTAAAACAATCATTTGATTGTATTCTAAAATTGTCATATCCATTTTCAAAGAAACACATTTAAAGTGCTATTAAAAGAAATTTGACTGTTATGTGAGAACTTGTCACTTTTTCTGCAACCCCTAAATGGATTGCATTTAGAATCAAAACATTTTTGAATGGCATTACATCAATGATATGGATTATCACGTGGAGTAACGGGATACCATTAAAATGCAGACAAAATGATGACATGGTAAGATTTTGACTGTACAACAATGTACTAACATAGGGTCTTCTGTTTTTTATCACAATAGGGTAAGATGGGGGGAAATTCAAATGCAGTATTCACAATATGAAAAACCAGTTGATTGTAAATATGATTCAGTCGTTGAATTTCTTTGAGAACCTTGCAAGGTTTTTATGGTATACTTACTCAATGGTTGAATATATCCGTCAGTGTCAGTGCTCAATTGAACAATAAAATATGTACATGAATTATCTATTTTCTTGTCAGTTTTCATCGGGTTTCAAAGGGGGCTAAATTATCCTGAACTTTAAGGCAAATCTAGCCCCTGTGATAACTTATTATCTAATGGTGGCTTGAAAGTGTCAAATAAAAGAATTTAAGCTTCAATAGTTAATCCAGTCCATCATCCCAAGCATTAAAATGCACATTTTTATAAATATGAAATTTTTAGAAAAGAATATGGGTCAAGGGTGAAATCCCCACCTCACCCTGAAATATAAAAAAAACAAAAAACCGAGGACAGCCCACTTATGCACTTTCGTAGGAGGGCAGGCACAAATATATACCATCTAGTTTTTTTGTGTTAATACATTAAGTAGCATTAGTAATTGCTTGGTCCAGGGTTTGAATCCAGCTCTTGTCGGGTCACCTGGGCCTATGTTGCATATCTATTTCAACTAACATTTGCCTCATTGCTATGACCCCTTCACTTGGTAGCCTGTCGAGTGCATAAATACAGGACGTAAAGCCCCAACCATCCGCCCATCCTTCCATCATTAATATTAGCAGTCATCATCTGGTTATAGCAAGTAGCCTTTTGAAATTAATGAGGATAGTTAGTTTAATTACATAATATTATGAAGTATTTAAATTCAATTAAATCTATTTTCGATTGTACTGTTCTTTATAAATTGTTACTTGATTTCAATATTGTAACCATGTTATTTATTCAGAAAGCAGCTGAACAACTGATATTGTGATGTACATTAACAATGTGTTAATACTGCAACACCAGAGTGTTTTATTATAAACGCTTTTTGTTTAACAGTTTAATATGATAAACACCTTCTCTGCAGTCATCCTGGAAAAACATCGAGTGTTTAAGATCAAACACTTTTATTGTTATAAACACTTTTTAGTGTTAATAAAGTGTAACAAGCTATTAAAGCGTTTTGGTGTTTATAATCAAAGACACTTAAATGTGTTTAAAATCAAAAACACTTAAATGTGTTAAAAATCATAAACACTTTCACGCGTTTATTAAGTGTAACAAAAAAGTGTTTATTTTAGTGTTGTTTCTTAAACACTTGTTTTTAGAGTGTAAGTGTAAACTCAGCAACATTAAAAATGCACAGGTTTTTAAACAGCTTCAAGACAAACTTTCATTGTAGATATTTTCATGGAACTTCACTCACGTCAGTTGACATCGATTTTGACAGTCCAGAAAGTTTCACAAAGAAAAGACGTGTGTAATGGCTGGATCAGGCCACTTTTAGTGCAACGTGTTCAAAAACCAAAATCACAATTGATGCCAATTGGCCCAAAACAACATAGATTTCATTAAGTCCACCACAATTCAAAGCCTGGGTAATGGAAAAATGAAGGTTGTTCTCAGTGTCACTTGTAACATTCGTACCGCATTTAATGACATTTTGGTAGATTTTGGTACCAAGTTGGTGTTTATCGCGTATATATGTTTGTTGCATCATTTTCCTCCTTTTTTCATTATGACATTGACAATTTTCCTGATTGTGACTAACTTCTTTTTAAAAAATCATGTTGGACACTTTTAGTGACGATTTCAAATCACTAAACATGTGTTATGGTCAGTACACTACTCCCCTCATGGTCGTTGAACTTGCCAATTTCAAATTTGAAATGGAGTCACAAAAACTTGTCTGCATGGCTCTGTGAAAAATGCATATATTCACTTCAAACCTTCCCAATCTTAGTTCAGTAGTTTATACACCAGTTTGGCAAGTTACATTTTAAAAGTTGAACTCAGTAGTTATGATACATTGAAAAAGTGTGCTGATTTCATATTAGGACTTTTCTTCACGTGAGAGGGATAGTTTCTCACAAACCTAAAACCCCTACATATCCAAATTGTCCATGTCTTGCCAGTATTTGTCAGGTTTGTCATGTCTAGTTCAAGTTTGTAGAAAAAATGGTGATAAATGTGCCAACTGAGGTGCAACAGACCTGTCATGTTTGTGTCCTTTCAAAATATTTATTAGGATTTTTTTTGTAGCATGTATGTGGTCCATTTGGATATCATGATGAATCAGATTAATTACCAAGTCATGCACTAAGGATTCTATGGAGCCATAAGTTAAGGCTAAACATTGTGATTATTCAGTTTGGAAAGACATTCATTACCTTTATTGTCTCACGTCATTTGATCTTGTGATTAAAAAGGCCATTTTAGTGAGTCAGATCTGTAGTTTGGAGAATGAGGTAGGGAAGGTAGTCATGAGAGCTCGCAGAAGTGCTTGTAGCATGGTAGTGAAATACACCTTCCAACTCTTGTGTTTTACTATGACAGGAAGTAGTTATTGTGTTTTACTGGTGATTCATTTGAACACTCACCCGCTTTCAGTTGCTTAAAACTTTTGCCACATGGCTTCGCGAACTCAGATACCAGAGACAGACAGTCTGAAAAGTTTATTTGTGGAATATTATCATATTCATGACAGAAAAATAAATTAATAATAATTAAAAACGTTAAATCATGCATTGACGTTTCATATAGTTATTTTCAAACATTTTTTGGAAATTTAGAAATGAATCTTTCTGTTTAGGTGTGAGGACACATCGCTCCTGGTACATTGCAATATTTCACTATCAAAAGATTGGTGCTGAGAACGGTCTGCACAATTTGTGGTGGACAGACCTAAGAGATACACGTATATACTACTAATATGTAAATGGCACAGCCATGAAATTCGCGCAGCTCTTAAAAAGTTTTTTTAGGACTTATGGTTTTACCAAAACTTTCATTAAATTTATTTCATATTCAATGTATGAAATGCAGTTATGTCACAGTTTCAAAGAAATTGAAAAATGGATATATAAAAATAGAGAGAAACTTAGACTAGAAACTATTAGAAAGATAAAATAGATCAAAAAGATAGATAGATAAACAGATAGATAAATAGGATAGCAAATAAATAGGATTAAGAATAAATAGTATTGATAGATAATCAGCTAAATAGTAAAAAGGTAGACAACACTGAAAGCTGCCAGATTTTTATGCTAGATTGTTGATATTTTAATAGTGATAACAAAAAAATTAACATGATCTGCACGTAGATTAATTGCTTACTGTTACATAATCATCAGTTGACAAAGATTATGTAACCTTAATTTTGTTATGTTTTCTTGTTGTCTGTTTTGAAATGAAATAAATCTCACATTCAAAATCTAATTTAGCTTTTCTGGGCTTATGATTAACTATTCCATAAAAATAATATATACAGGGAATATTAATGGAGAAAATTGAATTTTTAAGACACCTTTGAATATGAATATGTCATGTTTTGTTAAATACAAAACTAAATCATTGATAAGAAGCTGATCCCACTTGACCTAATTTCTTGCTGTCGACCATTGATGTTGAGACCATCACTGCACAGATTTTTGAAACCTTTCTTGCGCTCAATTCGCTTCGCAAAACGGCCGCAGGCGCAAATATTATGCAGTGCATAGATTAGAGAGTTTTTCCTATAACAAATAACGTCCTTTTGGAAGCCGACAAGTTCTGTTTTTGGATCAATTTATCATGATACATGGTATAGTCCTGGAAATATTTTGCAAAGGCTCTGTATATCGTGTGTTGAAACTTTTTAAACTTGCTTAACTTGGACCACACCCTTATGCAGTTGTCTTTTCAGCAATTTAAGGAACCCAATTCTCCTAAATAGGTTATAGAATAATCCCACGGTTCTCCATGAGCTTTGAAGCATAGCAAATGCAATTTTTGGCCTGCTATAGAGGTGAATTCATTTGAATTCTAACATTGATCCAGGAATTATCCGTGGTGGTGCTGCTATCGTCACACTACATGTGCACCATCTGTGAACAAAATAGAAGGCAAACGGCAGACATCATGCATCTCATTGTTTGCTGAAAACATAGCCAAACAAAGTTGCCAGTGAGTGGAGGGTAGTAAAAGGATCAAATTGAAATACCCAAACACTGCCGTTTTAGGTGAAATTAAATTAGATAATTTTAGCTGAATTATTACATTGAACTGGAAGCATCACACGACTCACACCAGCTCTCACTGCAATCTTTAGGCAGTCGTAGCTGCTCAGGGATTTGGTGTCAGAGTCAGAAGTCCATATAGAGTCAGAGGCTTTCAGGTGGACTCGGAATCAGAGACTGAGTTGATAATTAAATGGAAGACTCCTGACTCGTAAAAATTATTCAAATGATTGCCAACACTCGCATAATAAAATAATGTCAACAGTATAGAATAATAAGTCCTAACAGACAAAATTTCCAATTGACTAAGTTATTGAATAAACTCCTATGGAAACATTGTAGAATAAATTTTCTTTTGGTTACAGTCGTTGTCATACCTACGTGGAATCTCTATGCTGTTGAACTGTGATGTCAGAGATGACTCTATAGCATTGCAATATATGTAAATTAACTACAAGCTGTGATGTCATTTCAAACTGGGTCAGATGCCCCAGCTTCTAGCCAATGTTGATCCTTCTGAACTGAGCACCACAGTTTCAACACAGTGTCAGACTAAGAATTTTATCAGGGATAGCCCCTACAACTACGTCATCACAGCTTCATGGCCAATGGGCTGACAGTAAACTACACATCACAGTTCAAACATTGATACATTGAAGGAATCATTACATTTTGTAATCCCAATGATTATCACAGCAATCACCAGTCTAATCCTACCAAAAAAAAAATTGTGAGCATTCACAGTAGACAACTGTTATAATCCCCACAGAGTTGTTAGCTTAATCTACAAACTTGCTATCTTACAACTTTAAACTTTGATGGAAGTTGGTATAAACAGAAGGCTTTGACAATTTGTTTGTAAACACATGGCTTATGTTATGTATATTTGTTCTGGCAGCCCTTTGGCTGAGAGGCTGTGATGACAAACTTGCATGGGTTTTCCAAGACCCAGTTTTCACTCTGACACTGACATGCTGCATCATCGTGGCAGCACTTTGCCATGATCCTGTGTAAAGTATGATGGGTAAACATGGCTGCTTGAGATCAAACAAGTGAGTTTTGCAAGTTGAAAATATGAATTTCTGTCTAAACAGGCAAAATTTGATATTGTCATCTGTCTCATCCCTGTGCTTTCTAATTGGATCAACTAAGCAGTGCCACAGTTAAAAGATGAGCACCTACCTCTCAATAGCATATATTGCTAATCTTATGGTCCGTCAGGTAAACATCAAAGGATTGTGTATTGAAATCGGCAATTGGCGTCCTGTAATTGCCATTAATTGCAATTGTGAAGGTAGTGAAGGCCACGATTACTATCCTGGTTGATAATCAACGTCCTTAATTGCAATTGGGCCACATCAAATGGTCCCTGACATTGAGTCAATTATCCAAAAATGTCATTTTTCAACATGCGAAGTGGGCTCCTTTTCTCAAGAGCAGCCATAATGAAAGAGTACTAGTGCTGCCACGTTACTGCACCATGACTGAGTTGAAACTGTGATGCTCATTTTGGTGGTTTCACATTGGCTAGAAGCTGGGGAATCTGACCCAGTTTAAAATGGCATCACAGCTTGAAGTTAATTTAAATATATTGCATTGCTAGAATAGAGTCATTTCTGACATCACAGTTCGACAGCATAGAAAAGAACTTGAGATTCCATGTAAGTATGATGAGGACTGTAAAATAATGCCAAAAAGAGGAGTCGGGAGTCAGAGTCAAAATTCAGGAGACCTAAGGAATCGGAGTTGTTTTTCTGGAAGGCAAAGGGGTCGGGAGTCTGTTCACTTGCTATCCAACTCCGAAGCCCTGGTTGTATTCCCTCAGTTTGTCAGTCACACTGAGCAAGGCTCAGATATTCGCCTTTATGTCCAAAAAGAGTATCCTGTTGCTTTATTCAGGAAACGTCTGCTGAAAAATGTAATTAGTGAAGGTCTCTGAACTTGCTGAATGTCAGGTGAACTGAGAATAATTGGTCTGGCAATATTGTTTGCTCATAGAATTTCAATAATTATGAATACGATCTGCTCATCTTCTGATGACTCGATTAGAAACAATTAATTTTCTGTCAATATTGTGAATTAAAATAACTTATTGAGTGTCACATTAGTCTTTTGAGGTAACATTTTTTGTGCATGATGAAGTACGTATTGCCAGGTTTTTGGCATTGAATTATGGTCTTTGTTATGATGGGTTTTTTTGTGATACCATATCAGGGGGGTGACCTTGAACAGTTCAGGGTGACTTTGAACACTTTTCTGAAAAATATTGATCCTCTGTGAATGCAAAATTAAATAAGCTACCCTTGCACAGTATGTAAGCTTCCAGTATCTTATTTAATTTTGCATTCACAGGCGATCAATCTTTTTCAGAGAGGCGTTCAAAGTCACCCCGGACTGTTCAAAGTCACCCCCTTGTACACTGTAAGAACCTTACTGTAGAAAACTACAGTAACTACCGGCAGACTCACTTGCCGGCAACTACTGTAGTTTTTTACAGCAACAAAAATCACTACCGTAATTCTGCTGTGCGGTACTTACTGTAAAAACTACAGCAATCAATATATCTTACTGTAGTTTGAAAACGGCATCTTACCGTAGTTTTTACAGTAATAGATTTTCATATGTATTACGGTAAATTGCTGTAGTTTTTACAGGAAGGGGACCTTGTACTGCAGTTTTAACTACAGCTGATTATTGTAGATTTTACAGTGAGATTTTTCTATACTGTAGTTCTTTTGGGGTGTGTTTTATTATTGGGACCACTTTATTCAAATGCAGGGACAATTTTATTTAAACAAGATCATTGGTAAAACATGTCCATTAATAGAATGACCAATGAACTTGATGACATGCTAAAATTCTAACAGTAGTTAAAATAGAAGAAATTCCATAATTTTGAACAGCATTTCAAACTTCAGTAAAATATCCTGTAACTGGTCCTTTGGACTCCTGAAAAAGAAGAAAATCATTAGAGTTGATGAAGCATTCAAGTAATAAAGAATCAGTTAATTGAATGTTTAATGAACATACTTAGTTTATTCAACACACTTACCCAGTCAATGTTTACTCAACTCCACTGCTAAAACAAGAAATAAACATGGAGCCACTGAACAGTGCCACCTCTCCCTTTGAATAACTGTCCAAGAATGACTCTAATACAATTGTCTAATACTGCCAGTAAATTCAGTTTATGTAACTGGGTCACAGTTCTGCGTCAGTGATTTCCCTCTAATTACCCCTCTAATTACCCCTTAATTGATGCCATACTCATATAATATGCATGCAAAGTGACACCTTGTGGTATTCCTGAGAAATTACTACTAGTATACAATTGTGTATAGTTTGATATTATTCCAGTTAGACCTTAGATATTATCTAGAGTGTATTTAGCAATTTAATAAATGAACATCCTACAAATGTAATACAATACAGTTAAAAAAAAAAAAGCTAATCTAATTTGTCAATCAAATGCTACACAATACATTTTTTTTCAAAGTCATTTTCATATGTATCTCATCTTTATAAATGAATTTGCCATATTGAATCTGTAAATTCATATATTTTAGAGAATAATAAAAAAAAAGCCTAAATATTATATAGTCCACATTTTAAATAATTATATATTTTTAATCAAGTATTATACTAGATAGTTGGGTGAACATTGTGATACAAATACATGTAAGTCTACGACAATATTGATATGATTTTAAAAACATATTTCATGAACATAAATATGAGGGATGGCTATTTTCCAATATAATATCTCCAATTAGAACTTAATGCTCAGCCATTGCTTGTGGACATGGCACATTTGGTATATTCCCTTTATTAGGAATGAACTGTCAGTACAATGGCTTAATGTAGTTATTACAGTAGTGTGATATTGGATTACAGTAGTGGCTTGCTTGCTGTAAAATCATCTTGCTGTGATATGAAGCTCACAGTGGCTTGCTGAAACATTTACAGTAAGGCTTACGGTAGAGTTTTGTTTGCTGTAAAATCTACTGCAATTTGCCGTGATTTGAAGGTTACAGTAGCTTGCTGTAACACTTACAGTAAGGCTTACAGTAGAGTTTTATTTGCCATAAAATCTACAGCAATTTGCCGTAATATGAAGCTTAAGTAGCTTGCTGTAACATTTACAGTAAGTCTTACGGTAGAGTTTTGTTTACTGTAGCTTCTACAGTAGCTTACTGTATCAGAGTTGTACAGCAGCTTACTGTAGTTTCTACAGTAATTCACTGTACAAACTACAGCAATTTGTTACAGTGTACGGTACACTCTTGCTCATAAATATGGAATATAGGCAGAGGTCGAAATGTGAGTGGAAATTTAAGAACAAAATTTCATGATGGGAGCAGCAAACAGACTTTCAACAATTTTTCTGGATAAATATGGGTCCATTCAACGCCTCAAAGTGAAAATTTTATGAATTTGGAGAAAATCTTGACTACTGGGGTCAAAAATGGAAATACTGAAAAAACCACAAATATTACAGATTTTTGAAGGGTTGATATCACATGAAATACTGTTGATACATGAAAATAAATGACAGGGAAAGGATAATTTGGGTAAAAATGAGTTAGTAACATAGTCCATATTTGGAAAATACTTACTATGGGTAATCTAGACTAGATTTGAATGGGACATCTATTTTTTCTTGAGTTTGAATATTTTTCTTTCTAAAAGAGCTTTAGCTCTGAAATTTTACCTGGTAGAAGGCAGAGGTTACATGTGAAGGATGCACAATTTCATTTTTTTCAATGACGCTTGATTAGGACGCAGTCAGGAAATATCACAATTTTGACAATTTCGAAATTTTTGGACTGAATGATTATTAGAAACAACTTTTGATGTTCTGAAAAGTACAACAACAAAGATGTTCTCCAAATGGCACCATTGTTCTGACTGGAAACTGATTACATCATTCGCGATTAACTGTTTATCATAACACAATGTTTTGTTTACCATGATAGTGGATCTCACACCTAACATATACAAAGTCTATTTTATTGTTAATAAAATTATATTTAATTAGAAAGATTAATTCTTTTGAAAATTGTCTCCGTGACAATACGAGGCATTGGCTTAAAGTGGAGCAGCAATTAGAAGCAGTTGCTTTTGTTACTTATTTTTCACATTCCTAGACATTTTTGGAGACATTTCTCTGAGACACAAACAAAATAACTACATGAAAAACAAGCTTCTTCGCCTCCCAAGCAATAACGCTTGATATTTTTCAAAATGATTTTTGCAGACTGTTGACCTTTATGGAAGATTTTAAGAAATGATGAGTTTGAGATATGGAAAAAATAAAGTACAAAATAGAAATATATATGATTGAAAATTGATCTAAATTGCACTAAAGCATAATTTATATTGTATTGAGTGACAATATAGAAGCTATCTGAGGTGTCTTTTAAATCTACTTAGACAAGCAGTATTTTTAAAAAAATTGATATTATTTTTCCTTTTTCTTCTTTATTTTGACTGTGGCCACATTTTCCATTAAACTGTCCGTCACAGTGTCAGTGTCATATTGCTGTGTGGGGGAATTTTATCATTTATTTTGCTGTGACGCAGAGAAGAGTCGCTATGATTGTCATCATCAGTGAGTCAAGGTACACTCTAAAAAATATCGGGATAAAATTGGTTTTTTAGATTCAAAATGTTTTTTTTAAAAAACCCAATTTCAATGCAAAACCAACATGGATTTTAAAAAAAATCCATGTTGGCTTTTTGCATTGAAATTTGGTTTTTCAAAAAACCATTTTGAATCTAAAAAACCAATTTTGTCAGAAATTTTTTAGAGTGTACTGAAAAATTATTCAAAAATTGATATTGGGATAAATCTTAGAACAGATATTTGGAATTTGCTGCGCTGTTGGTTTGGTTCAATTCTGGCAATGGAAGAACACAGCGTGCATTGATAGGCTCTTAGCTTTTGCAGCTGAATCAAAATATCATGAAAGAAAAAAAAAACAATGAATATATATTGCAGCAACTTATAAAATGTGTTAATTTTCAGGTCACATCATACAGCGACAATCTAATCTGAAGTCATGTTTCCTTTTATACTCTTAAAAATGATTGAAGTTGACATAAGGGAATTAATATCAGAAAATGCAAGGTATCATGTATTATATAATCCATTTTTCCAATTGATCTTTTTTGTTTAATAAATAACTCACTAATTCAAGGCAACATATCAAATATCATTAAAGGTAAGATAATACTCAATGTTATATCTTTCTAACGAAAATCTATTATTTTCTTAATTTGCCAAAAATGAATATGGTTATTGGTTAAGTACACACATAATTGGAAAATCAATTCTGCATCCAAAGACAAGAAGGTTTGCTAAACAAAGATAAGTCACATGGTATGTTCTTTTTTCTTCTGTAATGCTGCGCCATAAAGTAGACCGATCAACATGGAATTCATTTCCTATCAAGTCATGAATACATCTACTACGGATATCAAATTCCAGCTTCTGATGCATTTTCTTGTAGTTTGAAGTTTATTGAAAAGAATATTTTAAAAAGCTTTCATCCCGTTTTATAGCATAATATTAATATTATCCCTTATCCCTTCGACCATCGTTTTAGACCATGTATAATATACAATAACATGTGCAAGAAATTTCATAAAAACCCAAATAAAAGGAATTATAAATTCATATTTACTGACATACATGTAACTTACATTTTCATTACATATTTCTTCAAATTTTTACTTAAATTGTTACCAAAAAGCAAAATTTGCAATGACCCATAATTATATATTAGTACATGGTTTGTCTTGTATTGACCTGAGTATTCTCCCTGCCAGTCCATAGGCTGGCAGGGCGAATACGAGGGTCAATGCAAAACAATCTTGTTACTATATGTTATTATTCCATGACCAGCCATACACATATATTTGCAGGAATAAGATGACTTAATTAAGTTTTACCATTTAATTTCCTCCAAAAGTTTACCATTCTGAACATTAACACAGGAGGGCTCTGTTGGCAACATCATTTTGAAGGAGAATGGGAGTTTTTGTCCCTCCGCTGTTGTTTAGTGCCATGACCATGTTTGGTGTTGTTTGGGTCAATACATGTATGGCTTGTCATGGAATAACGACAATTACGTATTTTCGTGATTGGCCCTCAATCATTCTTTTAAACTTACGATTACAAATAATTGCCTTTTGAGTCACTAGATCGAATGACATGTAAGATCATATAAGGTAATGAAAAACCTCATTGAGTCATTATCCTTCCTTAATTTGAATTTTTTTCTTTTAGAATTAATACATGCCCCTGTGAATATGGTCTAGGTAATAGTAATCTTAAAAATTATAATTATTATGTATTCCATAACTGGCAAGTGTAGGCCCCAAAAACACCAAATGTGTCCAGGGAAATATGCAGCCGTGGAGGGACAACAACTCGTATTCCCCTTCAAATAATGAGAGATCTAATATTGTGTTACAGGTGATTTCATTGGTACGCGATTCTTGGGTTCTAGACCCGCCAAATACATGGCATTTTTAGTTAATCTGATTGGTTAACAAACAGAACGTCACTTATTGGATTTAGCAAACGTACTGATTTAGCATTGATTCCACACAGACAAGTGTGAAAGACAAGAATCGCATAGTAATGAAATCACCTGTAATGTCCAGATTAGTAGACCTAGCGGCCCTCAGGAAAAACATGGACTGGCATAGACCAGCAGCCTAGGACTGGCAGGGAGAGTACTCGGGTCAATACACACCAATCTTTATAATGATATATAAATACTTCATGCTTGCTGCAATTATTGGAAACTGATAAGCTTTGATAAATATATTGGAAAGGTCACAGACAAGGAATTTTCAACATTCCAAAGAATCATCTGGTATTACTTCATACTTTTTGAAAGACGATACCTCATATCATCCAATAACGTCTCACATGGTTTTCTACACAGAGGTTGGGTTACATCCCAGTTACATGTAATGTCAAGAAGGTTATGAAGAAAGTGATATGATGTTTTGTGCAGGCCACATACAGCAGCTCTTCCAGTAAACTGCTGAGAAGTGCTTGTGTGGGCCAAGTTTCTAATGTAAGTCCAGTACCAGATTGTATCAACACTAAATGTGGCCTATCCTGATCTGGTTAATTTAGTCGTGTTTCTATACATGAATTACCCTGCCACTTGTTTAAATCAGATTCAGGAGCTTATGTACAAAGGAGGCAGAATTGTATTGGATGTTCTTCACAGACAGTCCCGCAAGACCTGAAGTGCATGGCTGACTGTTCAAGAAGGACTCCATGTTCACAGAAGTGTAATGATGCATAAATGTGTAAATTCTATGTGCCCTACTTATCTGACAGCAAAATTCAGTTGTGCGGACCACTGTTATAACACCAGAAGCTCTGTTAATTTGAAAGTTTCCAAATTTAAGAGCAAAAAGGGTCAGTCAATGCCATTCCAGCCTTTGATCCCTTTGTAGAGAAATGATACCTGCTGTGATTATTAATGTCTCTGTAGTCTTGACTGTTTTGAGAACAAAATTATTCATTATTTTTTAAATGCAGGCTTAATCTGATTTAACAATGTTTTTACCATTGTTCATTATATAAACATTTTATTCAGTCTATACATTATTTAAATTGACATGTGTTATATTTTATATATATATATTGTTATTTTCAAGGCTTCACTGAAAAACAGACATTGTGTGCTCAGTGTTTTTACCCGGCTTAAAAAAGGGTACATTCGACTTTAACTTGAAGTGCTTTGGCTCACCTTTTCTATTTTCTCATGGCTTGCGTACGCTGTATGTCAGTAGGCAAGTCAGCAGTGTAAAGCTATGACAACTCGTGATGACGGCTTTTATAAATTTTTGCCTCTTTGTGAAAAAGAATGTCATGTTTTGGAAAAGTTTAACATGATGTAATTAGTGAAGGTCTACAAACTTGCTGAATGTCAGCTGAACTGATAATAATTGGTCTGTTAAAATTGTTTGCTCATTCAATTTAAATAATTATGAATACAATATGCTCATATTTTAATGACTCAATGAGAAACAATTTTCTGTCAAAATTGTGAATTATAAAATACTTAGATAGTCAAAATAGTCTATTAACACCAATTGATCTTGAATGAAGATTCTCAATCTCCGGATAAAACAAGCTCATGCTTTGAAATAACGTTTTAAGAAAATTATGATCTGTCTTAAAGTTGACGTTAAGTATATTGTGAAATATTGAAATACGAGGTTTCAGGTGTCAAATAGAGGCGAATATAAGTAATCATCTTATTTCAAGATCCCTGTTTTATCAGAAATATATTTATGGACATGGTTATATAGTTAGAGAAAAATATCTATGTGTATATTCAAAATGACCTTGCTTGAGAGGCAGGAAGATCAAACCACAGTCATCTGAGACGAAAATAGAGACAAAAGGTCTGCAATTATTTAATTTGATTGAAATATCCTTATTATTTCAATTTGAATGATAGTATAGAACAGCAATGGAAGAAACATCGAACACTCTTGCTGTTGTCACTTACTTTGTCCAATCTGGACAGTTTTAGAGGAATTTTTCTGTTGTCTATCACGGGTAATGTTCCCAATTATATCCACATCAGAGAATGCATTACGTGTGACTTTCAGAAACAACATTGTTAAGGAAAATCTCTGTGTTCTCAATCATTATTCATGCCTCATTCCAATACATGAAAAACTGGTTTTTCCCCTTTTGAACAATACTGTAGGATTTTTTATTTGCTTGTCAAGACTGTTGGCCTTTCTGGAAGATTGCAGAAAATTACATGATGTGATGCAGAAACATAGTCCAAATAGATATATGTAAAAAAGTAAAATGACAGATAGTACAAAATAGGTCTGTCTCCATTTGTTGTTCTGAATTTATGTACAGGTGGTGTCTCCAAGCAATAGGAGCTCTGATGGAATCCCCTTTGCCTTTCAACAAGATGATTGGTGTTGTTGACCAAGCCAAGGAGTCTAACTTAATGAGTGTGTTTGTTGAATTTTTGATTGTTTGGGTCAGCTACACTGTATTGATTAGGCCTATGTTCTCAAAACAGCAGTTCCACAGAAAAGTGTTTTGTTATCAAACAGATTGGGGGATTGTAATGTGTTAACAACCAGATTATAATTAACTGTTGGTCACAGGATTTCACTTACTTTGCAAACAAACCAGATAATATGTCATTTGGTGGGCTTCCCCAAAGACAAAAATAGCCCTCCCTCCTTATCATAGTGCCGCCTACCGATAATACCTGTCGTAATCCCCATATGGAGACAGACCTATTACTCCAAAACATTATTTTAATGTATGGAGTGATGATTTGTTTTTTCAGAGACTGGCACTGTTTTTTTGTATTTCTTTGACTGCATTTTCAAAAGATTTTTCACCTGAAACAATCATATTTTTGTGAAGGGACATTTTAATATAATTTCGAAATGACTCAAACAACAGCAGTGTCATTATCAGTGAGTCAATTGAAAAATTGATAAAGAGCAACAGAAAATAAAGACAGAATTTGAATACTAGAACACCATCTTAAACATGTCTACACATCTCGCCAAATGGACTGAATAAAATAAATGAATATCATGAGATTTTAATTCAAGAAGTGACTATAGCAGTATAGTGTGGCAATCGCTGAAAGTGAATATTGATAATCGAGCTAAAATGAAATCTCAATTTGGAAGATGGCATTCCACTTTGTAAGCGGGAGAGATTGTTGAAGTCCAAACCATGCAGTGCTCGTATAAACTGATATTCTCAAAAAATAACTTGTAGGTCAGTATTCCATAATCATGTTCACCGGTAAAGGTCTTTTTCTGAGGGATTTATCGCCTAGAAGACAGTAGCATTAGTTACAGGTGATTTCTTTAGTACGCGATTCTTAGGTTCTAGACCCACCAAATACATGCCATTTTTAGTTAATCTGATTGGTTTAGAAACAACAGAACGTCACACATTTGGTTTATCAACTGTAGTATGTGCTGGTTTAGCATTTATTCCTCACAGCCAATTGTGAATGACAAGAATCGCATGGTAATGAACTCACCTGTAATATGTAGGTTGTAATGTGAATATGTTTTGCAAACACATTTTGGCGATCTCAACATGTTTCGCCATTATCTTGAAAGGCATCATCTCAAGCAACACTCATTCCTTCATTCGACACAAAGGAAGTGTTGACACAGATATCAAGCTGCTTGGTGTATGAATTCATGTAATTCAGCCGCCAGTTATAAATACAAGTATCATCTCAAAGAAGATTCATTTGTCATCCAATATTTCAGACACTTTTCTCGGTATGCTGAGAGGTTTTAAGTCAATGTTAAAAAGGGTCTTGAATATTGCGCAGGTAAAATGCCATTTTTGTCACAAGACGCTGCAAGGTCTGAGGTGTGTTTGAGAAAATGACTGTAAAATTTCCTGAATTTTTTTTTTTGTAGAGGACCTTGTGCTACAGCCAGGGAATGACGAGTGAAACATTTGGCTGCTTAAGGACATCAAAGTTGTCACTTCAGAAGTTCAGATCCCAGTAAAAGTGTTAAGTTTGTTATTTGGAGACATATGACCTTACTTGTTACTGGTGCAACTCATTCCTCGACATGTGCTGATAACATGGCAACTTGGCAAGTACAGGATATTAGCTGATTTATCACAGCATATTATTTATAAACTTGTGAAAGCCTTACTATGATTAGACTGCTCACAACTTGCCATTTTTCAGTTGATCGCAGCCTTGTATTGTTGCTGGTGATCCAACCAAAGCCTCCTCTGGGAACAGTATGATGCTCTCCCAATTTGATCCTGATCTGGTTGGGTCATTTTGATTCTCTTGGATGAGCTGTTGACTCTTTTGACTTTTGTGTGAATATATAACATGCCAGTCTTGCCAGAATACAGTGTACAGTGTGTACGAGAGGAATTCAGAAAGTTCTGAACAATATTTTTGGCAGACCTTTCTCTTTGAAGTAGCTGAATGAAATTTTCACAGAAGTATTTTCAGGTATTTCACTATATATGTTTAAAATGTCATACCTGCACCAGTGTACCTGTAGGAAATGTTTAAATCACTTTTCAGTTGCCATGGAAATGCAAACTCGGTGCACCCAGCGCAGCTCAATTTCTTGGACCAAATCCAGCAAAAATATTTCTTGACATGCTTTCAGTCATTCAAGGTATATTCCATTTAATTCCAGACACACATTTGTGTTTCAAACTGATTTGCTGAAACAATTCCTTTTCCCGTCAGCTATCCCAATCCAATTGAGGCACTTTGGCTGAAACAATCCACTAAAAACAGGCGTTGCTTAAGAACTTTAGGACCCATAACCTAGCCCATCTCCCTTAATTGCCAGACATGCCCTTGATAACTTCTGGTTATACCAAAATCTTAATATGAGCTCATAAATTAAAGATATGATGCTCATCATGAGAAATGAGGGGCCAGTAATGTCCTCGGAAACTGTAAGTTGATTTTTTTTTAAACTGCTCAGTTTGAAGGACCGCATTCATTGCCTAAGAAAACGGATAAAACATTTGTTTGGATTCAATGATAAACACTTTAAAATGATGTTAGGCTATCAGGATATTTTTTTGGTCATAATCAATTACACTTTCACTTGAACTTTTATGATTATTTACACTGCTACATCGTTGGGTTTGGTAAAAAAAACTTGACCTGCGCTGTGTGCACAAACTTTTTGTTTCCATGGCAACTGAAAAGTAATTTAAACATTTCCTAGAGGTATGATATTTTCAAAATAGATAATGGCATACCTGAAAATTGGTCTGTGAAAATTTCTTTTGGCTGCTCCAAAGAGAAATGTCTGCCAAAAAAATTGGTCAGAATTTTCTTAACGCACCTCGTATATGGTAGGCCTAACGCATTGCAGCATCGAAAAACGGCATGGAACCTGCATGAGTTATATGCAAAATAGAAGAGGTGTCCAGTTCAGGCCACAACATATTACTACCTCAACGTTGTGTTTGGAACCTCCACATCGCACTAGACTTCTTGAAAATGATCTAGCTGGAAAAGATATATTGAGGCAAAACGTCATGAATGTCTTCGATTACTCAGAAAAATTATTAATTTGAAATTAAGTAATTGATACCAGACAGTACGACCAATCATGTTTTGTCTCATTCATTCTTTTCAAATGATCTTCTTTGATTAATCGATGACTTACAGATTCAAGGCAAAATATCAAATATCAATGAACAATGTTAAAGGGATTAAATTTCCATTGTCTTTCATATGAAAACATATATTTTCTTTTATTGGCCAAAGATAAATGTTGTTGAGTTGCATGGGTTATTGGAAAATCAATTTTACTTCCAAATGCAAGTACATCTGCTGCAGAGGCAAGATGTTGTAAAGTGTTTGTACCTTGAACCACCTACAGAATTTCATGCTGAAAACTAGACCACTCAGCAAGAAACCATATAATTAAGGATTTTTGTTTTCACTTTTTGCAAGAACAAACAGATTTCAAGAAACTGATCGAATGCATTACCACATGGATTATGTATGTTTAGCTTGTTTAGCGTAGATGCCTGCACTGCTTTATAGATGCTTCAATAAACTGTAACTGAATCAAACAGACTACTTATCTTCAAAGGAGAGTTACAATGACTGACAAGAATTGAGAAAAACCAATGACACAGTTACTGTTTTGGAAAACATTGAGACTCTTCTGGTGTTGCTTGTTGTGGTTGTACACAAAAATAACATTGCCTGGCAGTTTTAAATTCCTTTGTTGTTAACCGTGATGTCAAACTCTAAACTGAGTGTCACAGTTTGAAGATTAGGCTAATTAACTGCAAAACAAAGTTTTAAAAAACCGTAGCTGTGAAAACTATAATCAACTGAAAGGTGGCTCATATGGCAGCTTATGGCTAGTTCTCACGGAGACGTATCAGAGGGTTTAAGTGACGGCGTTTCTTATATTTCCAGGAAAGGGCAAAGATTTGAGCATGTTCGCCGTCAATTTTGGCTTTACGGCGCAACAGGAACAGCATGCGTCGCTTTAAGAGGTCTTTCTACGCAATTCCTAGAAATTTGACGATGCAGGAAAAAAAGATTCAACCGGTTGAATCTTTGCGAGGAAAGAAGTGGTGAAGCAAGAAGAAGCGTAAAAAGAAATCAGTGCGCGCCGCAGATTTTTAAAGTTGCGACGCACAAAGAAGAGCTTCGACGCAGAAACAGCAGTGTAGCAGAAAGCTCTTGCTTCATGTCACATGTTTCAGACACGCGTCGCAGAAAGACACATGTTCGACGCACGTGAGAGGGTGCGCGCCGCGTCTTTTGGACCCCCAATGCAGCAGACAGAGTGGCGCCTGAGTGCATGCGTTGTTCTATTTTTAGCATCAACCCTTTGTCTGCGTGTCACCCTCTTTTTGCGCAGCGGCTGGGGCAGCAGCAGCGAAGCAGGGGGGGCGAAGGAGGGGGAAAGAGGCGGTCCGCACCCTGCATATATATAGAGGAGGCCAGTTTAGAGCACCATACCCACTCAGACCTTCGACCAGAACACACCTAGAATCCACGACACTATTATCAACTGCTACATTTGCTGCTACTTTTGTTGCTACAATTGTACTTCAAATTGCTGCTACAACATGGGACCAAAGAGGAGAAAGGGCACCGTCGTCACCAGGGCACCAACCAAGCTCAGCACCAGGTCAACACTCCACACTCCTGGGAGCACTCCAGTGACAACTCCAGCTACAACTCCAGCTGCAACTCCTCTCCATGAACCTTCAGATGCTGCAGTGACTGCCTTCTTTACTACAGCCATGGCAGACCTCTCTCTACCTGGGCTCTACACCTCCACTACAGCTGGCAGCCAGACGAAGACCACCACTTCAACCACCAAAGCCACTGTCGTCAGCGAGACCATCTTCGAGGGCCGGCCAGAAGACAACACAACAGAAGAAGATTCTTCAGTTGAACTCTTTGAAGAGGAAGGAGACAAGCCTGCTGACAAGCCTGCCAAGCCTGCTGCCAAGCCTGCTGACAAGCCTGCCAAGCCTGCTGCCAAGCCTGCTGCCAAGCCTGCTGCCAAGCCTGCTGCCAAGCCTGCTGCCAAGCCTGCTGCCAAGCCTGCTGACAAGCCTGCTGCCAAGTCTTCCACGGGTCTTCCAGAGCCTACTGCCAGGTCTACTCCAAAGAAGCAGACTCCAAAGAAGCAGACTCCAAAGAAGCAGACTCCAAAGAAGCAGACTCCGAAGAAGCAGACTCCCAAGAAAACAGCAGAGAGCCAGCCTGTTCTTGCTCTAGACAGAGTGGCCATCCATGAGGACACCTTCGAGGAGGAAGAAGAAGACTCTGCTGATGACACCCCTGCAGCTGCTGAAGCCAAGTCCAAGGGCAAGAAGGGCAAAGGGAAGGCCCCCAAGCCAAACATCCGCAACAACCTGGGCATCACAGCTGAACAAGAAGATGACCTCATCAACTGGTACAAGGAGCATCCTGTGCTGTACATGAAGGGGACCAGAGGCTACAAGGGGAACGAGAAGCTGCTGCTGGACTCAGAAAAAGCAAAGGAGCTGGGCCCCAAGTACACCTCCCAGGACATCTTCAACTGGAGGAAGACAGTGCGCACTCACTTCTCCAGACTCGTCAGGCCTGAAGCTTCAGGAGCCGCCAGGAAGGAGACGCTCACAGAGAGGGACCAGTACATCCTGAACAACTGTCGGTTCTTGAAGGACTCCATCGTCCACAAGCCAGGGAAGGAGCTGTCCGCCATCTCTCAACTGTCTGCCAACCGGCCAGCCTCAGACTCCGATGATGAAAGCTACAACCCTGAGGATTCCCTGCCAGCTTCCTATGACATGCCGGACCTGCCACCTGAACAGCCAGCACAGGACAGACCTGACAGCCAGCAGTCCCAAGTCTTCCCTGGAGCACCAAAGCCTGGAGCCGCTGCCAAGGGAACCAAGAGGAAGGCCCCAGGAGATGAAGCCATGCACTCCGCCATGCACGTCATCGCAGGCAGCATGCAAGCCATGTCCTCCGCCAAGAAAATCCTGAAAGGCTCTGGCTGCAAGATGTGCCCCGACCACCAGGAGTTGACACCCGACCAGGAGTACTGGAGGATGAAGTGCCAGGACCTCTACCACGTGGGAGTGCACGCCAGCCCTGAAATCAGGAGGCAGATGGTCAGGACCATTGCAGAGGCTTCCCTCTACTGGGATGATGAGGTCACCCGCCAGTCAAGACAGCATCAGGAGCACACCTTCCAGCCTCCTCATCCTCCTCAGCGCCTGCAGATGCCACCTCCTCCTCATCCTCCTCCTTCTTCGACGTATGTGCCATCACACCACCAGCACCATCCCCAGGCTTCCAGCAGCAGCCATCACTACCAGCAGCACCAGCCCAGGGAAGGAGGATCCTCCAGGCAGACTCCCAGCTACACCCCGATGCAGCCCAGCCACTCCACCATGACACTGATGATGGATGCACAGGAGAGCCCCAAGAAGTACGGCTACCCCCCTGGACCCAGCTTTGGTCAACCGGCCGCCCATCACCAGCACCAGCCTTCCCCTTCGCCCAGTTGGACTTCAGGTCTCCTTTCTCCACGAAAGTAGAAGACCAGATGCAGCAAAGACAACAAAAAACCTTGGCCCTTTTAAGGGCCACCAAATCCTCCCAAAAGGGCAGGCCACGTACACATCTTATGTTGACAAAAAAAAAAGAGCTTGTGTTGACCGAAAAGAGCCAAAAAAGAGCAAAAAAAACGTTGACAATCCCCAAAAAAAAAGTCCCCCAAAAAAAAAGTCCCCCAAAACAAAAGTCCAGTCCTGGCCTTCATTAAAAGTAATCACCTTCATAAAAGCAAGGTGCTAGTTCCCCCTTTCTTTGCCCCAAAACATACCAAGTGCAGCACTAGTACAAGTGCTGCATTCTTTGGTATAAACATATTTTTATTGCACTAGTACAAGTGCATGAATTTCTTAATTAAAATGTAATGCACTAGTACAAGTGCTTTGCTTTTAAAAATTGTGTTGGTTGGTTGCACTAGTACAAGTGCATCACTTTGTAATTTCACTTGTCTAGCTCAAGTGGCAGGTAGATAGCTAGATAGCTAGCTAGATAGATAGAAAGATAGATAGCTAGATAGATAGCTAGATAGATAGCTTGATAGATGGAACACAATGCTCGTTACATATATACACTGCAGCAAAAGAAAAGCAGTTGTCGTCACTTTGCAGGGATTGGACTTGGATAGATAGATAGATAGCTTGATAGATAGCTAGATAGATAGCTAGATAGATAGATAGATAGATAGCTTGATAGATGGAACACAATGCTCGTTACATATATACACTGCAGCAAAAGAAAAGCAGTTGTCGTCACTTTGCAGGGATTGGACTTGGATAGATAGATAGATAGCTTGATAGATAGCTAGATAGATAGCTAGATAGATAGATAGATAGATAGCTTGATAGATGGAACACAATGCTCGTTACATATATACACTGCAGCAAAAGAAAAGCAGTTGTCGTCACTTTGCAGGGATTGGACTTGGATAGATAGATAGATAGCTTGATAGATAGCTAGATAGATAGCTAGATAGATAGATAGATAGATAGCTTGATAGATGGAACACAATGCTCGTTACATATATACACTGCAGCAAAAGAAAAGCAGTTGTCGTCACTTTGCAGGGATTGGACTTGGATAGATAGATAGATAGATAGATAGATAGATAGATAGATAGATGGATGGAGGGATTGATTGATTGATTGATTTTTGGGCTTGTTTTGTCAACATAGGATGTGTACATGGCCAGCTCAATTGGGAGGATTTGGTGGCCCTTAAAAGGACCTGGGGTTTGTTGTTTTGAATGCATCTTCTTCAGATTTTCTCCAACTGCCAAGGGACACTTCCTGCCGGACTGTTGACCCAGTCACGTAGGTAGTCTCGAGCAGCCTTGGCATCTCTGGAGGCATTTCCGTGTCGAAGTGGTTCTCCTAGGTCTCCTAATTGACGGTCTCCCCTCCAAACTCCTTCAGTGACGTCATGTGTCTGTGGATCTTCTCTGTCCATCACTTCATTGTCACGGGCATGGTGGACGCCTACTCTGTCTCGCAGAATGTTGTGTAGAACACAAGCAGCCATTGTGATGTATGTCACTCTTGTAGGTCGTTGGGGCATGGTGGTCAGGAAGCATCTGAACCTGTTTGACAGCAGACCGAAGGCATTCTCCACCACTCTCCTGGCTCTTGAAATCCTGTAATTGTAGACTCTGGAAGGAATGTCAAGGTTCTTTCTTGGCACTGGTTTGAGCAGCCATGTCTTCAGGGGAAATGCCTCGTCACCCACGATGTAATATGGGAAAGGATTGTCTTCTGTGCCAGGTAGAGGTTCTGGAGGTGGTAGGCCTAGATCTTCCTCGTCCAGGAGTTGTCGAAGTACTGTGTCCCTGAAGACGCCGCCATCAGATGCACTTCCTTGACAGCCAGCCTGCACATAGATGAACTTGTAGTTGGCATCAACGAGGGCCATCAGGACAATGGAGTGAAATCCCTTGTAGTTGTAGAACAAGGAGCCTGCAGCCTTGGGACATCGGATTGCGACGTGCTTGCCATCCAGAGCTCCAATGCAGTTGGGCAAGTTCCATTTCCTCTCAAAAGCCTTGGCTATCTCCTTCCATCTTTCAGGCTGTGTGGGTAGTGCCAGCTGTCTTTCGAAGGCATGAACGATGGCAAGGCAGACCTCAGGGATGAAGTTGCAGATGGTGTTGGGTGCCACACGGAAAGCATAAGCTAGGGACTTGTAGCTGTTTCCTGTTGCCATGTACCGCAGGGTGATAGCCAACTTCAGACCAGGTTCCAAAGCCCTCCTCATGTTGGTGTCTTGCTTAGCGATGAGTGGTCCAACAGCTTCCAGGATTTCAGCAAAGATGGCAGGGGGCATTCTAGTGTAGTTGTAGTAGCCGGACACGTCACGCACTTGCAGTTCAGGCAGCAGTTGATGGAAGTGACCATGTTGTTCCCTCTGCAGCAACCAGTTGCGAATCCACCACCTTTTCTGTCTCCTGGCCCTCCTCCTCCTCTGTCTCAAATAGACAGCTCCGATAGCAACAGCAGCAGCACCAGCCACAACAATAATTTCTTCTTCATTCATCATGCATATGTTCAGTAGGCAGTCGTTGTGTTCTCATTGAAGGGCAATCAGCAAATGAAGCAAGGAGGTCCTCTGTGTCCCTTTTTATAATGACCAAAAGTGACTCCTGCAGCAGCGAAACACACTTTGCCGCAGCGCTGCAACAACAGACGTTCGTCGATGCTTAAGAGACCTTCGTCGCTGCTTAAGGCAAGGACGACGAAGAAGGTCAGCATCGACGCGCCTGTAATGTCCTCGGCGCTTTATGAATGCATGTGCGACGATGAACCATCAAGTTACGCAGTAACAAGTCCCTAAATGCGGCGTTGCATCCTTACAGTCTTCGGCGAGGCTGTCATTTTCAGCGACGCATCTTACCTCGGGTGTACGCCGAAGGTTTCCTGATGCGTCGCAGGTCGCCAATTTCAGACGTAGCTGCCTCACAACCATCAGCGGCGTAAGAGGAAACAAAATTGGGCGAAGTAAAAGCAGCCTCGCCGAATTCCAAAACAAAGTGCGACGCGTCTGTTTGGAACTGCGCTGAGGAAAGAGAGGCGTAACGCGGCGAAGAAAGCTTAAGAAGCGCCGCGGACACCTCAAGACTCACCGCGGCTACTAACTTTAAGCGTCGCACATGACACTAATTGATTACGTAATGTGCCAAAACCAACGTTCTACGCCACAACCTTCCAAGAAATGACTTCTCTTGATGCGTCGCTCTCAAATCGCCGTCGTGAGAACTAGCCATTATTTGTGAAAACAAAGTTTAAGTTTCAGTGTGCAAAATATATATTCCTCCAAATAGTGGCCTGTGCATAAGTGGGGAAACTTAATAACATTAAGAATTTCCCTGACTGACCCCTCATCATTCTTTCAGATTACAAAACATGCCTTTTGAGAAAATTAATCAATCTTATTATAATTGGTCGACCATAACAGCTTGCCACAATTGTTTTTACAATTTCAATAGAAGTTCAGATGGAGAAATTGATAGCAGAAGAGACAAACAATCATTATTTGCTTGAAGGCCCATATAAATTTTTCAAATGATCTCTTTGAGTAATCGTATTTCTTTGGTGACTCAATAATTGAAGGCAACATATCAAATTACACTAAAAGAAAGACATGTCATTATCTTATTCTCATATAAAAACCAATTTATCCTTTCATTAGCCAAAGATTGGGGGGTAAGTTACTCTAGTAATTGAAAAATCAATAGCTTGTTTCAGTACAAGTCAATTAGTAGAAAATGCATTCTTTGGAGAGGATTGCTCCCACAATTCAATTTTGCAGTTTGGCATACATAGTTACTTTCACTGCCTGAACACTGTGAGCTTTGAGCTCTTCTTATTTTAAAAGTATCCTACCACTGCCACCACAGTATGCTTATTCACCTCAAGCAATTTTGTCATAGCCAACTTTGTCAGAGCAGCTTTCTTGAAATTGCTTGCAATAAAACTTCAATGAGTGAATTTGTCTGATCTCGGTGAAGGTCAAGTAAACTGAGAAGAATTGGTCTGGCGTCACCTGTCATTGATTTCATTTGATTTGAAGATGGAATATGACTCATTGGTCTTTCAATTGAGAAGACAATTAATTTTCTGTTCATGTATTTATAATGGTCATTCCATGTCAAATCAATACTTCAAAAAACTGCTCCGTGTGAATATTAAAATTTCTTTTTTACGTCAAGTGTTTCCTTGCAAAAAATTCCAGGCAGCAAAAACTGCTCTTTGCACTGTAAAACTTCACAGCAATCTTAAATGGTCATGCTGGCCTATGCATGTAGGGGAGAGTGGGGCCAGTTGAACCGGCAGGCCAGTTGAACCACCCTTGATTTTTCATCAGGTGGAGTAGGCATGGGAAAATACTTACAACCTTGTGTTAGGCCTTTTTAAGCTAGTCTTTTCAATACAGATCTTTAGGCTCCATGACGCATGTTAATGAAACAATCACACTTTTTTCGTTTTTCGCATAAAAATGTTAGTTTGTCACATTGAGATTGGAGCTTTCATAACTTGGTCTGTAGGGATGTCATGTCATCATAAGATAATATGTCATGTTCAGATGGAAACCCACCTCCTTAAAATGGGCCCCCTCAAAAAGGGTGCATCCAGGCTTAGACCTGTTCAGAATACAAACAATGTAGATTTTTATAGCCTCCTGTTTGGTTTCCCATGCTTTTGGGTATGGGGAATCCAAATATCACATTCATTTTGATCTAGGATGAAGGGAAACCCTGCCTCAAGAGCCCTCAACATTTGTTGTCAATTTCGACGGAAATCGCCTATTTTTTCTATGATTTTATGTTACATTTTGTCTTATAACTCAATAGCAGTTTGTCACAGAGCCTTGAAAATAGTACCAAATGAAAGAAAATTAATTTTCCTATCAGATAGATATGTGATTTGTTATGAAAACGTGACACAGGAAACTAGATATCTAATTTTTCACAGAAATTGCTAAAAACTGCCTAAATTTCATACGATTTCAGATATGTATTCACATATCACTCCATATAAAATTGCTTCTTGACTCAACTAAGGGCACCATATGGCATATTTTAAGTATTATGTAGGATCAGTGTCATTTTTAAAAATTGTGCATGCCTATTAATCTCTTATTACTCATTAATGATGCAGCAAATGCAGAAAAAGTACTGAAAATGCTATGTATCATCAGTAATATTCATTAATAGATAATGGTACAAGCTTCAAATTATGATTAATTCTAATAATAATAATTTTGTTTCCAGTTGCAATCATAAAATGAGTGTATACGCTCATGAATTGTCAAATATTCCTGCCATTAAGTTCTACCACGAGAAGCAGAATCTATATCCAAAGGATTTGTCATAATATTTTGGCAGAATATATTGTAGGCACTAACTTTTTTGCCACATCATTCACAGCTTTCAGTGACTTCAAACTCATAAACCTTAATGTGGTTTTCCTGATCTTCCCATCAGGCATCATAGTTGTTTAGCATGCAAGTACATGTATGAACATATGTGGGAAACAGGCTGAATGAACCAACAGGTGAGGTTAAATTGTTGATTCAAGAATTATTAGTCTTCCCATTCCAGTGCTCTTGGCATCTCAATACTTTACAGTTTAATAGCAATCTCAAACTTCATGGCTGTTGTAACTTTGTCATCTGCCAAAATGTTGTGAGTACAGTGTACCGGAATATCAAGGGGGCAAGTCACTTGCATGGAACTGCAGAATGCATACAGCATCCAGCCTCCAAATGGGATTCATGCCCTTGTGTTTCATACTAATTCCAAGTATCAGTTGGAACCAAACTCACAGAGCTCTGAGATCTTGGAAGATCAGCTTAAGAGAAAGTATCTCATATTGCTAGCACAATATTGTGGATTGAATTGTTAGATTGGCTTGATTTTCTCTATTTGTTGCTGTTTGGCATGGCCGAAAAGTTTTCTAGGCCAATTGTCCAACTATTGCTTGTCCAGAATATGTTGTGAGAACCATAAAGACCAAGATTGTATGTCCAAGATTGAATATAAGTCCAGGAGTAGGTGGATTCCTGAGAAGGAAGAAGAAACATTTGTAACTTTGAGACAGAATCATGCACTCCTGCAGCCCAAGAGCTTACAAAGATAAGTGGCTATATAAGATGACATAGGTTTATCTTAAAGACCTTCCAACTGGTGTCCTAATAAGCGAGTCTTAAGCCACTATTTAAGTCTCTGTATTGGTAGGAAGCTCCATGCTGTGATTATGTCCATGTTAATTATATCATAGAATAAGTGAAGTTTTACACCACATTTCTTGATGTCCAATAAATAAAGAAGAACACTAAATGCCTCAAACAGATCCTGGGATTGCTAAAGCTATCCTGTAAAGAAACAACAGGGACCTCAGAACCTGCAGTGAGGTATGATGAGAGCTCTTGAACAGGAAGACTAGTATCAAAGAGTTCACCTCAACTGAAGATTTCTTGACCCTGACAGACTTTTTTTTCTGAGAATTAGGCTTCAGTACAGACTCAAGACACACTTCATTCTCCTATATTAAAAGTGGATACAAGCACGCATATAATACATGCAAGAAAATCTGATGCATGAAGGCACTATATATTGAAAGTGGAAGAATTGTGAAGCCAGTGAAAGTTGCCAATGATGGGAGAGAAATAAATTAGGAGTGATTTGCTCAACATTTTACTGAAAACCCCTTGCAACTAATGGTTTTTCATTTGACTAGAATCAGATTGCAAGAATAATTATTATAATTTCGGAAAGAATGCACTCAATCAATGATATTGCAAATAGACGTAAAAAATGCAAATACACAAAAATTAACATGATCTGAAGCTTGTTATTATCACCCTTGAACATATCTGATTTTTTTATTTTTATTAATTAATTATTAATTTTTTTATTGTGCAAAACAAATTGCTTCAATTTATTTTAGGTCGCAGACCAAACCAGTATTTTATCTCTTTTTAATTCTACATTGTTTTTAAAAATTGTTTTTAACTATTTCCATCTTTTTTTTACTGTATTTATGTGTTACCAATTTACCAATTTACAATTGTTTTATTAAGGGCCATACTGTAACAGTTTTGTACTGAGTGTGATTTTTGACTTGACTTGACTTGACAAAGTACTTTTGATAATTTTTGTTTTGTTACATGTACTGCCACTCCATTAATGAATTCTTAGGAATTGATAAGCATGCACAACATATGCAACAGGACACTGATGCTATATAACACTTAAAATCTGTCATATGGTGCCATATGTAGAGTCCAGAAGCAATTTTATATGGCGCTATATGTGAAAAGATATCTAAAACTGCATGAAATTCAGGCATTTTTTAACAATTTCTGTGAGAAATTAAATATCTAATTTCCTATGCAACATTTGCATGACAAATCACACATCTATCTGATAGGAAAATTACTTTTCTTTCATTCTGTACTATTTTGAAGGCTCTATGACAAATTTCTATCAAGTTATAAGACAAAATGTAATATAAAATCATAGAAAAATAGGCGATTTCCGTCGAAATTGACAACATATGTTGAGGGCTCTTGAGGCAGGGTTTCCCTTTACCCTAGACCAAAATGAATGTGATATTTGGATTCCCCATACCCAAAAGCATGGGAAACCAAACAGGAGGCTATTAAAATCTACATTGTTTGTATTCTGAACAGGTCTAATCCAGGCTACATATAGATACATGGAGGTCACAGTGCGGCCAGTTGAACCAGAGGTGTTTATGGCAATTTATTATATATTTTTTCAATCAAATTTTTTTATAAGATACATATATATATACAATGAGAGGTACAATTCAGTTAAATTGTTTTTCTAAGTAGCCCATTACAATAGATTAAAATACATATTAGAAAATTATTATTAAAGTTTAACCGTCGACTGGTTCAACTGGCCCCAGGCTATTCTTTGAACAGAAAGAAATGTGTGAGACATGTCAAATTTAGCCTAAACATGCTATGGTCCAAGCTGAACTTGTTAGCAAAAATTAAGGACTGCAGTCCCACACTTCCCCCATCATCCTTCCAATGGTTCAACTGGCCCCAATGGATGGTTCAACTGGCCCCACCCTCGGGGCCAGTTGAACCAATTTTTAAAAAAAAATTTGAAGGCTCATTTGTCGGCCGTGGTAAGATATACACCAAAATCTGAAGTTGGGATATTTAGACAACTTTTTAAACTACCTTTTCAAACTTTGTTACCCTTGAAAGCTGTAAAAGTATGCACACAGGAGAGCAATTTCTAAAATATGGTTCCACTGGCCCCACTCTCCCCTACCAAGTTGGGAGACATAATTTCATGAAGTAACCAGCAAATTCAACAAAATTCTTTTAAAAATTTTACAAAATATTTTTTCATGATCATTTCAAAGGTCAAAATCCTGCCCAGGGGATTGCATGCCAAGGAGACATTGTGGAATTATGTACAAGTCGTAATATGATAATTTGTTTTTGTAAAAGAATTCAAATTGCTTCAGCAAGCTAAGCATTAGTTCTTCTTTTCTGTTCTATGTGCTTTGACATTTGATTATAAATTACACCGAATTGATGTGTCACTCAGTTATAGGTTTGATAGACATAAGAATTACATTGTATTTCAAAAATAATCCAATATTTCATCCATTATTTCACACAGTTATCTCGATAGTTCTTGTTGGGTTACAAGACTGGCCATTAAAACACATGAATTTACTACAGAAATAGATTTTGAATTACAAATTAAAATCTAAGAGAAAATCAATTTTGAATTTTTGAAGTTGATTTTTAAGGAAAAGCGGTGTTTAAAATGATGGTGCCAATTGTTTGGCGCAGTTAGATTGCTATTCCAGAAATTATGTGGCAAACAGCTTTAGAAATGTGCAATATTTACTGTTTATTGCTTCTCATTGCAGACGATTTCATGATTGTTGCCACTGAGACTGAATATGAATTGTTTTCTAGGACATGTTATCCAGCAGGGAAAAGTGATGTCATAAGTTTTTTGATGTCATTTTTCTTATGGAATACATGTCCTAGAAAAAAGTGCATTCAGTGTCTGTGTCTACAATCATGGAATCATCTGTAATGATACTGATGTTATAATTGTTTTATGCCATTAACACAAGATCATATTCATTATTTGATAGGCAAAAGATATTACCAGACCAATTACTTTCGCCTTACTTGACCTTAAAGAAGATCAGACAAATGTACTCAATTTGATTGTTTTTTGTTGCAAACATTCATGAAAAAATAACATTTTGAAGACATTTGTGAGTTTTTACCACAATTACTTCGGAAGCTTCTCAAATTTTAATGTCTTGCAAACTGACTCAGCGCAACACATATCACAGTGTATAATCGGATATATTTAGCTTTTAGTCAGATAATGTCCTGAAGTGAGTCTCTTCTTTGATGTAGCTCTCTTGGAAGATTGCATTTTTTTTTGGTATATGGCCTCACTATATAATTATCAACGCTTCCATTGGCTTTCCTGGGTCACACAATTTAAATTGCAGGTGCCTGATGGACACTTCTTTCATATTATAAATCAGTAGGCCTTAACTTAAGGTGGCTCGCTACTCATGTAAAAACGTCATTCACGCACATTTCCGCGCAGCCAGGCAGGCCCTATCTATGGTAAAGTAAGTCACCATTGCAGCTGAGCTCTGCTGTCACTGCTTTATCATAATTTTTTTAATTTTGAGAATTTCATGCGTCGGTCGCTTGGTTTTCTATCTGCGCAACTTCTACTAGGGTTAGAGACTTCTCGTTTGAAGCATTATATGCGATATGGAGAATACTATAAGCTGACTGACTTTCATAGATAAATTTCTATATCAATTTCCAGGCCCGTTGAGCAGTATGTCTGTATCATTATATTGTTCACTTTGTTTGGAAGCAAATGACAAAGAAATGAAAAATCCTATCTCGTCAATTTTTTTTAGCGCTATGACAAAAAAATTAAAATTTTCAAAATCAAAACTTTTGCCCCGGACCCCTATAAAAATTCTTCAAACTAAATATATTTCTCTGGAATTTTAATCTGCATTTCCATATACCTGTCTTCTTTAATTCCATGCTTCATTGAATAACATGATATGAATGACCACTGAATGGCATGGCAAACTTCACAGTAAAGAAGTTTTTCAAAATATTGAAATATTCAGGTTTTGCATGCACCAACTTTCTCCTACATAACCTCAAATATTACGAAAAAAAAAGCTGGTTGCCCAGTAAAAGTCTTACACATTCTTGCTAGAAACAATATTCTGGATCATTTTGATCTATTTTATGGAAATTCTGCCTTGGAAAGTTCACGACTCACGAGTATCGAGCCACCTTAATATGAATTTTAATACCAGGAATTTGCAGCAAAAATGAGTAGTTAACTACTACATTTAATCTCTTAGAACATGCAGAAGATGATTTGAAGGGCTGAAATGCTGAATCTGATTGAACCATTTTTCAGAATAAAATAAAAATTAAGGCAAGTACCAAATACCTGTAACACAGTAGCCAATGGCTGCATGGTCATCACACTGAGTTATCGTGAAGTTGCAGGGATGTCCTGTCCAGTTGATGCACATTTTACTCTTAAACTACAATTACCAGACCTCAAAGAACCTGTTTGTCTTTCCTTTAAGTTCAAAAGATATAAAAAAATATATGACATATTGACGAATGAGGACTTTGTCGATATGTCTCGCTCTTGAGAGCAGGGCATTTAATTAGCTTTGATAATGCCTGGTGGAATGGAAGTGATGAGCTGTCCAGAAATGGGCACTGCCATTGATAGTCATAATTTGGTGGCAAAGTGTCTAAGTTCATTTATTTTTTACTACTGCTGCCCTCTAATATGCTAACCTGTTAAATTCTTCAGCATTTGCATGCATTGTGGGATCAGATTTGTTGCAAGAGTCTTCTGGTTTAATTCCACGTGTACTGGACCTGCATGGTACATCACCAACAAAGTCTGTCTGGCACATGAAAGAATAAACGTTGTCAACAATGATTCTAAAATATCTCCAGACATTCACATACATGTATATATATAGCAATCACCTTCCCCTTTGTTGGTTAGCCATGAACCAACAATATGAAGTTGCCAAGACATTTTGATTTTTTGTAATGTTTTAAATGAGTGATGGTATTATTCGTCCTTATTTTTACTTATCCAGCGGAGAATCGTGACTTCTAAAATTAACTTGTATGCAAATAGCCATCAGCAAATTTTTCAAAACGTTATCAACAAAATTCACACTATGGTGCACTTCATAGTCCTGCAACTTTGTTTCAGCCTTCCTTGTCCACCTCCATTCAAGATCACAGTGACTGACAACTTTCACTTTAAGCGCAGTGATCAATGTTTACATGTGGCATGTTTTAAAAGGAGTCATGGCATTCAGAACTCAAAAACTTCGAGCGGACATAATTTCACCTTGAAAGTTGTGAAAGGCCTGAGCAACTGGCAGTCCTACTTTTAAAAAAATCAGCAATATTTAGTTTGCGTTTGTTCAATTGTGTATGTTTTTAAAACACATTAAGGCCTTTTCATTATTATCCATCAACCACAAAGGCAAATAGGTCAAAGCTGGCAGAACCATATGCAATGCATGCAGCTCTTCTACCACATCTGTTCTTGTATGTTTCTGCACTGAATGAACAGCTCCCATTGAAAATGCAGACTTGTAACTGGACCTGGTGCAATGACAACAAAGATGTGTCTGGCTTATTTTTTGACGCTTTGCACATTCTTCATATAACCAATTTTGCATTATTTCACATAGTTTTTTAGCGGATGGTGCAATATGTGGAGGTGGCCAATATGATATTAAATGTATGAAGTTCATAACACCAGCTCCATAGGTTTTGTCATGCAGAACATATTTTGCCTTATGAAATCAGATATTTACATTTTTGAATACTCCCCTCCCCAATGACAACTACATGACCCAAATGACCAGAATGATATTTTGTAATACAAACCTCAATGATTTGTTTAGTCTGAAATTGCCAAATTAGAGGAATATATTATTTCTGTCCAGGCATGAATCATGACTTCTATCAAAGATCTAATTGCATCACGAATAGAATTCAACAAATTCTTCATTCAAATTCAATTTGCGTCATAGTAATGTGATAGCGAAATCCCTGGGGAGATTCAAAGAAATCCATGCGTTTGTTTTCCATTTCAAATTTTGCTATTTTTTAAAAATCCAAAAGTTGAAAAATAATTTTTATGATTTATTTATGGCCAATCAAGTTGTTTTCGAATGTACGTTTTGGTCATTAAAGGGACTGGCAGCTTGTCTCGATTGTTATCTTTTCTTGCTGAGCAGGTCTTGTGTTTAAGTAAGTAGGTGAATTATGAGTTTTTTATTGTCCGGTGAGCACACCAACCAATTAAGTGTTGGTTATAATTATACACGGCTGCAACATTTAAGGACAGAGTAGAGTAGGGCAGGCCAAGAAGCCTGGGTTAGGTGAGAGCCCCCCTCCCGGTTTATATCTAAACTTACATTTTTAGTGCGTTTTCTTAATGATAGGATTGAAGCTAGAGGCGTTTTAGGTGACGTCACAAATTTTCAGGGCAAACAGCACCAAACCATAGTAGAAATTAAAGAAACAAAAAATGTGCATGGTTTTTGTAACTTTATTCTTTGAAAGGGGTTGTCAGAAATAACTTTGGAAATATTAAAAAAAAATTAATGGCTATCTGCATTGCTTCACTTTATGACCATTACATAAATATGATTTGGATCATTTTTTTTGCTTTTTAGTTCAAAATATAGAGGTCAAATTAAAATATGCGGGTTTGGGGCGAGAGGCCCCACATGATATGGGCATGAGGCCCCCTTCACTGGGGGGTCGAAGCTGCTTCAGGAACCATATAATAATGTGTACTTTACCTTAAATCTTGATAGAATAGCTAACTAAAATAGAAAAAATTTGGCCCGAAATTGAAACATGGCAAAAAATATTAAAAAATAAAAGTATGAACAGAAAAATTCTGAAATTCAAAAAAAGTGAATAGAACGCCTTAAAAATGATAGAAGAACCCTAAGAAATAACTTTTAGGCTGAATGCGCCAGCAAAAGAAATTGCCATAGGATTATGATAGGGGGGCTTCTTGCCTGATGAGTGGGGTAAGAAGGCCACTTAAAATTTTTTACAAAAATGGCCGTAACTCCTTTATCAAAATTGGTAGACATTTGTTTCACTAGTTATTTAATAGTAGAGTCAAGTGATCCCTTCCTGACAGCATAAGCATTCAAATAATCGCCCATAAAAAGTAGGTCAAATGGCACCTCGAAGTTAAGGGGTGCCGCATGCCCCGACCTACTCTATAATGGATATCTGCATTGCTTCACTTCATGACCATCACATAAATGATTTGGATCATGTTTTTTGCATTTTAGTTCAAAATAAAGAGGTCAAATTAAAATATGTGGGTTTGGGGCGAGAGGCCCAACATGGCATGGGGCATGAGTGTGGAGACCAGATCTCTGCCTCTCTGTTAATTGTGTCAGGTCAGGTCAGTTGTCAGGCAAGGTCAGGTCATGGTCAGGTCACATGGTGCTCAGTGGCCCATGACAGTGGGCAGGCCAGCCACTTCTGCTGTGAGTGAGGAGAGAGGAACATGTGTTCTGCCCTTAACTCTTTTAATTCTTTAAGATACTAATGTAAGTGGTCTTTTATATTTATACAATTGTACAATATGGGTAAACAAACTACTGGTATTAATTTGAGAAGTTTTATTATGAATTAAATTGATTTTTATTACTTAAGGCAGCTTAAGGCTGACCATGTGCTACTTAAGGCTGATAGATAATTAATTGCCAATTAAGTGAACCATGCAGTCATGTATATTTTGATCTGTCAGAAATGCTATTGAGCTATTTGGCTTGCAATTTTGCTATAAAATTTACTATTATGAATTAATATTTCATATAGTTATGTATTGTGGATTTATGGAGGTTTGTTCCCAATGTGGGTAAATTAACACAGAAAATAAGAGATTATGTTACTTTTCGTGCGTATTAATTATTGACAATTATACTTATTAATTATAATGGTATTTATAGAAGAATGTTTTGTTTTGTATTCAGGGCAATATGGAATATAGGTGAAAGTATGGAATATGGAATATAGGTGAATATATGGAACATGGAATATGGAAGTTCAATATGTGGAGTATGGAATGTTGGACTAGAAGTTTAATGTGGATTTGTGGTTTGAACATTGAATGTGGATAAGCCTAATTATGGATTAAAGGCTGAATATGGATTTGTGGATTAACAGTTGAATATGGATTAATTGCTGTATAGTTTGAAGCTGCGATTTGAACGTGAAGTTTTGAGAATACATAGTGGAGAAAAGCCGTATGAGAAGCAATGTGTGAATCCATAGTGGAGAAAAGCCATATGTGCAAGTTCAGTTGTACTTTCAGTGTGAACCACTCCTTTGATTAATGGAAACTTTATTAATAAATAGTTAAGAAAACAGTCTTGTGTTTGTTCCCAGTCATTGACACGTGACAAATGGCGAGCTTGCCAGGATCGGCTAACCCGTTGCGTGTTCATGGCTGGAACTTACATTGTGACTTCGTGGAGAACAAAGCGAACATGACAGACCATTTAAATCCATATCCATAATATTGTCATTATGTATCCTTGTGAATGAACTGCAGCTTTAGACCTAAATTCAGTGCATACTTATCCTAGTACAATATGGCCGAAATTAAACAAATCCTTGACATGGCAACTCGACTGAAGCTGGAGGGCAAAGAACTGAAAGAGTTTGTTGCCGAACAACAGGCAATACAGCGTGAGAACAGACAGTTTCGTAGAGAAGAGTTACAACATTTTAAAGACCAAAAGCAACTGGAGGAGAAGAAATTGGAATTCGAAATTTTGAAACTTCGTGAACAAGAAGAACGCCGGAAGAGTGAAGAACAGATTGCAAAGCTCAAAGTATATCATGAAGCAGAAATGAATGCGAGACGTACTCGCTTGGAAAGACAAAAGCTGAACATTGAATGCAGAAGAGATGACAACAACCGCACGTTTTACAAACAAAATTCGGACAAAATTTGCGTTACAAAGTATTGTAAATATTGTAAAAAAGATGGACATGATGTTAATGACTGTTACAAACTTGCCAGAAAGATGCAGAAAAAGAATGACTCTTACGTTAGGAAATGTTATGTTTGTGGAAGTGAAAATCATATTGCGAAAAATTGTTCAATGAGAAAAGATGGTAAATCATCAGCAGTTGTTTGTGCCATAAAATGTGTCAAACTAGACAGCGAGAAAAATGTTCAAGGTGTTGTGGAGGTGCCAAAATTGTCTAGTGATAGTTGTAGGGATGGTTATTTAGCGCAGTTCCCAAATACTTTGTCTTGTGAAGATAAAGTTTATGAATCTGGTGTAGGTTCTAGGATTGAGAATCCTGTTGTAAATACTTCTCATTGTGATGAGGAAGTTGATGCATCTGTTGGTGTTGATGCTGAGGTTGTGAATCACTCTTGTGTTATTCCTTTGTCTTTTGAAGACAATGTTAAAAAATCTGGTGTGGCAGATTCGGGGATTGTGAATCCCATTGGTGTTATTCCTTTGTCTTGTGAAGACAATGTTCAAAAATCTGGTGTGGCAGATTCTGGGATTGAGAATCCCGTTGGTGTTATTTCTTTGTCTTGTGAAGACGATGTTGAGAATTCTGATGACGTAGTTTCATTGTTTGAGAATCCCATTGATATTGTTGCTTTGTCTTGTGAAGACAATGTTGAGAATTCCGCTGATGTATTTTCAGGGGTTGAGAATCCAATTGGTGTTATTTCTTTGTCTTGCGAAGACAATTTTGAGAATTCTGATGATGCTGTTTCATTAGTTGATAATCCCGTTTGTGTTTCAATTCATAATGGTGTTGAGTTTACCATTCCAGTTGAGAAATTAGTCAGTCCTAGTAGGCGAAAAAGCTTACTCAAGAAAGCTAGAGCTCTTTATTTGCAGAAGTCTCGTGAGATAAATTTTGATCATGCTCCTGGTGAGGTGCATGGATTTTTTGGTGGTTCTTAGAGTCTATAGCGTTGGTATATTCATGAGATGAATTGTGTTTTTGATTATGAGATAATCAATTTTGATACTGAGTGTGTTGTTGGTACACCCAGTCTGTGTTTTGGTCACAAGGTGGTCAGTTCTTCTACTGAGAGTGCATGTGATGCACCCAGTTCATAGTCTGATGAGTCAGATCTGTGTGAGTGTATTTTCTTTTGATGTTGTGATAACCAAATTACCTGAGGTGTCTATTTGTGAAATTTAAATTTTGTTCTTTAAATGGGAGTTTTAATTGTCCGAATATTTTCTGTGATGTACATGTAGTTGTAGGTTTAGCAACTGGTGCAGTGAGATGCCAAAAAATGTTCCGTCATTTGTGGTTCAGCATTTTGAGATTGTTTAGTCGTTTTCAGTTTGCTTTGTTGCTGCAGAATCTTTTGTGGTTTAACATATATTACTTCTCATTATTTTATGTCTGTGAGAATTTTAAGAATATTTTTGGGAATTTTAGGAAATTCAGGGAATTTTGAGGAAATTTATGAATTTTGAAGGTGTTGATTTTTAAGTTCTTATGTGAAAATTATTGAAGATAATTTAGCAGTTGAGTCAAGTGTTTGTAAAAATTACGTTGTTGAATTTATTAGCAGAGCCTAGCTCTCCTTTTGTGTAATAATTATACTTTGTATAATTCTCTTTTAGAGGGGGGTATTGTGGAGACCAGATCTCTGCCTCTCTGTTAATTGTGTCAGGTCAGGTCAGTTGTCAGGCAAGGTCAGGTCATGGTTAGGTCACATGGTGCTCAGTGGCCCATGACAGTGGGCAGGCCAGCCACTTCTGCTGTGAGTGAGGAGAGAGGAACATGTGTTCTGCCCTTAACTCTTTTAATTCTTTAAGATACTAATGTAAGTGGTCTTTTATATTTATACAATTGTACAATATGGGTAAACAAACTACTGGTATTAATTTGAGAAGTTTTATTATGAATTAAATTGATTTTTATTACTTAAGGCAGCTTAAGGCTGACCATGTGCTACTTAAGGCTGATAGATAATTAATTGCCAATTAAGTGAACCATGCAGTCATGTATATTTTGATCTGTCAGAAATGCTATTGAGCTATTTGGCTTGCAATTTTGCTATAAAATTTACTATTATGAATGAATATTTCATATAGTTATGTATTGTGGATTTATGGAGGTTTGTTCCCAATGTGGGTAAATTAACACAGAAAATAAGAGATTATGTTACTTTTCGTGCGTATTAATTATTGACAATTATACTTATTAATTATAATGGTATTTATAGAAGAATGTTTTGTTTTGTATTCAGGGCAATATGGAATATAGGTGAAAGTATGGAATATGGAATATAGGTGAATATATGGAACATGGAATATGGAAGTTCAATATGTGGAGTATGGAATGTTGGACTAGAAGTTTAATGTGGATTTGTGATTTGAACATTGAATGTGGATAGGCCTAATTATGGATTAAAGGCTGAATATGGATTTGTGGATTAACAGTTGAATATGGATTAATTGCTGTATAGTTTGAAGCTGCGATTTGAACGTGAAGTTTTGAGAATACATAGTGGAGAAAAGCCGTATGAGAAGCAATGTGTGAATCCATAGTGGAGAAAAGCCATATGTGCAAGTTCAGTGGTACGTTCAGTGTGAACCACTCCTTTGATTAATGGAAACTTTATTAATAAATAGTTAAGAAAACAGTCTTGTGTTTGTTCCCAGTCATTGACACGTGACAATGAGGCCCCATTCACTGGGTACCTCGAAGCTGCTTCAGGAACCATTTAATAATGTGTACTTTACCTTAAATCCTGAAAGAATAGCTAATTAAACTAGAAAAAAAATGGCAAAATTGATACAGGGCAAAAAATATTAAAAAATAAAAGTATGAACAGAAAAATTCTGAAATTCAAAAAAAGTGAATAGAATGCCTTAAAATGATAGAAGAACCCCAAGAAATAACTTTCAAGCTGAATGCGACTGTAGGAAAAAAATTGCCATAGGATTATAAGAGGGGGGCTTCTTGCCCGATCTGTACAAAAATGATGGTAACTGCTTTATTAAAATTGGTAGACATTTGTTTCGCTAGTTATAAGTACTATTAAGTAGTGTCAGCTGATCCCTTCCTGACAGCACAAGCTTTCAAATAATCGCCCATAAAAAGTAGGTCAAATCGCACCTTGAAGTTAAGGGGGCTGCATGCCCCGCCCTGCTCTACATGTAACACAAGGCTGATATTTGTCTATAGTTTCTTGTAAAGAAATCGAATAATGAAAGCCAGTGTGCAAATTTTTAGTAAATCATGTTTCCCATGAGTGAAACAAAGGGCTTCTCTGAGCACTCTTCCATATGTAGGGGAGACCGGGGTAAGTTGTGCCATTTTTTGCATCAGGCTGATTTTCCGAAAAACCAAAGCTTAATCATGTAATCTGAAAATCAGACATCAAAATAAAATGCGTTGGCCAGAATTGGCCAAAGTTTCGGCAGTAAGACCATTGGGAAGGACATGGTAGGCATTTGAAAAAGTAGGTCAAGTGGCACAACTTGCCCCGGTGCTGGGGTCCATGACAAAAGCTACAAAAGCTTCGTATACTCTCAGTTTACCTTCATAATCAACATACTTGCTCATTCTTTGCAAAGCATTTATTTGTCTAGCTGCTTTTTTCGATATTACCGAAATGTGGTGATTAAAGTTTAGCTTTTGGTCAATGTGAATACCTAATAGCTTGACTACAGCCTCAGACTTGATATTATTTTCCACCTTAATTTCAAAATCTTTGTTATCACGACTGAAACATATCGCCTGAAATTTGGACGGATTAGCTTTCATGTAATTTGCCTTAAACCAGGTTAACGCTTGTGCTGATGCTTCCTCAAGTTTACTTTTAACAACTGCTAGATCCCTATGGGAATACGACAAAGTGTTATCATCTGCATAATTATATACTTCACAAGTTTTCTCTAAGTCCATCAAGAAATCATTGATAAAAATACTAAATAGGAGAGGGCCCATAAGCGATCCTTGTGGGACGCCAGTTTTTAAGTTTAGCCATTCACTCCGTATATGTCCTAGTTTTACAGCTTGCTTTCTATTACTGAGGTAATTACATTATTTCATACTTTCTTACCATGTCTAAATAAAAACTCTCAGTCTTCGTGTTAAGGTCCGTTTTGGCATTGTCCAGTCTTCTTTTCTTAGGTCTGCCAATCTGCGTTCTCTTCATTCAGAAAAAAATTGTGCAAGCTTAACTTAGTTCTGTCACTCATACAGCCTTCCTTGTGTGTATGATAAAAGGTTCTTACTCTCTCTGATGGTTTTAATCCAATTAAATTGAAGAAATGCAACAGGTGTATGTATGATATCATTCATACCCAAAAAATTGCTCATCTCATAAAAAATGAGAAACTACATAAGGGATGGCAAAGTAACTGAGATGTGACATGAAAACCATTTTCCATTGTTATTGAAGATTTTACAATTAACTGATTGTATTTCATGAAAAAAAATTATGAATATACTTTAATTCAATAAGTCAAGACAGATATAATGCAAGCAGGTATTCAATTAGTTTTTAGTTAAAACTACAAAGTCTGGGCCGCATTTCATGACTTCTGGTTTCCATGGCAACAGATAAGGTATTTATTTTTATTTTTATGACCTGATTTCTTGGGTGTTATTTTCAAATTACGTCAGCATTATCTGAACCAAATATCATGTTTCAACAGCAAATCTAGCAAAAATTATGACAAGTTGGACAGAACTTTTGAAAAACCCCTCGTATGACTGACATATTACATGAAACTAATCAGACATTTATGAGCCATTTTATACAAAAATTTTAAATGCTGAAAAAAATTGAATTATTTATTGTTTAGAGGGTGCTAAAACACTTTTTACACATGTTCCTTTCAGAGTAAGTTATTTCACAATATGTTTGGGCCTTGCCTAAAATTAAAACAAAAAAAGGTTAATAAAAAATTAATTTCTATGTCATACCATTGGCGCAACTCACTCCAATCAAAACGGCACAACTTACCCCAAATTGATTTTATGGATGAAACTTGTTGTCAAAAATAAACAAACAACGCAAATTGAAATCTCACAACAGTAATGTCTAGATATACCACCTAACTCCATCCTACCAGAGGGACATCATCTTATTACAAATACCAAATGACTGAGAAACAAGAATGTTAGTCCTTGGCACTTCAGATTTTCAGCAACAAAATTGAATTTATGAGTGAAGCTTTTCATACCATTACATTTGGTAATTTTTTTCTTGGTGCCTAATGATGTTGACCAAGTGGGCATACATGGGTGGCATTGCCTTCTTTGCCTAGTTCGCAAGTCTTAGAGTTAATTAACTGTTCGTAAATACAAAAACTAGATGCACAAATTAAAAGAAATGATGCCTAGTGTGCTACCCTTTGTACTGTGCTTCTGCACTAAATGTACTGCAGATTCTCACCAGTGATAAGATCAAAAACCTTTGATGAATAAATAAAATGCACTGCCATTGCGAACACAGAAGCTTTGCTATCTTCTGAGACAGGACTCTAACTTTCAATGAATTGGCTCAATTATTTGTACATGTCACGATAACAGCAAAACTGCATAAAATGTCACTAGTTGATCAGATGGAATTCATTTGTTATGAAATTATTAGTCCATAGGAAAGAAGATGATTGGCAGAAATTAAACTCTTCAAGAAAATAAAAGTGGATCTTCTCTAATATGACAGCTCTTATTATCTTTACACCAATTATCGTTTCTACTGGCGATTACTGATTATGAAGAAATAACGCGCTCTCCACCAGGTGTCCACGAAGCTTTATTCTTGTTCATGGTTAGGGGGGAGACCATTTTTTAAATATCCAGGGTGGTTGCAGTTTTTAGAAAATAAATAATATCTCGCTCAGTTTTGATGAGACAAATAAACTCGTATTGGGCGAACTTGAAATAAATAATTTCTGGTGCGGGTATTTCTTAGTGTTGTTTGATTTGGGAATGAATATTCAGAGACTTTGCACGCTGGAAATAAATAATAACTGCGGCAGTCACTGTGAAGTAAATAACTTCCCGCCGAGGAAAGCTCCAAAACCCCCTCTCCGATTATTAAATGGCCACTCCCTTAGGACACTGAGTTAATGCATGATGAAATTCTCAACAACCGTAATTTACAAGATCCCCATTTGTGGTCACATTTAAATTAACTTAAGTTTCTGAACTGTTTACTTGGCAGAACACGCACTTCACGATCTGTCGTGTGGAGATGCCATGATCTTCATGATTGCATGATTGAACCACCTTGAATTTCTTTGAAAGCAGCCATGCAAAAAACAATGTTTGAAAACACAAAGTTTGAATCATGCAGGTGGATAAAACTTCAAGAGGGAATGGGACTTTCATATGAATTTAAATTATGAGCAAATGAATATCTATGCTTGAAATATGCCAGAAGTGATGGTGTTTCGAAAAGCAAAAAGCAATTGACACCAAACATTCATGTATCTGCATGTCAGAGATCAATTGCATTGAATGAACACCATAGAAATTCTATGATGAACACTTGTTGGCATCAGCAATTTTTTTACACAAATACATTTTTGATTGTTGCCTTTCTGGCATGGCCTGATTAATGGACACCGATAACTCATAACACAGTAAAATATGCGAGGCTACAAAGAAAGCTTATCATTTGTTGTCTCATTATATCAATTTAGAAGTGCTGTATTGTTGCAAATTGGTTTATATCATAAAAACATGAAAATTTGAACAGTGACAATTATTTTTTATAGTAATAATATATTACAGATGATTTTATATTTGTAGACATTTGAGGTAGAAAATACATCATTTTTCTTACAATTTTCATTGGTCGAGAGAAGGTATGACACCTCTCCTGAAAAGTGACATAGCGTTTTACACGGGTGACCATGGCATTTTAAGCCATTGATATCTTAACAGGGACTGACTTTAGCAGTTTCAAGTGAGAGTTTCAGTTTGTGTTTCACACATTTTTAGTACACACATTTCTGCAAGTAAAATACTGCATTCCGACGATTAGGATCAGGTGATCCACGCAATGACTGTTTATACAGAAAATACAAACGTATAACTTAATTATGAATGTTTTCTCAGAGGAGTGGCTCAGCTCAGACGGCAGGACTATGGGCCACAAATTGCGGGTTGGGAGTTTTGTTGGAACTTTCTGTCAAAAATGTATACCCCCTTTGGTTTCATGCTTATTTGTACCTCTCATGCATTTCATGTGGATTCTTAGTATGTCACCTTTTCTTTTATAAAAATTTTATACCCCCCCCCTTAAGCATGTTTTAAGTAATAAGTACCCCCCTTGAAACATGTGTGAAAAATTGGTGCTCCATCGGGCGAAACTCCAATTCCCCTCTAGTCATAAATTCTATATAGTCTGTAAGGCACATAGATTCTGGACAAAAGTTAAAAATTAGTAGGCCTACTGTCCCCCTTGAAGCATGTAGCACCCACTAAGGTAAAACTCCCATCTCCCCCTCAACAAAGTCATAAATTTTGAATAGTCCCTTACTGATACCATAGACAATGCCTTAGGTCAAGGCATGACAATTTAGTGTAAATAGATGTTAGGCCATTCAGAGTTAGCTTGAAACTGTTTTAATATTAATTGAAACAATCAAAAGTTGTACACAGGAGTGTGAAATACAACAGTTCATGAAGAAGTGAAACAGTTCATGCAGATTGCGGTTTGACGTGTGAGGACAACTGCGATAATACCAAGTTGGCCTTTGCTGTATACGAGGGGCGTTCAGAAAGTTTGTGGGTTTTTTTATATGGACACTTATTTTCAATCTAGAACAATGAATTTTTTACAGGATAAAATTCAGCAGACTTGGAGTGGGTTTCTAAAATTTTGGAACATTTGGACATTTTTAAGTCATTCTGTGGTTGCCATGGAAACAGAAAGTTTGGCTAGGTGGAGCAGGTAGTACGGAGATCAGGAAAATCAATGAATTGCTGCTGAGAAAGATTGACAATATTTGACACAAGAAATATGATATTAGTTTCTAAATATACTTTCAAGCATACCAAATATTTGTATTCTTACAGCGAACCAATGTGGGAAACAGTGGCGTAGCCAGAAATCCATGAGTGGGGGGGCCAAGGGGGGGCCAGGGTCTGAACTAGGGGGCCAACCTTTCGCGGCATTTTTGTGACATTTTTGCGGCATTACATGGATAAAAATTGACACTGTGTTACAAAACTTCTTTACGAATGAATTTGCAATTGAACGTCTTATCTTTTGTGACTAATAAACAAAATGACCATAGCCTACATCTCATACTCACACAAAAATCTGTTTTGAACTATCAAAAAATAATGAAACAGATTCTATGGTTCCGATATTGAAAACATGACAATGACACCTCATCAATTATCATGAGTCACAAAGAGTATCTTTTGCAGTGAAATGGTCCTCTTGTTTTTCTGTTTTTTTGTTTTTTTTCATAACTATCTTTGCAAGTTTTGAGTATATTCCAGCTTAGAATGCCCTCTTTTTTACACATAGGTCTAAATCGAAAATTTATGAAAGTCCTTTTAATGGAAATCTACCCAACTCCTCAAATAGGCCTAAAAGGTAGTAGCAATTTGTGCAAATGACAGAAATATACCAAAAATGTAGGGAAATTCCATGCATGTATGAAAAATTCAGCAGTTTGTACAAATCACTCTGGTAAATCAGATTTGTTCAATTAGAAAACTTTCAAAGGAGCATTATTTTTTTATCTGAGCAATGGCCACAGAAAGATTTTCTCAAAACACCCTGATTTTAGATATTGCATGAAATCTCCAGAAACGTAGGCATACTGGAAGGGAGAGTAGTCACCCTCCCCCAAAAATCTTGGGAAACACTAAGGTTTGGGCAAAAAGCCAAAACAATTTGGGCAGATAATTGAATTTAAACATTGAATAAACATAATTAAGAATCAATAGTTTCAAAGAAATTTCTTTTGGAATAATTCCGAATCTAGATCCTGATATTCGGGCAAATGTCGCTCACACTGTTAAAAGGTTTGCCTGCGGTACATATTGCTAGATATATTCAAATAAGGATATTACAAATTATCAAATGCCTGAGAACTTTTCAAAGGGCAACTATCATTCTAGAGAAAATGGGTATTTAAGTGAGCGCTAGCGAGGGCCACAACTTTAGATGGACGTGTTCCAGCGACTGTTGCTGATCCAATAATTTTTTTCAAAATTTTCAAATCTCAAATGGGGGGGCCGATGGGGGGGGCCACTTATCCATTTGGGGGGGCCCTGGCCCCCCCAGGCCCCCCCATAGCTCCGCCACTGGTGGGAAAGCACTCCTGCATGCCAAATTTGGCAAGAGCGATTCAGGCGCCAGAATTTGAGTCAGGACTTATGACAAAGCATGGATTCACTGGTATGAGCAAGAGACCTAAAGGGACAGCATTATCCATCCCAGCTATTCCTTTGACATATAGCTTTACATAAGACCTGTTTTTCCATTACCTTAATCACTGGGGGCTATAGTTTCAGGCACTGGAGGAGAAAAGGCTTTGGAATACTGAAATGCTTTCACATAAACTTTTCCTGGAATGCTTCAAAGAACATTTATTTCAACATGTCAGGTGCATGAATTGATGCTTTTGTAGTACTTGCGAGTATTTTTAAAAGGTAATATTATATTTCTGGTGTTAATTATTGTCAATCTTACTAATACATGTGGCAGAGTGAGGTCTCTCTGAACCACAATTCATTGATTTTCTTGATCTTCGTACTACCTGCTCCACCTAACTAAAATTTCTGTTTCCATGGCAACCACAGAATGACTTAAAAATGTCCAAAAGTTTCAAAATTTTGGAAATCCATTCCAAAACTGCTGAATTTTATCCTGTGAAAAATTCATTGTTCTAGATTGATAATAAGTGTCCATATAAAAAAAAGCCGTGAACTTTCTGAACGCCCCTCGTACTATTTGTCAAAATTATGACATAATTTTTCCAGCAAACATCACTTGCGTGAACCAAGCTGAAAAAAAGTGACACACAATGGGCAACTTGACCAATCACCAGGCAGGATTTTCTGATGTAAGACCAGAAATTTTGCAAAATATTTTGTTATTTGAGAAAAGTCTACAAATATGAAATCATCTGTAAGCTCCTCAGGCGAAAATAAGATGACAAGATGTCAATCATGAACTTAATCAATCTAACATTCGACCTCCTCCACATGTTGCACCATCAGCTAAATAAATTCCAATCTTAAAAAGCAAACAAACAGGATTATGAAGAATGTGCAGTGTGTCAAAAAATAAGCCAGACAGATCTCTGTTGCTAATGCACAAGGTCCAGTTACAAGTCTGCAGTTTTTAACAGGAGCCTTTTTTTTTGCTCAAAGGAAACTTTAAAAACAGATCTGGTAAACAAGCTGAATGAAACTGTAATGCAGATTTCGAAATGTTTGACAGGTGCTCGATTGTAAGGCTGAAACCATATGGGATTGAATTTATCAGAAAATGAACACGACATACTTGCTGATTGTTTCAACCCATTTTGACAAATTGGAGGACTGGCAATTTCTATAAAGTAAAATTATCCGCTTATACATGTACATGTACATGCAGCCATATAGTTCTAACTGTCCAAACATTGCTGTGATGAAGAAGTAATCAGTTTTAAGGATGTCCATCTGTGAAGATGCCAAGATTTGAGAGGCGAATTATTTTCAACATCCAGGACTCAACAATTGAAGCACTTGAGCTTGTCGCCTCGGAATTAAGCATAGATCTTGTACTAAGCCATCGTCTCTCACAGCAAAACAACAAAATCACATGCATGTCATGTACATGTAGGTGATATAAAAACATTTATTCAAATTACCAAGAAAAAATAAGAATAGAATAGCAACAAAATATTGCAACAGAAAGCATTTATTCCAAGGTAACAGAATATTCAGACCAAAAATTACCAACAAGATGATGCCAGAATATTTATAAAGCAAAGTTAAGCGTACAAAGCCGTACATGTAAATTTTGAGAGATAGCAACCTTTCTCATCAAAGATGAAGATAACAGAAGTACGATGTATGTGTTGTACAATAACAGGCATAAGTAGATTATGTAATTTTTATGATGCAAGGTTATGGAAATGCTGAATAAAATTGCAAGAATGATTTCTGATAAAGCGAAAAAGGTAAGTCTACAAAAATCAATTTCGACTGTTATTTCAATTCATTTACTAATTCCTTTAAAATTTCAGACACTTGTCTCAAGTCTTTCAAAAAGGTTGTGTACTGGTAAGCTGTTCTCTGCACAATAAATAAAATCCTTGAATGGCTTAAACAAGCAAATTCAATGGGGGGTGAGGCCACAGACAAAAAACAATCAGAAAATACAAGGGGCCACAAATAGATGTACACTTCAACACATTCTGCACACCAAAGGAAAATATCATCACATGCCGTGGTACGCTCTGTGTTTATTGTGCCAAACATGAAATTTCACTTCAAAGAGCTTTGCCATGAATGTGTCTTGTGGTTCACCATTTGTGGTCTGACTTAAATAAAATTGCGAAAGTATTTAAAATGCTTCCTTGGCTGAACATGAACTTCATGATCTTTTCTTTTGGAGATGTCATGTTTGAACCACCTTGAATTCCTTTGACTGCAGCCAAGCAAATAACAAAAATGAGAGGCACAAAGTTTGAAACATGCGGGTGAATGAAACTTTGAGACGGAAACGTGATTTTCATATAAATTGTGAGCCTGTGACTTTGAAACCAGCTTTTGAGCTACATGAGACCTTATCACTTTTTTAGCAGGCTAATTACCCAGCAATACTGGTATCATGAAAAACAAAAGGCAATTGACACCAAACATATACCTATCTGTTCTCATGTCACCGATCAAAAACATCATAATGCGAATGAACCTTTGTTCGCATCAGCAAGTTTTACATATTATCAAAAACATCTTACATCCACCAGAAAAGAAAATTCAGGTTGACGTAATCAGCTTCTTTACACCAAACATACTTAAAGATAAAGACCAATCTTATCCAAAGATGCACTTTAGATGCATTAAAAACTTTATTCAGTTGGTCTGGCGAAGAAACCTAGACTTTATTAAATTTAATGGAGACCGGCAGGTCTAAATATGGTAGGAGCTGTACTCACACAGGGATATATACTAGGCAAATCTTGGGGATGGGGCAAGCTGTCAAAAAGTGGCACCGTGATTATGACGTCATTACTGAATGAGACACAATGGCAATGACGTCATAACAAAAGTCTGCAATAGGTGACGTCACTTTTATCATGACGCTATAAATAGATCAGTCCATTGAATGCGGAGATGGTGACGCTACCCAGTCATGCCCCTCCAGTATACCAGCCACGACTTTTGAAGCAGTGTTTTGGTCTTAAAGACACACAGAGAAGTAATTCTATGTGTCAGGCAATCCAGAATAGCAATCAAGACTTCACTAATTGCCCTTGCAGCTTCTTGATGCTTTAGATGCTTTTCTCAATAACAAACGTTTTTATCACTCTTCTAAATAGCTTATGATAACAAATAGCAAATGAGAGCTGTCATGCATGCGCATCGGACAAGAAGACAAGAAACTTTACTCCAGGGGGGTCAACAACCGAAAGGTTACGGCCCAACCCAGTTACGAAGTTACGAAGTCTATTGCAATTCACACCTTTTGAGCTTTCTCTTGAAGCAGCATCACCTTATACATATCATAATCCAATACAGTGGCGGAGCTATGGGGGGGCCTGGGGGGGCCTGGGGGGGCCAGGGCCCCCCCAAATGGATAAGTGGCCCCCCCATCGGCCCCCCCATTTGAGATATGAAAATTTTGAAAAAAATTATTGGATCAGCAACAGTCGCTGGAACACGTCCATCTAAAGTTGTGGCGTTCGCTAGCGCTCACTTAAATACCCATTTTCTCTGGAATGATAGTTGCCCTTTGAAAAGTTCTCAGGCATTTGATAATTTGTAATATCCTTATTTGAATATATCTAGCAATATGTACCGCAGGCAAACCTTTTAACAGGGTGAGCGACATTTGCCCGAATATCAGGATCTAGATTCGGAATTATTCCAAAAGAAATCTCTTTGAAACTATTGATTCTTAATTATGTTTATTCAATGTTTAAATTCAATTATCTGCCCAAATTGTTTTGGCTTTTTGCCCAAACCTTAGTGTTTCCCAAGATTTTTGGGGAGGGTGACTACTCTCCCTTCCAGTATGCCTACGTTTCTGGAGATTTCATGCAATATCTAAAATCAGGGTGTTTTGAGAAAATCTTTCTGTGGCCATTGCTCAGATAAAAAAATAATGCTCCTTTGAAAGTTTTCTAATTGAACAAATCTGATTTACCAGAGTGACTTGTACAAACTGCTGAATTTTTCATACATGCATGGAATTTCCCTACATTTTTGGTATATTTCTGTCATTTGCACAAATTGCTACTACCTTTTAGGCCTATTTGAGGAGTTGGGTAGATTTCCATCAAAAGGACTTTCATAAATTTTCGATTTAGACCTATGTGTAAAAAAGAGGGCATTCTAAGCTGGAATATACTCAAAACTTGCAAAGATAGTTATGAAAAAAATAAAACAAAAAAAAAAAACAAGAGGACCATTTCACTGCAAAAGATACTCTTTGTGACTCATAATAATTGATGACATGTCATTGTCATGTTTTCAATATCGGAACCATAGAATCTGTTTCATTATTTTTTGATAGTTCAAAACAGATTTTAGTGTGAGTATGAGATGTAGGCTATGGTCATTTTGTTTATTAGTCACAAAAGATAAGACGTTCAATTGCTAATTCTTTCGTAAAGAAGTTTTGTAACGTGTCAATTTTTATCCATGTAATGCCGCAAAAATGTCACAAAAATGCCGCGAAAGGTTGGCCCCCCTAGTTCAGACCCTGGCCCCCCCTTGGCCCCCCCACTCATGGATTTCTGGCTACGCCACTGATCCAATAGAGTGTCTGTATAAATATAAGAAGGTTAAATTTCAATTCAAAACAATGGTATATCAGATTCAACTAGGTACTTATCACTGCATGACAACTACATAAAACCCTGGGCACTAGAATTTGTGCTTTAAACCCAGGCATTTTAATGGTCACAACATCTTACATTTATATTTATTATCTTTATCATTATCTTTTTAGCTCATTGCTTTTATACATGTACCTTTTACCATGTTATCACTGTACTGACTGTGATATATGTTTTTCCTCATCTATGGGGGGCTCAATAAATAACAAGAAAATGTTTTTCGGAAAAAAATATAGCCGATATTTGTAGTTATAATTTTTTTTGCGAGATAATGGGATTTTTAAAAGAGATTTGTTGAGGAGTTGATGAGAATTCCATTTACAGCTTCAATTCAATGCTGCAAATTCTTTCATGTCTGATCTCTTTCATAGCCTTTCTACCTATAGATCTGTCTACAGATCTTCTGCCTGTCTATTATATCTATTATATCTATTATATTTATTTAACCATCTGACAGATGATCTGTGCTATTGGCAGCTCTAAAAGATCTCCTCTGCTCCATGAAAAGAGCCTCAATGTAGTTGTGGTCTTTTCTGGGAATCTCAGCTGCAGCAAGGTCACACTGACATTTCCCCAACATGTCTAAATTTAGCCCAGGGTTTCCCCAAAGTTGCACAAACTTTGATGACGTGTCTTCACACATGTTTGCTTATTTCCATTGACAAATCCACCTGGTGGACTCTTGGTGGTGAACATATATATATATATCCGCCTGTGGCAAGTAGGTTACTTCACATATCCTGTATTGCTAAGGGCCTGGGCATCAGCTAAAAAAAAATAAAAATAAGGTGGAACATGCTCAATGGCAATCCATGCAATCTTTGGAGGATGTGATCCACTCAATCAAAATTGACATAGTTTGATTAGTTTCTTCTAAATTAGTTTTAATAGGCCCTATAGTTAAGGTCAGGATTCAAGTAATAAGTTCTGAATGATTGTGCCTCTAAGGTTTAGCTCAGCTTTGCCCCTCTGCTTTAATAGCATAGTTGCAGTCAAGGAAATATATGTGATAAGTGACTTATTTTTTTTGTCTCATGTCTGCGGTATCCTTGGTTTCTTCATATTGATGTCACAAAATACAATAGCCAGAGGGATACATTCTCTTAATGATTAATCCATCAAAGTTTTGATTCCCAACTACAATGTATATTAGCTTTTGAGCAGCTTTTTTGGCCTATAAGTGAAAATCAAGTTGGTAAGTTAGTCACTTTTGACCAGGCGAAAGTCAAGTGACACAAGTATAACTGAAGTCACTGAAGTGAAGTTAGCTGACGTCACTAAAGTGAAGTTAGCAGGAAAGTCTCAGCGAACTTGGTGAGAATTGGCAAATTTTTTTCTAATGAAGCCTATAGACATAGACATAGACAATCTTTATTTCTTTTCGGTTTTTAAAACAAATTACATTAGTCAAAAGCATAAGACTAGTGTCACCGAAATTTAAAGTCAACAACATAAAATTAAAAACTTAAATACATATAAATGAAAAAATAATAACAGACACAAATAAGTCAAATAAATGTGTAAACAACAAAGTAAATAATTAATTATCACTGTCATAACATGAGGTAAAACATATAATTATAAAACAGGGTTTGGCAATCATAGTCTGTTATTTAGACTTATCAAGTCTATGCTTCTTATCTTATTTTTAAAAATATTCAGGTTTTCTGCACTTTTAATGTCATTTGACAGACGATTCCAGAGTCTCGCCCCTGTGTACGAGAAGCTCTTCAGTCCATAGGATGTAGTGTTGCAGCGTTTTAGGACAAGTTGATGTTTCTTCTGAAGATCGTACGGTGTTTGTTTTTTCACAAACAATTCTTTAACATATTTTGGAGACAGAGTATGTTCATCCAGAGCCTTGTAAACCTCTATCAAAATACAAGAGAGCCTGGACTCTTCAAGGCTTTTTAATTTTGTCCTTTTCAAGGCTTCATCATAGGAAGTGTAGTCTTCTTGCAGAACAATTTTTAGCCCTCTGGCTTGCAATTTCTCCAACTTGTTGGTGGTGGTTTTGTTGCAGAAGTGCCACACTACTTTGCTATACTCGAAGTTGCTGGCTATGAAAGTTCTAAAAACAGTGAGCCGTGCTTCAAAATTCAGATATCTGGCTATACGAGCAAAGGCTGTTAATTGCCAAGCAACCATTTTACAGACTTGTTTGACATGAAGACTGTAATCTAACTTTTTATCTAAAGTGACTCCTAACAATTTGACACTTTCTAGATTTTCAATGCTTAAATTGTCTACCTGCAGTCTGTAAGAATCTTTTCTAGAACCAAAAACAATAAACTGAAATTTTGCAGGATTTGCCTGCATGGTATTTTGTTTAAACCATTGCATAACAAGAGCAGTGGCATTAGATAATCTAATTAACAAGGCATCGCTACTTGGAGCAGAAACAGAGATTGAATTATCGTCAGCATAGTTTGCAATGGTGAAATCTTCGTTGGACATGAGTAGGTCATTTATAAAGAAATTAAAAATGACAGGACCTAAAATCGCCTATGATAAGCAGGGAGGAGGAGGGGAGTGAAGGGCTCTGTGCATGGAACAGGGGCACGTAATATTTCTCAGAACAGTTTGACAGAAATAGCTGGAATATGTGAGGACATGGCATGTTAATTGAACAGTGACTGTCTAGTATTATCATTCATTATAGTTCTAGTTTTTTTTATCTAGATTCATTTTAAACTTTAAGTCTTTCATAAGATTTATGCAGCTGGTTTTAAAATGTTGAAACGTTTTGTGTTATTATATTAATGCAAATTTTGAGTTATGCAACAATTTTTTTAAGAGCAACAGTTTTAAATTGCAAATGTACGTGGATCTTTGTCCTGTGGTCTCTCTATGCTTTGGCATCATCATATTACAATGAATATCTTTCTATCTTATTAGGCCTTTCACAGTTGTCTCTGGGTTTTGTGACCGCTTGTAATTGGACTCACTTGTCTGATGTGACCAACCTCATCAAAATATGTTTTGCCTCGAGGAGAGGCTGCATGCTTCTTGGAAATATGTAGATAGATACATGTAGATACTAGATACATCACCTCCTTTTCACTTGGTGCAATCATAGATGTGTGGATACAGAATGTTGTAAGTTGTGAACGAATGCAGGTGACACATCGTGACAGTTACAAATAATTGAGCCAATTTATTGAAAGTCAGACTATTACAAAGCTTCTGGGTTGCTTTTAGCAGTACATTCTCTCAAAGGTGCTTAATGTTATCACTGTTGGGAATAGATGGTGCATTCAGTGCAGAAGCTTGGTATGAAAGGCTATGCACTCATCTTGATCACTTTGATCTTGACATTAAGTTGTCAAAGTTATATACAGAACAGTTACTTCTTGCTGCATCTCATATGAAAAGCAATATCATTTTATTAGTGTGACAATTGATATGTTCAATAGGTTATCTGCATGTTATTATCCTTCCAAGAAGTATGTAGAGAGTGATTTGTTTTATGATGCAGGTCTATGACATCACCAATAGGCGTTCCTATAGCTTGCAAACCATCTGTACATTCTGACACAAAATTAACAGTATATGTATTGGAGCTGTGCCATAAAACAATTTATATTTTGTCAAATGATGTCCTTTGAATATGTCAGAAAACTGAATAATACAAATAGTAAATTCCAACTTAATATAATACAAAAAGACATGACTGATTCTATGCTGGAACGGTAGAAAAGGCTGAGAATAACAGAGTCCACTTTCAAGTTAACTAGGCGCCTCTGAAACACACTCTCTGAAAGCTTTTTCTATGCTGATGTTGAATATTCTCAATAAAAGTCAACTTGTTATCGATGTAACTCTCAAGATATTTATAGCTGTTAACGATCTGGACATTTTCATACTTAACACTCGAAGCACCACGAACAATACCTGAAATGTTCCTGAAGTCAAAAGTTAGTTCCATAGTCCTATTCACATCCAGGTTAAAATGGTTAAGATCGCTGTATTCGACAAAGGTCCTGACTTGTTGCCTGTACTGGCTGACATCTTCATTTATAATATTTCCAATTATCACAGTGACATCAGCATTTTTTATCACTCACTTCACAATTATCAAAATTACTCACACAGTCATTTATATATAAAATAAACAAGAGAGGAGATATAACAAAGCCTTGAGGGGCACCGGTGTTGGTGAAACTGAGGTATATTTGTAAGGTACCTGTATATCCATTTGATTAAGTTGGAATTTACTATTTTTCTAGACATTACCAAACATACTGGCATACTCATTTCTCAAGAATATTTCATATTTTGTAAAAAGGATGGTGTCTATTCTGCATGACAGAAAGACTCAGCATGACAACGAGACTAATTAAGGAAGAAATTTGAATCTCAAATTTTAAAGTATCAATTTCCATTAATGAAATTGAATTAAACAAGGAATTGAAAGTTATTTGTGACACAATTAAATCAAAAGGAAATCACAATTCCTGTAGGGATGAAGATGTTGAAAACATAATTTTGTTTGAAAATCAAAGCAAAATATTTTAAGTTATGGAGGTGACAACTAGGGATGCCATCTTATTAAATATGAGGGCTATAACCATCAAGGTTCAAACAATCTCTTAGGACCGGGTTTCACCAGTGCAATTTTTGTTCAATGAATGACAAGGTTCATTTAGATTGTGAGAGCTGGTACATTATGTGCTTACCATGCAAGAGAACAGACAACAGATGAATGAATGGCTGGTCACCCAAGTTCTCGTAAAATAGAACTGTCCAGTTCAGGCCACATTTTACTCTCTCCAACCACAATTACCAGACATCAAAGAAACTGTTTCTCTGTACTTCAAGTTCAAAAGATGTAAAAATATGACATATTGACGAATGGAGACCAAGTCGATATGTCTCGCTCGTGAGCGCGGGACATCTAGCTTTGATACTGTCCAGTGGAATGGAAGTGATGGCTGTCCGGAAATGGTCACTGCAATTGATAGCCATAATTTGGTGGCAAAGTGTCTAAGTTCATTGATTTATTCCTTCTGCTACTCCCTAATATGCTAACCTGTTAAATTCATGCAGGTTGGAATTATTCTCTTTACATGAGTCTCCTAGGTTTACCGTCTGCTCGGTGATATGATGCAATACATGTGGTTTCCTAGTGTGTGTTCGCATAAACATTAAAGAAGAATGCAACTTGCAAAGGTAAAAATAACCGAGTTTAGATACAAGAAATCTGATGGAAAAAGAAATTAACACCGGGACATTTGACTTGGGAGAATGTCATTGTTGTGAAATTCTGAATATTGAAGAAAAGGAACAGTTTATGAATTATAATTTTTAAACAGTGACAATTTCTATCATATTTGTTTAGTGAACAGAGACAGGTAGAGATAATGCTGCATTATGTAAGGTTTCCAGAACCTTCTTGGAATAGCCAATTAGCCATATATAGTTCCTTGGCACATGTAAATATCAGACAACTTTGACTGGCCATATATATCCAAGGAGCTGCTTCAAGCAAGAGGTACCCACACTTCAAGATACATAGGTGTCATTGCTTAAAACAAAATTACTTCATATACCATATAATTCATTATGGTTGATTGCTAGAGATGAAATTTTAAAATATTTAGAGAGCTTTGTTGAATGTTCTTGTGATTCATGCAACATTATTATTGTGGTCACAGTTTAATTTAATTATAAAATATCTAAAATGTTTGGCTGAACATGCACTTGGTGATCGTTTCTTTTGGATATGTTGTGTTCCTTTTGATGGAATGCTTGAACCATGTTAAATTTCTTTGACTACCTCCATGCTAATAACAAAGATGACAAGCGCATATTTTTAAACATGCAAGCAAATGAAACTTTGAGAAGGAAATGTGACTTTCAAATGAATTGTGAACCGGTGACTTTGAAAACAGCTTTTGAGCTACATGAACCCTGTCACCTTTTTCCTGGCTAATTTTTCAGCAGTAATGGAATCATGAAAAACAAAAGGCAATTGACACCAAACATATCTCATGTCATCGATCACATTAATTTTTTCTTCACAATAGGTTATATATGCATGTCAACATTTAGTGTTCCTTTGTGATGAGAATCTGCGTATTAATAATTACAAATTTGATAATCCAGTCAGGTCTGGAATTACAGTCCACCTCTGTCATATAAAATTAATTATTTCACAAAAAGTATATAGGGGAACGAGGGGCAAAATGGAGCGGCGGGGCAAAATGGTTTTTTAAGTTTTCTCGGAACGTTTTGACCTGCCTTCTAATTTTTCAGTTGGAAAATAAAATAGGACACATGACCAACTTTTCCTGAGAGTTTCGTTGATGAGAACGTTACAGGTATGCAGCTATGTTAATTTGAAGTTTTTTATTGAATTTCTTTAAAAAATCATAATTTTTGGAAATGGTGTAATACCTCCAATGACGTTCCCAGCCAAATAATTCATAGTCAGTGTTATTAGAGGACTACTAAGCTTGCGTATTAAGCAAAAAAATCTAGTCTGGTGCTTAGTCATGCATAAGTAGGTCATTATTTATCTACCCTGCATGGTTGGGGCAAGATGGAATCCTCCTGTGGGGGCAAAATGGGACGCACAAAAAAGCAATCCCAGTCTAGAAAAGGTTGGAGCTTGATATTGGGTCAATTCAACCATGACATTTGAGACATTTGATACACTTTATGGCCGTATAACAGACACAATTTGAAAAATCACAAGAGATTTGTGGATCTGCTCCATGTCATCAGTAATACCTTGAGGATTTAGGCTTAGTGGTAAAACCCTGTATTGCTGAAACTGAATAGAATGTAACTGCCTTTCAAAAAGCATAGTCAAATCCAATACCAGTTTAAATTGTTATATTATTAAGAAAACTCTGAAATCATAGTTATGTTAATATTCATAAAAATGTCATATTTTCACAAAATTTAACTAATTTTGTTTCTTTTGTAACCTAATGTTTACGGTTAAATAATGTGTCAAATAATTACATAGAATGTAGAATTACTAGCATCACTTCCTAGCTATAATTGCATCCTGTATTGAGATGTTGATTTCATAATTTATTGCTATGTTTACTATTAGTATTCTGCAATATTCTCACATTGCAATGACATGAATTAATGCATTTTTGTATGTCAACATGCTTTTTAGTTAGAATATTATCAAAACAGCTGATTTATTGCAAAACTTTTGCAACTTTATTTCTTCCCATTTTGCCCCATATGAAATTCCATTTTGCCCCAAGCATGGGGCAAAATGGAATAAAGTAGCATTTTTGAAAATAGGGGAAAATTTGAATTGGAACTATTAAAAAAGCACTTTTCTGTGTTTGAGCAAGTGGTATTGGTACTCCTTCATGGATCACACCTTATTTGGCATTCGCATGATATACCACCTTCGTGCAGTGAGCCTTCGAAGTTAGGTGGCCCGTTTTGCCCCTCGTTCCCCTAAACTGAACCAAATAAAAAACGCAAAACTATTTCCAGGGCTGTATTTTTCTGTATAAGCTTCAGATGGGCTTGTGAGTGTATGCATATGTGTAATCAGGTGTCAAAGGATTCTGCTGCATAAAATCACTAAAATGTGTCAATTTTTTGCATGTCTGTGGCCAAGTTTGTCACATTAGGGTATGGCCAATGGACCGAAAAGTTACACACCCTGTAGAGCAAATTTAATGATTCCATGTTAAAGTGTGAAGAAAAAGATGCGAAATGCCATAAAATTGACTTAAGCTGGCACCACTTAACTTGTTAAAAATTAAATTTTTGAAAAGTCAGGTCAGAGTTTGTCACACACAATGCTATTCAAATGAAAAAGTGCAACTATGGAAAGAAGTCGTTCAACAGCCTATTCGATAACTGCGGAATGGAAAAGGGTCAGGGTCCATCAGAAAGACCTTACGCTACCTGTGTAACAGCTGCAGAGGTAAAAATCAGTATTTTCTGTGCCATCCTTGTGCTGTTCTCACAACCACCCATCTAACCCCGTAGGAAAAGCATGAGGAAGGCACTCATGGCACTGCTGTTTGTGCAAGCTTGCTCTACAGGTTGTGCAAGGTCCTTTTAATCAACGCTAAGCATTTTCACTCTGTTGCATTTGTACAGGCTGTTCGAGGACCTGTTTCTGTAGTTGCATTGATTCACTGGAATATCATTGTGTGTGAGAAACTCTGACATGACTTCACAAAAAAAGAAAATTTCCACAATTTTAGTGGCATCATTTGAAATGAATTGTGTGGCCTTTTGCATCATTTTTTTCAAACTTTAACATGAAATCATTAGATTCGCTCTACGGGGTGCCTGACACCCCAGTCCATTGGTCATACCCCAATGTGATAAACTAGGGGGCAGATGTGCCAACAAAGGTCCGAATTGAGTGATTTTATGGAACTGAGTCCTTTGACACCTGGTTAGAGTAGCGCGGGGCATGCAGCCCCCCTTAACTTCGAAGAGCGATTTGACCTACTTTTTGTGGTCGATTATTTGAATGCTTATGCTGTCAGGAAGGGTTCACTTAACTCTACTTATAACTAGTGAAACGAATGTCTACCAAATTTTATAAAGGAGTTACGGCCCTTTTTGTTAAATAATTAAAATGGCCTTCTGGGGGTTTCAGATCTTCAAAATATGACATAATTTTTCTTCAAGAAACACACTGCCACCACAGACAGGAGCAAAAACGTTGGTCAATGGAGTGGGGTGGTCAATCCATTTGGTGTTTGGGTTCCAATAACAGTAAAGGTGTCTGTGTTCTTTTCAACCGAAATTATGATTTTAACTTTTGTGATGTTGTCATTGATGTAAATGGGCGCTATGTTATTTTTGACTTGATTATCGAGAGTTCAAAGTATAGATTTATAAATATTTATGCGCCAAATCTACCGAATGAAAGAATACATTTTTTCAATATGATACAAAAATATATTGTCCCTGACCATGAAAACATTGTTGGAGGTGATTTTAATTGCACATTAAGTCCATCAATACACAGAATGAATTGTATATCGACATCAGATGTTGGTAATAGAGAACTCTTAGAAATTATGAATAGGTTTGACTTAGAGGATGTATGTCGACGTAGACATCCAAGTAAACGAATGTTCTCTTGGAGCAGAGGAACTAAAGCTTCCAGGATAGATTTTTGGTTAATTTCAAAATCCCTTGATAATCAAGTAGACAAGTGTGGTTACAAGGTGTGCCCCCTGTCTGATCATGGTCCAGTAGAGCTTTCATTCAGGACAACAGAAACCAAACAGGGTAGAGGCATTTGGAAGATGAGTGTTGATATCTTAACTAATGATATATTCCAGAAAAGTTTTAGAAGTTTGTGGCATCAGTGGCAGGGAAAGAAAAATGATTATGATGATCTAGGAAAATGGTGGGACTTGGGTAAGAAGAAAATTAAGGAGCTTGCCATTAACATAGGAAAAGACCTCAGCATCAGAAGAAATAGTATGATAAATATTCTCGAAAAAACTATAGAGAATTTACAAGGAAATATAAATGACAACTATGAAGCTATTGAAGAGTCAAAAAGAAATTTAAACAAACTTTTAGAATATCGAGCAGAAGGAGCAAGGGTGAGATCCAGAGTGAATTGGCATGAAGACGGTGAAAATTCAAGTCGGTATTTCTTTAATTTAGAAAAACGAAACGCTAAAGAAAAGGCTTGGGAAAATATATTAGATGCAGAAGGAAATATTATAAATGGGACACAAAATATTTTGGAAACTCAAGTAAAATTTTATTCAGATCTATATACAGCTGAAAAAATAGAACCAGACAACATATTTTTGAGCTCAGTTGATGCAGAATTAACTAAAGATGAAATGGAAGGATTAGACAGAAACATAACTTGTGAAGAATTGGCAAAGGCTCTAGAATTAATGAAAAATAACAAATCTCCTGGACCTGATGGCATAGTAACAGAATTTTACAAGTTTTATTGGAAAGACATAGGGCGTGACTTATTTGAAGTCTTCCAATATAGCTTAAATGAAAATCGCTTACCACAATCCCAGTATTTGGCAGTTATCAGGCTATTATTTAAAAATGGACAACGGGAAAATCTTAAGAATTGGCGCCCAATTTCTTTACTTAATACTGACTATAAGATTTTGACTAAGCTATTAGCTGAACGTCTTATTAAGATTTTACCAAGTATCATTCATAAGGATCAAAAAGGCTGTGTTAAAGGACGGCAAATAGGAGAGAATATTACATTGATTAGGGATTTGGTGGAATCTTGTGAGGATAACGAGACCATCATTTTAGTGGATCAGCAGAAGGCTTTTGACCGCGTTGATTTTAGTTGGTTATTCAAAGTATTAGAGAAATTTAAATTTGGGAAAAAATACATTACATGGTTAAAGATATTATACAAAGAAATGAAAAGTTGTATTTTGACAAATGGATACCTATCAAGTACATTTCCAGTAACAAGGGGTATAAGGCAAGGAGATTCTCTTTCTGCTCTACTATACATTTTACAATTAGAACCCTTATCAGCTTATTTTAGAAAAACACAAAGAATTAGGGGAATAGATATTCACGGATTTGATTCGAAATATGAAATCAGAAATAAGCACTATGTAGACGATACTATTGTGTGTTTGAAACATATTAATATGACAGACGAATGCTTAAAAATCATTGAAGAATTTGGAAAAGTCTCTGGGGCTAAGCTAAATAGAGAGAAGACAGTAGGACTGGTTATGAATGACAAAGTAATCTACGATAACAATGTAACCAGTGAAGTTGAATTTACTTTAGGACCAGCAAAGGTGTTAGGAGTGCCACTAGGAAAGAAACAAGATGAACATTTTTGGGATAAAGTTATTGAAAAAATACGTAAAAAATTGGCTGCATGGAAAAATAGACATTTGTCTTTAATTGGAAAGGTTCTAATTATCAAAAGCCTAGGAATGTCTCAGCTGCTATTCTCAAGTAACTTCATTGTCATAGAAGAAAAGATAATCAAGCAAATTGAAAAATTATTTTTTGATTTTTTGTGGGAGGGGAAAAAGAATAGGGTGAAGAAAGAAATTTGTTATTTACCGCGAAAGGTGGGGGGTCTCGGAATGATTGACCTCAGAACTTCACTTAGAGTGCAAAACATAAATTGGGTAAAGAAAGTCTTACAAGCAGAAGAAAGTGATGAATGGGCTGTGATACCTTTACGGAACTTTAAGTGTCTTGATGAAAAATTTAATACTGATTTTTTCGCATTGAGAGTGAGCGATACAAAAGAGACAATGAAGTTACTGAAAATACCACAATTTTATTGCCAGTGCATAGAAACATTTCAAGAACTGTCTAATATTGATAAGCAGGTTTCCCAAAATGATATTATTTGGTGTAATAAAAACATTTGTTTTAATGGCAAACCTTTGGAATTTTCACTTTGGGCAAAAAGTGGTTTAATATACATTAAAGATATATTAAATAATGACGTTATTGATGAACAGCCTATCTTCAATTCATTGTTGAAAAAAGCAAGTTTTTATTTTGACATTTATAAACTGAAAATCAGCTTACCTCCTGCCAGTATCAGAAAATTAGAACTTGCCAATGAAGTGAACATATTTGAGACCGTTAAGTGTAAAAGGAAATTTTTGTTAAATATGCTTATTGGAAATTCAAGTGAAAAAATATCACTCCAGAAAACTACAAGCAAAGATATATATCAAATTCTTCTGAAAAATAAGGTATCAGACCTGAAAATCAAATCAAAAGGATACTGGCAGGAAAAGCTTCCAGGTTATCAAATTGATTTTGAATTATGGTATTTGGTTAATTTCTTAAATTATCTTACACCTCGCAAATGTAAAGATTTTAATTGGAAATACTTCTATGGAAAGGTAAATGTAGAAAGTAGACTGTGTAAGATGAATATGTCAAATGGAATATGCAAACTTTGCAATTCTTCGCTTGAAAACTTAGAACATTTATTTTATGATTGTGAAAAGGTTCAATGTATTTGGAAGAGAATTTTTAATGAAATGGTGATTCTTCGATGCTTGGAACTTAACAAGGTTATAATTTTGACTGGGTTACTTACAAACAGTAATGATTCCATGGTTATAAATATGGTGTTTTCAATATGTAGATGGATAATTTGGAAAAGAAGGAACACTTTTAGATTTGAAAGTAAATATATTGATGGTGAAAAAACTCTAAATTGGATATATACTGAAATAAGTTACCATTGTAAAATATTGCTAAAATGCGAATTTATAAAAGGTGACAAAAAGTACTCGGGTAAATTAAAAAGTATTATAACAAATTTGTCATTGTACTCTGCACAATAATAATGAATTGTATGTTTTGGTGTGTAAATGTTCGAAGTTGACTAATTACTCTCTTTTATATTATACTTTTTCATTTGGGATAGTTGCTATTTCATAATTGGGCTAAGGGGCACTAGTTTATTGTGTTGTATATGAATTTTGTCTTTTTGGATTATTACTATTCCGGTGTTATACAATGGTACTGTATATACAAGGATTTAAATACTTCTTATAATAATGATAACTGGGTAAATATGGCACTGTACATTCACAAGGACTTTCATAATAATATGATAATTAATGTTATGTTTTAGTTTTGAGGTTTATACATTTGGGAGAGATAGTTATGGTGACTACTTTTGATTTGCGATTATGTACTTTATTTCTGTTTGTTATCTGTTTGAATTTATCTTTATTCAACTGGAATTATTTAATGATTTTAATGAAAAAAAAAAAATTAAAAAAAATGGCCTTCTTACCCCACCCATCGGGCAAGAAGCCCCCCTATTATAATCCTATGGAAATTATTTTTGCGAGCGCATTCACTTTGAAGTTTTTTCTTGGGGTTCTTCTATCATTTTTAGGGCATTCTATTCACTTTTCTTGAAATTCAGAATTTTTCTGTTCATACATTTATTTTTTAATATTTTTTGCCCTTTTTCAATTTCGTCCAAAATTTTTTCTATTTCAATTAGCTATTCTATCAAGATTTAAGGTAAAGTACACATTATTAAATGGTTCCTGAAGCAGCTTCGAGGCCTCAGTGAAGGGGGCCCCATGCCCCATGCCATGTGGGGCCTCTCGCCCCAAACCCACATATTTTAATTTGACCTCTATATTTTGAGCTAAAATGCAAAAAACATGATCTAAATCATATTTATGTGATGGTCATAAAGTGAAGCAATGCAGACATCCATTATACTTTTAAAAATTTCCAAAGTTATTTCTGACAACCACTTTCAAAGAATTTATCAAAGTTACAAAAACCATGCACCTTTTTTTGTTTCTTTAATTACGACTATGGTTTGGTGCTGAATGCCTTGAAAATTTGTGACGCCACCTAAAAAGCCTCTAGCTTCAATCCTATCAATAAGAAAAAGCACCAAAAATGTAAGTTTAGAAATAACCCTGGGGGGCTTCTCACCTAACCCGGGCTTCTTGCCCCGACCCACTCTATACATATGCATAAAGTCAACAGCCCATCTGAATCATATACAGAAAAATAAAGACCTGGCAATAGTTTTGCGTTTTTTATTTGGTTCAGTTTATATAGGCCTACAATTTTTTTTCAGCGATTGCTTTTTTCTTGCACAAGAAATATTTCAGGGAATTTTGCACTCTGAAGAGAGACAGTATCTCCAAAGAGATCACTCAATGATGGCTGAAAGGGCGAACATACCATGCAGGGACCATTGCACTTAAGTTACAATGAGACAGCTGGCTTCAGATCACTTCATTAACTGAAATTCACATCTGTACATTCTGACAAGCAATTGCTAATATCTGTGCCACAAAATAATTCACATTTTGTTAAATGATGTCCTTTTAATATCAGAAATCCGATCGGTTTTGGGATTTTTTTAAAAATCAAGAGAATGTATCATATTACCATGACGCAAATTTATGTCAAATGAAGAATTTGTCGAAAGTTATTTGTGATACAATTACATCTGAAGTAGAAGTCACGTTCTTGTCTGGATTGGGACAATATTGCGCTCTAATTTTACAGCAAAAACAAACACGACATTAAGGACAGAAACCTCGTAAGTACAAAAATGGTAAAGAAATTCGGAGTATTGAGCTCAACATAAGCTAAAATGAGCTGCAATTTTATTTTCCTAGACATTACAATGATTCAAAAACATACATAAATATACACTTATATTTAGTAAAAATCTGTTCTGCATGACAAACATGACAACATCACTAATTAGGGAAGAAACTAGAATCTCAAATTTGAAGGTATCAACTTCCATTATTGAAACTGAATCAAAATTAAGAAACTGTCAAATGGCTTTTCCAACACAATTAAACAAAGGGAGAAATCACAATGCTTGTCTGGATGAAGATATTATTACCAGAATTATGTCAAAGCAAAACATTCACAGTAATGAAGTTGACACCACAAAATCTGAGGGCTATCACAGTGACTGTCAACTGTCAAACGTTATGTTAGGCCCTTGTAAAGATGCCGGGGCATGTGGGCGGGGCATGATTGGAAGAAATGTCCCTCCTAGCCTTGAGCAGGAGTGGCAAGTAATATTATAACAGTTTTGATAAGTTTGGAAAAAAGACAATATATATTCATATAGTATGGTCCATTCTGGTTGATTGTGCTACACACGAAATCTTGAAATCTCAGAGAGCTGTTTCTTAATGTTCTTGTGATTCACCATTTGTAAAATTTTGAAAGTATTTAAAATTTTTTTTTGGCTGAACATGCACTTCCTGATCTTTTCTTTTGGAGATGTTACGTTCCTTCTGATCGCATGCTTGAACAACTTTGAATTTCTTTGACTGCAGCCATGCAAATAACAAAGTTGACAAGCACAAAGTTTGAAACATGCCGGTGAATGAAACTTTGTGAGGCAAACATGACTTTCATATAAATTGTGAGTCTGTGACTTTGAAACCAGCATTTGAGCTATATGAAACCTTTTCACATTTTGAGCCAGCTAATTACCCAGACTTAATGGTATCATAAAAAAAGGTATTTGACACCATATATATCTCATGTCACCGATCACATGCATATGATGCAAATGAACACTTGTTTGCATCAGCAAGTTTTACATGTTGAAAACACATGCACCAGATAAGAAAACTCAGGTTAATGAAATTCTTATACCAACAAACTTCACATTAAAAACTAATCTTATTCAAAGAACAATGTAGACACATTCAGTTTTTGATTCGATCTTCATGGCAAAGAACTCTAGACTTTAATTTGATATAATCAATATCTTTCTGTCTTATTTTTAGAACCTTTTAGACCAATACAATTGTCCCTGCACTGTAAATTCTGAAATTTGAGTTAGCTCAAATGATTGAGTGAGATGGTTGCACAATTTGTTTGAGCCATGATAGCTTGCTGTTTTGAGTTATGATAATCTTTATGTTGTTATAACTTGCAAACAACAAGCTATCTTGGCTCAAAGGAATTGTGCAACCATCTCACTCAATCAATTAAGCTAACTCAAAATTCAAAATTTACAGTGTGTCTTTTAAGACGTCTTCTTATAAGACTGTCTTGTTTAATGTGATTTCCCTCATCCTTTCCTAAACAATATTGTTATTGAATTTTTCCACCAGGGATAGCATGTGGATAGATAGATATTAGATAGATACTAGATACCTCAACCCCTTTTCACTTAGTGCAATCATAGACTGTTGTAGACATGGGAGAATGCAGATCCCAATCGTGACAATAACACCCGGAGAATGCTGAAGTGGACAATAACAAATAATTGAGCCAATTCAGTGAAAGTTAGACTCCTGTCTTAGAAGATGGAACAGCTTCTAGGTTTGCTTTTGACATAAAATTTCGTCAAAGGGGTTTATCACTGTTCGGAATAGATGGTGCATGCAGTGCAGATGCTTAGTATAAAAGGTTATGCGCTCATCATGATTTCTTTGATCGTGGCATCAAGTTGTCAACTGTATTTCGGACAGAAGTTGAAGATGCTGTTCGGTAAACATCAACTATTTTATTTGTGTCAGAATGTACAATGTGTCCAAAAATAAGCCGGATGGATTTCCGTTGCTTCTATATGAGGTCTAATTACAAGTTTGTAGTTTTCAATGGGAAGTGTTTTCGCTAGTACCTAATCTACATGCAATGGACATAGCTCTCGGGTCATCAAAATTACGTGTCAGCAAAGAATAAAACAATGACTAATGTGTCTTATCAAATACATTTGTTTTAAAATCACTAAAATAAAAATTAGATTCAGAAAAGCCATGCTTATTGCCAAGAAATTCTGCAGTGATAAGGATGTTTTTGTTGCAGTCAGGAAACTTGCAAAAAGAGTGGACGAAGAAGCATCTTCGGTTCAACTAATGCAAAAATGAGCAGCAATACCAGATTTTTTGCATAGACATCACTATTATATAAAAACATACGCAAATAAACATTTATACTTTGTAGGAATTATGGTATCTATGCTGCATAACAGAGACTCAACCTGACAGCCATGCTGATCAAAGAAGAAACTAAAATCTCAAATTTTAAAATATCAATTTCTATTAATGAAATCCAATTAAAGCAGGAAAGTATTGAAAGTTATTTGTGACACAATTAAATCAAAAGGAACAATCCAATTTGCCTAGATGAAGATAATATAACCAGATTCTGTAGGGGAAATTAGAGAAAAACTTTTAAAGTTATAACTTTAGGTGACACCTTGGGATGCCATCTTATTTAATTTGAGGTTTATAACTATCAATGGTCTTTCTGTTAGGGTAGGTACCAGAGCAATTTCAAGTAAATATATTTCACATTCTGCATAAGGTTTATTTAGATTGTGAGCAGTGAGCACTGGCGCATTGTGGCATGCAACCTAAGAGAACAAACTTCAGATGCATAACAGATGTGTCACTGGCTGGTCACCACACCAACTTCTCCTAAATTTGGACTGTCCAGTTCAGGCCACATTTTACTCACTCCAGCCACAATTACCAGACATCAAAGAAACTTTTTCTCTGTACTTCAAGTTCAAAAGATGTAAAAATATTACATATCAACGGATGGTGACTTTGTCAATGTGTCTCGCTCTTGAGTGCGGGACATCTAGCTTTGATACTGTCCAGTGGAATGGAAGTGATGGCTGTCCGGATATGGTGTCTGCAATTGATAGCAATAATTTGGTGGAAAAGTGCCTAAATTCATTGGTTTATTCCTTCTGCTACTCCCTAAAATGCTAACCTGTTAAACTCTCTAGCCTTTGTATTGCGTGCAGGTTGGAAGTAGTCTTCTTGCATGATGTACTGTCAGCTCAACAATGTCATGCAATAAACATGGATCTTTCATGTGCATTCTCATCCACACCCAAAACGAATGCAACTTGCAACGGAGAAAGTAACTGAGACTAATCGGATGGAACAAATGAGAAAATTAACACTGGAAAAATTTTGCTTGTGAGAATGTTATGTTCACAAATTTGGAATATGTCAGGCACTGAACAGTGTATTTACTATTTATGGGCCGTGATTTATTCTATCTATTTAATTAGTTAAGTTAGAAGAGACAGATAGAGAATAAGCTGCATCAGGTTGTGCGTTATTGTGCCTTCCTTGGATAGCCATATTTACGTGGCACAAGTAAATAACGTATAAGACGTATCCCTTCTTTAAGAACCAAAAACCCCCCTCCATGTCAAACCAATGTATAAGTTGCATTAAACCTGATGAAAAACCAAGTGGCAGACGAAGGATTGCTTGATTCTTAGGAGATACATGTCATTCAAAATGGTGGGTCCAGGATGAGAGTGATACTAAATATGAAGAACATATTCACTTTTAAAATAAATTATCCTGTCAATAAATAGCATTGAAATGACCAAACCCCCTGAAAATGGCCTGTCTCCACCAACATTTTCTTTGAAAGATCGCAACACAAAAACTAGTGCAGGATCCTGATTCAATCAAACTCCTCCTTTCATGGAGACTTTACAGTCAGTCTTCTAAAATCTAGTTACCAAAAGCTGAAATAATATTCTGTATTAGAGCAGGAGGGGGTTGTGTCTATGTCTACAATATGGCGTCATTAGCATCACACTGGATGTGTTTCTTAATATTAATTAAAGGGACACACATTCTGTGAGAAAACCTTGCGTCTGATGTTGTCTGAGAACCAAAGAATATTACTGAGCTATCTGTAGCTCTGCATCATTTATGTTAACCAAAATATTAGAGTATTTTTGTCAGCATGTCAGTTGTCCTATCTCAATTTGTCATTAGCAAACGCCTTGCAACTCAATTTTTACGGCATATTTCTGGACTAAAATCACTGTGAACATGTTTATGGTGTTCATAAGGTCATTGCATACGCATATTGCCAGACTGCCAGTTTTGCACTGGTCCCTATAAAGATTTTTACCTTAATTATCATTAGCATCACGCTGTCATTGGCATCATGTCAAAAATGGCTTATTGCCTTTACCTCACTAAAATTTTGTTGCAGTTGAATAGAGTTGAAATCAGTTGAATATACATTACCAATAAATGTTTCAACAGAATATTACATAACATTTTTTCATTTTCTCTGCATCTGACATGCTTAGTATGAAGTTTGCTGCTTCTCTGAAACTACTAATCATTATGGGGGGGCCAGTAACATTTCACCATTGTCTAGCATCTGAAATATGGTTTAGCAAAGACACTGGGCATTGGAAGGAGTAGTGGAGATCATATTTATTATTCAGAAGCCAAACTCTTGATGAAAACAGTGTTTTTGTTTGTGTTCAAGGATATGTTTTATCTCAATAACTATTGGTCATAGGGACCTGAAATATAGCCCAATGCGTGCAGAATAGCCACTTTCCCATACGTTGGTAATACATTCTTCAGTTCTTTAGAAGTGGTACGGATTTCAAGTTATAGGCATAATGCTAATGACATGCATATTTGGTATTTTAATTGATCAAAATGCAGTTTCTCAAAAATAATTGGCACTAGAGACCTGGAACTTGGCCCAAAATGTGCCAGCCACTTGCCTAATCATTGGCAATAGATTGTTTAGCCCCAAGTGATCAGGATTTTTATAAGTGTGATTTTAATGACAGTTAAAACGTTACAGCTGTGTTTATCACCTCAGTACAGATCAGCAGGGAATTGGGACCCTTGGACATGAAAGTGCAGTGATAGCTGATTGTTTGACCTACCCAATGCAAACTTTAAAAGGCATTTCTGGAGCGAAAAATTTTCAAATTTTTTTCAGCTAAAATTTCAAGGTTTTCAAATTTTGACCCTTAATATAAGACAGAGAGATAGAGAGATAGAGAGATAGAGAGATAGAGAGAGATAGATAGATAGATAGATAGATAGATAGATAGATAGATAGATAGATAGATAGATAGATAGATGTAGACAGACAGACAGACAGCTAGACAGCTAGACAAATAGATAGACAGATAGATAGACAGATAGATAGACAGACAGATAGACAGATAGATAGACAGAGAGAGAGACAGATAGATAGACAGAAAAGATAGGCAGATAAGACTAATTACCAGTTAGGACAGGAGGAGAACACGACAATGAGGTGAAATATGATTGAAACTAAACCTGGCAGGCAGATACATGCATGTACACAGAAGAATAGATTGATAGATAAATGACAACGCACATCGGCAGTCAGCAATACAAAAGAAATTAAAGTTACATTGCAGTTAGGATAGGAAGAAGTAATAAAGATAAAATCAAAAAAATACTCACAGACAAGACATAATTGTAGGCCTACATCCGTCCATCTATTCTGACATTCAGTACCGTAAATATGGGGTGAATCGGGACACTGGGGTGAATCGTGACAGAACAGGAAAGTGTTTTATTTCCTCCAAAAATCAAATCTTCTACTAGTGTCAGGATTTTGATTTTTCACACATGTATAGTACACAAATCAGCGTGTATTGCAGTTGAATATCATCCCTCTGACTGCAGGCACTTAGGAGCTGCAGCACTTTTAACATGGCCCTGCAGAAATTGAATTCTCGCAAGCTGATGAAAACTTTGCTAGTACAATAAAAAGTAGAATACCAGAGCAATCAAACTCACATTAACTTTTTTCTATCTAAAATGGTTTCAGGGGACCAGAATAGTCGAGTAGATATTGGATTATGTATGTTTGGCCATGGATTCAGATTCAGGTCAATGGAAAGGTTTCGGGGATAATCAAAATACAGTGTATACTCAACCAAATTTCATTTGATTGTACAAGCATGGCTTTTTTACAAATATTATTGAACTTGGCATCTTTTATTATGGATTTAGTCCAGAATTATTAATCACTAGCAAAATTAGCAGATATTGGCAGTTTTTGATAGTTTTCTGTCGTTTATCAATTTTTTTAAAAATTGCATATTATCAATGGAATTGATTTCATGATTTTCCTCAAAATCCATATTTTACATTTTGTAGATGTTTTCTAATGTTCAGTCATAAGAAACAATCGTTTAAAGAAGCTAGGAGGTATGGATTGTGGAAATAATGGAGTGTCCCGATTCACCCCAAACTGTGGGGTGAATTGGGACAGTAGTTTTTTGGGCCCTGAACATTGGCAATTTAAGATATCAATTCAAGCTCCAATGGAAACTGAGACGTTGTGCTCGGACACAATTTGACACCAATGTCACACCATATTTCCATTTCTGAGTTGATTTCTGACCATGCTATCACAGAAAAACGGCCAATTCTGGCTCAATTTACCCCATATCACGTAACTTAAATGACTTTAATCATTTTGTGCTAAAATGTATAATCCTATCAACAAGTCAACTGAAGCAAACTAAAATTTGATCCGGCAACAAAACAAAAACAAATAATTGTACTGTGAAAGCTAAGAAGCATTGTCAGAGGTTTAATTAAATATATTCACGAGTGCACAACAAAGAGTCCCTTTTAAAATGTCTTATAACTTCATTATTTAAAAATATTGTTGCCCAATCTCAAATGGAACATTTTCAGGGGACACTATATGGAGTGTAAGTCGCTCAAACAACTCGTTTTTATAACTAACATTTCAGGGGTTATTTACCTCGGGCTAAAGCCCTCGGTAAATAACCACCTGAAGTGTTAGTTATACACCTCAAACTCGTTGTATAACCTATACGTAAATGCTCTATAAAACTATTGTTAACTACATCTCGTTTTGCAAATCATAGTCTTGTTGTCTACTTCCTGGGCTATTGCCAGTAGTGATAAAATAGTAGCAAGGCAACACCCTTGCTTGAAAGTCAAATAGATATCTCAGCTGGATTTGTAAATCTCTGAAATGCAACGTATCGATTTATGTTTGACGCGTAAGTTAAGCATATCAGTTGATGCTTGACTTATGAATTTAGACATCACAGCTGATAGCACAAGATCAAAGAAAATAATATTAATGAGATTGCTTTATATTTGAATGAAAATGCATACAGTCAGATAAAACAGAAGATGAAACAAAAAGAGGAAGGCAGGATTTATAAGTTTCGGATGAAAAACCAGACCAAAAGCCTTTACAAGATATATATCGCCAGTCTGAGTTCATAATGTGAAGTTATTTTTTTTTACTTTATCAGAACCATTTCTTTTTATATGCCGCATATATTGGAAATAAAAGCGTTTAGATGGTGTCTTTAGAATATCCGTAAAAATGGTGAACATCAGTCAAGATGTTAATTGTTTATATGAAACAGCCAAGGCAATTGTCAATCCTTATCATATTCTATGAGTATAATTTGATCAAAGACTTGTCAAAACTAATAACAACTTTTTGTCAGATTTTGCACAAATAGTGTGTACATGCATCAGCTTATGTATGATTGTTTGGTCTGTTTTACACACACCTTTCTGAAAGCTGGGATTTGGCAAATAATATTTGTGTGCTTTGTGAAAATGTCAATATAGTAAATCAATTATAAACATTTGAATTCACATGACATCCACTTGACACATATATGGAGTGATTTGTGAATTTTTCACTTGATTAAGTGCTGGGTTGTAGCAGGTTCAGAGGCTGATGGGCAAGTCATAAATAAGCATGGCTTAGCAGCCCACAAAGCCAGGTGATAATGGGACTACAAGCCCTAGACAGCATACAACCTCCCCAGGGGCTGCATTAGGCAACTTTGTGCTTATCTGGCCTGCTGATTTCCTTAGTTATTGATTCTAGTCTTGCAAACCAATTGGAAGAAAAGTCATTGATTGCCTTCATGTCATTGGGTCAGTCTTGCAATCTCCCAGAGGTGAAGTGGCCAAGTCCCTTTAGCCTCCCCTTGCCCCAACATCCAGAAATATCCCAGCCTGTCTAAACATCACACATACATGATGCACTGATGCATAGACTACCAGCTCACTGACTTCTTATTTGACAGTTCAGTACTTCCAATTCTTGCGTTGTGTAGTGTTGGTTGAAAATCTGTGTAATTCATAACCTCCAGAACAAACGCTAGGAGATGTACTGAGTGTTAATACAAGCAAATATTTGTATGGGTCCTGAATTTGCATTAGTTTTTGTACTAAAAGCTAGTCACCATTTGCACTGAACTGGGTGTTACTTCATAGGAGAAGAATTATTGGCATTGAAACAGATATTTGTTGTAGAAACTGATCATTAAGTATAACAGAAGTCGGAGGTCAGTACACTGAAAGGCAATTTGGTGGCAATTATTTCAGAAATACCAACTTTGGCACTGCTGTGTCTAATATTGACTGCATCAACAAGGTACAACCCCCACTTTTCTTGTCAATTCTGTACTTCTCTATACCTGCTATCAAAAAACCACAAAGATGAACTTACGACCTGGCTCCATGCCAGATATGAAGTTAATCGTGCTGTAAGAAGGACACCCATATGATTGGTCACCCAACATTAAATTTTCAGGTATTTGCACAGATCTTGCTTATTACAGTTGGTGATATAATTACTCGTCAAGACGTCCACCTTTAAAGACCCGTTTGCCCCTGTATAATGAGACAGCTCGGTCCCTGTTATAAGGCAATTTGAGGTACATGACTGCTTTTCTGCTATAAAAATAGAGCTGGGTTATATTAAACACATTCCTGATTTCTGATCCCCTTTGAATACTGAGTTTAATGTAACCATCTGTCAGTCTTCCATGGTAAACATTTGATGTGTAAATAATATTCCCATACATGGTATCAAGTTTTTAATTCAATGATGTCAATGCTGGACTCCCTGCATCAAGTCTGACCTCTCTCCCGGGCAACCTTCCTGTGCTATGAAACAAATTTACAGAACACAACCTTTCTACATGACCGCTCCAATTACCAGAAACAGGGTTGCTCATTCTATAGACAAATGCGAATTAATCTGCTGCGCGTCCTGGTGTCGAGTCCACATATTTGAAATATGATGCCATAATCCATTTTCAAAAAGTGATTACAATTCATAATTGATGTGTTTTCCAATGTCAAAGCACCTTTCTCCCTTTTTGCTACTTATGAATGTATTGGACATAAGACCACATCATCATGATCATACCAAATGAAGAAAAAATATTGCAGGCATCAGACGAGTGGAATGATGAAAAATTGTTTCGAAGAAACAAATTCCCATGTTTTTCCCCAAAAAGGAAGTGAAAACAGAAGGCATAAATGCAATAAGTGTAAGATTGTCCCATTACATGGGATATGTGTACATACAATAAAAATGCCTGTAACTGACATGTCTCTGAGGTCCGGGCGTATTTATCCAGCTGACTTTGCCCCACAAGACAGACGCGAAACTGTGACATTCTGTGATAATTTCTGCTGAAGAAGCACAGGGGGGACATCCCAAATTGCCTAGAAAGTTGATGGTTTTACTCATTTACACAAAGCTGACAGAGCTTTGACAGAGCAGGTGTCCACATTTAGAAGATTGAGTGTCTTGTTTTTGCAGCGCAATGAGCTTTTAAGCCCAGTCTTGGCTTCCTTGACATATGGCTGTTGGTAATTGTTTTACTGAACTCAAGATGTGAAGATGGATACTGAAGACTCTTTCAGGTGATAATGAAGTGATGGCATTATTACGTTACTTTCACAACTTCAACTTCCAACCGCAAACAATTTGATTTGAGCCTGAAAAGTCTCAGTGGATCAGTGGCTCAGTGAGTGTATACTTGCATGGCACATTAACTGATGTGATGTATCATCATTTGCAATCATGATCATAATGTGTATTATTTCATATTATAGGGCTGTGTAAATGTATAGATGTGACTAGGGTTGATGTCTTCCCTGTTCATATTACTATTGGGTAAACTTACAATTTACACTCTCGAGCATGTAGACCACTACCCCCTCTTAGTCAGGCATTTTACACCCGGGCGGATTAAAAAGATGGTTTAAGGCCCATTTGTCACCGGGATTTGAACCCACAACCACGTGCAAATTAAAAATTAACAGAATCCGTCATTCCAATTCGGAACTATTGCAGGCCGAAAACGCTCAGTAACACAATGAAATAAAGCAATATACATGTATGGATGCCAGAATATGTACACCAATATGCGTAACAAAAATATATTATTCCTTAAGACTCATAAGGAGTTAAACACAATAATGAAGTAAAAGCGCCAAAACGTGCTGTTGCTTCGATTCATTGAGAGGAATGAGACTCTTTTGAAAGGGGAGTTTGAAAGCCACGGAGAGATCGGTAAATCCAGGTATTGTTGGGCGGGGAAAGGTTGATCTTGGAAGGAATGGTTCATTGGCTGGGAAGACAGCCTGCTAGACTGGGGGTGATGAATGTAGCCTGTGCAGGAGAGGCATTCATCAGGGACCCCTGGCTGGGCTGGCAGGTGCTAGTCACTCTCCAAAGCAGCCATGCATCAATGGACCCCCCTGCTTGCTTTCTGGTAGGCATTCTTCACTGCCAGCCTCCTTCTACATTAGGCACTTCTCACCTTGTTAAGTGTCAACTGCCATGAATATTTCATCAACAGTCAGAACATACCTTTAGCCAGGCTTCATTGTAACACACTTTTGTTGGTTTATTATAGGTCGCTGGTTGCTTTATTGAGGTGGCTGGCACACGACAAGGGTTTTCGCCGTCATTACATATTTCTCAAAGGCAGCGAGAAGCCAGCCCACTCTTCAGTTATGGCACCAAAACATAGGTCTGGGTGGCAGCTCAGAGCTTCCCTTGTAATTAGTCCCAGAGCTGTCAGGACCAATGATTTGACAGCTTGCGCAGTAGTCCTAGCCACATTCTATGAATCACTGAAGAGCTCCCACATATGCTTTGTGGGGCCAAGGTCTGCTATCCAACTAGGTCTGACAGCTGAAAAATATGCAAACAGAGCATCAATGGAGCTTGGCTGCAGAATTTGATGGTAGGAGATGGCCATGTGGCGAATCGATCAGTTGCTAGGTGGACAAACAAAGTGTTGGGTGACAAAAACAAAATTGCTGGGGTGTCATTTTATTTCAGTGTTGGGTTGACCATTCTGCAAATCACAGCATAACGCCTGCAGCTTTTCACACCTTTGGATGGAGCTAATTCGCCAATTACCTAATCAATTATAGACTTGGTAGCCCCCGTTCTCCTCTGCACCGACCACCTCCCTGTCAATACAGTACACCCAACAACCTCTCCCCAACGACAACTCAGATATCAATTTTCAGACCAAATACAGCAGCAGTGATATAATCGGAAGCAATCTTTGCCAACCCCTGTTAGTGCTACACCATCAGTGCAGAAACACAGATGCAAACAGAGTCAGTGTATACCATCTTCACAACTTCTGTCTTTCTGCTCAATTAGTGGACTCTTATTGATATAATTGTATATATGTAAAGCTACTGGACTGGTTTTATATGTACAATTGAGCAAAATTAGCAATTAAACAGGAGTCTACTCCAAATCATTTCCTCTGTCCAGGATGCATCTCTCATTGAGAAACCTTGCTTTCTAAGGTTCACTTTAATGTGCAGATGAAGTGCAAAAGCCATATCACAAAGAACCAGAACTTACACATGGGAAATTGGGAAAGGTATTTTTAGGAGAACAAACTATATTACAATCTCTAAGTTGGTTTTACACTCACAGATATAGCCACATTAGATGTCAAAGATAGCAAGATTCTACCCAGTCAATACATCATCATGTGTCTCAGCAACATTGTTCTGAACAATTCTTCTCTCAAATAGGAGAAACTTGAATCCTAAATCATGCAAGAATCCCTTGCAGTCGATTCGTGTCAGCAAATTAATAGAATGCTGTTAAGAGTCAGACATTTATTCTAATGTACGAGATGATAACAGTCAGAGAACATGAGAGTCCTTTTGCAGGGGCCAGATCACTTTACTGTGTGTGATACAACTGAAACAAGAGTCTTGAAAAGTATATCTATTGTCAGTAGGCGACTGGAGCATTAGTTTGATGGAAATGGTGTCTCACGTGTAGTTATTTTCTAACAGTTGCATCAGAATATTTGTCCGTTATGGATATGCTTTTTTACCGTTTCAGTTTTCTCCATTCTAAATATCACATATAATGTATACACCATTTGAAAAAAATTGTAATATATGAGTAAATGAGCTTTTGAGGAAGAACTTCAAGTCTTGTAAATACAAACACCTACATCACAGCTGTCTTGTCTATTTGATATTAAGTCTTTATGAAATTTAGTGAGCACTAAGAAGCTTGGAGTGAGCTCAACTGTTTCTCAAAGTCTTGATGCATTATGAAGAAAAATCACGAAAAAACAAATAAACAATTTTTCATTATTATAATATTTCTGTTCACACAAAACTGCAGATCCCCACACAATGTTTTGGCTGCATTCAAATTGCTTTAATAATATGAATCGTGTACTTCTTGATAAGTGGTGTTAGGTCTTCCCAAAATTGATATGTTCTTTATATTCCTAGGCTGAGAAAAGTAGCAAAAATTCAATTCATTCTGAGATACTTCAATGAGTTAATTGATGGATGTGCAGAATGCATGTGGAGACACACAGATGTGAGTTCTGTCTGATTCTCAATTTCACCACCAACTCCCATAAAGGAAAAAAAGGTGTCTTTGTATCAAACAATTTTGTGCAGAACAGTGAGAACACTTGTAATTCTCTATTAAACTAAAATGGCTGAATAATGTGAGAAAGGGATAATGCATATAATAAGAAATTAAGACATATCAACTTCTATCATGAAACTCATTTTATTTCCATGGAAATAAAAGAAAAGTAGACCAAATGGTAACTTATCTTCAAATTAAATCTAATTTTTTCATTGGATGACCAAACTCATATACTCTTAAGTCTCCATGGCTGTTTGCACCCAAATTCACCTAATATTTTTTTAGGAAAACAGTATTTTTCGAAATTTTGTTGCAATATTTTAAAAAAAACTTACATATTTTCTCCCCAGATGTACATATTTTCCTCTAAAATGATTTCACCTGCCCTGTGTTATGCGTCTGAATGTTGGCTTCGAATTGGTACCAAATAAGTGCCACTAAAGTGAATACGAACCGAGCAAATGATGATAGAAGGGTGTTTTTTGGCCTATTTTTCCAGACAAAAAACCAATTTTGGGTAATGGTGTGACACAAAAGTCAAAAAAGTGTTCTGGTTTTGACCCAAATCGATTTTACATGCATTATCAGTAATAACTGCATGAAGCCTAAGAGTAATTACAAAATTAAAGTGAAATTTGTATTGGTCATTGCCTTTTTCATCAAATTGTCCCCAAACTTCGAGGAAAGCTTCACAAAGAGAAACATTTTGAAAATTAAACATTGATACATACTCCAAATACTGAAATAATGTAGTGATTATCACTACAAGTAATACTAGAATGATTGCTTTACTCCTTACAGGAAAACCATGAAAATATGAGCAATATTTTCCATAGCGTTACGCTTGCGACAAAGGCCCATTTAAGAAATCCTTGTATTTTACCACCTGAAACCAGCTGCAGACCTGGATTACTTGATTGTTTTTCAAAACTAGGCCCTACATAGATTTTGCAATATTAAAAGCGAAACCAGATTTAAAACGGAGCTTTTAACGCGCTGTGGCACTACAAAGTATTCTGGGCGTTACGCTTGCGACGGATTCACCTACCCTGCTATTCATTGGAATTTTTTAGTGAACTAAATTTTCCACAAACATAAGAAGCTCCAAAACGGGTAAGCAGATATAAGACTAGGTCTCAAGGGCCAAAAGATTCAACTGACATGTGTCAAAGGGACACTAGAGCATCCCAGATCTGTAAGCGTCAAATTTGACATAAATTTTGGAAGTTAACCTTTGAATCCAAATAGCTCATTAATGTCAACTCAGGCAAATATAAATACTTGATTTGATGGATTTATGAAGCCTGAGGATGTAGAGATTCCAAAAAGTGTTGGGAAATTGCCTTAGAATACATCCAAATTTGTAAAACTGAAAGAATTCAAGTGGTCAAAAATGTTATGTCACGTTTTATTAGTGAAAAAATGCTTGTTTTTCAATGTAATTCAACTCTATCTCAATAACTATGAGACAGAATGTCGTGAAATTTTCAGGAAATTTGCACAAGAATGTACTTAAAGCAATGGTGTACCATTATGTTGTCACATACAGCCATTCTCATATTTTGAGACCCCTACAGAAAATATGCTGCGTGGCTTCATTATTTTTGAACTAGGCCATAAGACAAACTTAAAAACTTTCTTCAGAGCTCAGAGGCCTGCCTCTACAGCACTTTATCTGTATTATTCATTCATTTTATATTTGGTATGTTTTGTATGTCAAAGCAACCAGGGTTGTTGCAGGCAGTGTGCGGCTTCGTTCGATTGCAAAGTTATACCTGCCAGTAAGTGGTGTCAAGTCCTCTCAGAATGGAAAAGTTCTCATCCTTTCATAGCAAAGAAAGCTGAAGAACCGAGCCACAACGTTTAAAAGACAGATTTACACATTTTCACTAAAACACAGTGTGAGCTCTGTTTGATTCTCAATTTAAAGCCAAAGAAATACAAGTGATTTCTTTCAGCTGCATAAAAGGTCAGTGTCGAATGCAGGCCTAGTCATTTACATGGACATCATTCATCACTGAGAAACACAAGACATGATGAGTAATGAGATGTGTAAACCGTTTTATAAAGTGAATTAATTAATTAGTTATTATCCTTTGCTGGTAAATATATTCATATGTGTACAACTTGGCAAGTTTGGGGATATGACATCAGTCTTAGGAATTTAGGTTATCACGTGTATTACATTCGCTGTAACAGATACCACTAACATTTAGCATTAACAAAAATGTCTTTGCAGTAATACATTTTGCCCTGAACAAGTTTTCCCTTTGATCAAATGAGCTGATAATATGAGAGAGAGTGACAAAAATGGGAAGACTATATAATTAAGTGATCATAACTTTTACAAAAGTCAGATCGACTGGCATAAAAGAGCTACAGCTATTAATTCCAGTCTCTTGTGTGGTAATCTGAATTGATAGAGCAATTGCCTGTTTGAATGCAGTACGAAGTATATGACTGGTAATAATTGCATTTCTGTGATTTTACACTGGCAGGTAGAGTTGGAGTATCACAAGCCAGGGAGCTCCCTGCACAAGCGTAGAAACTTTCGATTGTCACAAATTTGTCTGATGCACAACTAATGCCAATGAATCTCAGAAAACACTTGACATTTTGGCATGTCACTCAACTCACACTAAGTAATCCTGAGTCATTTGAACTGAAACACATTTTTGTAGAACAATTACCTTTGGGCCTCTTCTCCTTATTCTAATATGTAAATGGCACTGCCATGAAATTCGCGCAGCATTGTCATAGAACTACTGCATTATCCTCAACTTTCCATGCAGAAGGCCCAATTTCTTTTTAAAGGACTGGGCAAATGGGCAGATCTATAGATAGGATAGATAGATAGATAGATAGATAGAATAGATAGATAGATGACAGAGCTGTGTAATTCAAATATGTGTTAAATTTGGATCTATTATGTTAAATTGTTGATGTTACAGAACTGAGCTCAATAAAACCATAGCTATTTAGAGATGATTGTTTATTATTAGACTATTACATAATTTGTTGATAGTCAATGAAGATTATGTAACCTTAATTGTTATGATTCCTTACTTGGTGAGCCATTTAAGTCATTAACTTTTGTGTTGACTTTTAATTTTCAGTCACTTACAATCAGGGGTATGGAAATAATTATTTCCAATGCTGATACACATGTTGATTTAAATCCCTGAAATATGTCATTTGAGGTTGTTATATGACAAGACTGAAATTTTAAAGCTATTTTGGAATATATTTGAGGTACTTTAATTATTTACCAAACTAAACTCTGACTAAACTACTAGCTCCACTTTTATGGCAACTACAGGCACTTCCTGTTCAGGCAGTCACTGCAGACAGGAGCACCACACAGAATGAGCTGTCCTTGTGCTAAGTGAGCTTCGCTCATATAATGATGAACCCAGGTGGGTGCCAAGAAATCACATTGTTGTTGCGAGCAAAATTATACTAATAATCGAAGAGCCATTCCAGGTGAATCAGTTCTCAGTGTTCAGCTCCAAACCATACCTGATGTGAAAGCATCAGAATCCCAGCCTCAATCAAACAAGGTAGTGCAAACAGCAGATTATTTCGCCACAGCTAATTAGGCCTAAACACAATTTAATCTTTGTATGTTTTGTGATTGTGTTTGAGAGATGTTCATAAACAATGGTGAAAAATGTTCCAAGACATTGCCAACTGAATAACCCGGCCCCACTTGTATCAGATCTGAAATTTGTCTTGAATTAGCCATTTCACCATCTTCCTAATAACTTCCCCATGTCTGAATAAACAAAGCATCTTGACTTTTTCTTAAGATTGTCAACAACAGCATGAATGAAAACCCAATACTGAAAGATTATTTGCCCATGCTGATATTGGCTTTGAATAAATGCAAAATAACAAAACAAATAAAAATGTTTAAGCTGATAAAGCAAGATGCATTGAGATGATTGTGAGAGCTGATCAATTCTGCCAATTAATATTGTCAGAAATGTTCTCACTCCACAGAATCATGGACTTAAAAATGCAGGCCCTTCTCTCTATTGGCACCCAGAGAATCTACCCTAGACAAATCACTCCATTTTCACAAATTATCATAATATTTTGCATCAGAGCGTCGAAGCCAATCAGCGAGCAGTATTTCTATTCACTTCAAATCTTTACTGGAAATTTGCGAAGCAACCATTAATTTCTCAGAGACCTATGACATATCATTTTGAAGGTCTCAGAGAGACCTATCTACCCATATAAGAATCTTACGGTTAACCCTAAGGGGTATATGCGATACAGTGAAATTGGCCGCATTTGCATAACATCTTTGAAGGCTGTTCATTGGTTAGCTTTGTGGGCGTGTCAGACTCAATCACTGAAGGCTTTGCTGAAGTGTCAATTGGGTAATACCCAATTTTTAAAGTTCGGTTTACACAGATGTCAACTCTGGCATAGTAAAATGTAAGCAGTCTAGACTATAATAATAATATTATTTATTTCTTATATAGTGCATATCCAAAAATTATGCTCTTGCGCTTCACAATGTAGAAAAGTTATAAAATTAACTCAATTTCACCACCAACTTTTTTTTTAGACTATGGAACATAGCTATTTAGTGATTGATCATCCATAAATTCTAATTGAATAGTTTATTAGTGTATGTCTCAAAATGGATATTTCCTGACAGTTGAGCTTTCATTATCAATTGGAAATTGCAAAGAGCTAAGAACCTTGCATAAATAAGACACCGAGAAACAATTAAACATTTCTATAATTTTTATAGGCAAAATACATAACAGATGTGCAGGCTTTTTTTTTCACAAAATTGTATATTACAATATTTCTATGAAGTCTTTTAGTTAACATAAAACATAAATCGCCACAGAGTGTTTGGCTGCGTTTAAATCCCAGAATACAATGGATTGTGTGCTTCTTGGCAGATGGTGTCAAATTTTCCTTGAATTGAAACGTTCTGTCTATTCCTTAGCTGAGATAAGTTGCAGAAATTCAATTCATCCTGAGCTACGTTAATGAGTTAATTGATGGATGTGCCGAATGCATGTTGAGACACAAAGATATGAAATCTGTCTGATTCTCAATTTCACCACCAACTTGAGGCAAAACATAAAGGTGCCTTTATCAAATCATTTTGTGCAGAACAGTGAAGACACTTGTAATGTTCTAACAAACTAAAATCAATGAATAATGTGAGAATAGGAGAATGCACTTTATAAGACAATTTAAACATATCATCCACCACCATGCAAACGGAAATGGCCATACTTCAGAATTTTTTAAAGTTTTCAAAATCTGTATATATCTTAAGTTATTATAATTTGCTGCGTAATCTTAAGATTAAAAAAAGGAACTACCTCATCAACATCTTTCTGTATCCTTGTCCATCTAAATATCGGTTTCTTTCTATTAATGTCTTTCTTCTGGAGAATAAACATTCAACCTATTTTCTATGTGAATGCATCATGGCCACAATAACTCTATCCTGATAACTGATTGCTTGTGAGGGCGAGGTAACTGGTAGAGTATTAGCTTGCTTATTTTAGTTACTTCTGGATTCTGAAAAAAAAAACCTCTGTGATAATTAAATCACTTAGAAATTCCTTGAATCACAGGAGTGTTTATATTTTGTATTAATTATTGTCACTGTTACATGCACAGCTATTTTTTTTTTAGAATGGGACAATATTCAAACAGAACAAAATAGTAAAATCTAAATACATTTAAGACATACATATACAATTTATACATTGTTTAGCCGCCTTGCAAGCACAATTAAAATATACATGAACAATTGAACACGAAGGCAGGTTGCAAAATATGTCTGTTGAAGAATTCTTGGGTAGCATTCTGATTGCTTACTAGCATGTGATGTTACAAGTGTCTCAACAACTGCACGGACCCAGGAGCCTGTGAATGATCTGCTGACAGATAAGAGCAATTGAATTTGGGTCTGCATAATGAAGGAATCGTCAAAAGAAATCTGTACTAGTCAATATTTCTGGATCAGTTACATTTTCCTATTAGTTTGGCAGTATACATCATAATATCATTTCTAAGAGTTTTGGTGGTATTTTCATGATACGATGTATAACTTATTTGAAAGATTTTAAAGTGTTGTCTCAACAACTGTTCAATCAGTTGTTTGTACCACTTTTAAAATACTTTAAAGGGATGGTGTAACTACTTTGAAGTACCGATAGTAAGGCTTATGGAATCAATCATTTTCGTGAGATATAAAATCCAACTGAATAGTCAATCAAGTCTAAGGCATATTTCCTGTATAAATAAATCCACAAACTCCATTAAATATTGTGATCTGCTTTGCCAGGTCCATGGTGCCCAGCCCATATGATTTCTAAATGATACACCACACAACACCTCTGTGTTCTGTTCATTACATGACTGTTTCCGATATATCATATTAATGACAGACTTCCTGGGTGATATATGACATTATGTGGAAAACCTTTAGCTACTAATTAAAAATTGGAGTTTAATTTGCTTTCTTCCTAATAATAATAATATAATAATAATAATAATAATTTATATAGCGCCTCTTCCAGTAAACTGCTCAGAAGCGCTTGTGTGGGTATTGATTATTTGCAGAATGTTTTAAATAGGTGAGTTTTTAATTTTTTCTTGAAACACTCAAGAGTCTTTGAAATGCGCACACTGTCTGGTAACTTGTTCCAGAGTTTTGGTGCTGCAAAGGAGAAAGCTCGGTCTTCAAATTTATTTTGACTGTTAGACGCTAGCTCTGTCAACAAGATTTTACTATTGCTTCTCACTTCTCAGATTCCAGTCTTGACTTGGTTTACGCTGAACCAATTGTTGAATGTACAAGGGTGCTTGGCTATTTAACGCTTTCCAGGTGGTTGTCATCAGCTTAAACTGTATTCTTGCAGGAATAGGCAGCCAATGAAGTTGCTTTCTGTGTGATCCCACACTGTCTTGTTGTTTCAATCTCTCTATGAGACGAACCGCTGAGTTTTGAGCCACCTGAAGTTTGTTCACCAGATATTGAGAAATGCCATACAAAAGGCCATTTCCATAGTCCAGATGAGGTGTGACCAGAGCATTTACCGCAGTTTTAACTGTATCTTTGTTCATGGATTTGCGAAGTTTCGAAATGTTTCGCAGATTAAAATAGGCATTTCTGCACATTTTATTAACTTGTTTCTCCAGGGTCATATTTTTGTCAAAAGTTATGCCTAAGTTCCTGACATTCTCTGCTGTTTTGATTAAAACATTTTCGACATTTATTGAAGAAACTTGGAGCTTGTTTAGTTGGTGTGGTGTGGCAATCATGAGAAGTTCTGTCTTGTCACAACTTATTTTCGTGAAGAACAACTTATTTTCGTGAAGAAATTTTCGGATTTCAGTAATGCATTTTTCCATTTTCTCAACAGCATTTTCTTGATCTGTGAAGGTCGGTTTGAAAGATAAAATGAGCTGCTCGTCATCAGCATACTTTTGATCCTCAATTTGATTTCGAGAAGCGACTTCACTCACTGGAGCAATATATGAGTTGAATAAGACTGGACCAAGTTTCGAACCTTGAGGGACACCAAATTTGAGTGGCAGTTTTTCAGATGTTTGGTCATTTATCACTACAGACTGTGATCTTTCAGAAATATATGACTTGAACCAGTTGAGGGCTGAGTTGCACACACCATATCTGTTTTTCAACCTTTTCAATAGAATACTGTGATCGATAGTGTCAAATGCAGCAGATAGATCCAACAGTACAAGCATGGTTATTTCAACGTGTGACTATTTACTACTTCCTAATATTAAGTGAATGTCTCCTAACATTGAACTAGCTATTCACAGTGCCCCTGAGCTTTAAAAAAATTCACCCAGAAAACGAACAGCGTATGCCTGTAGAGCTGGGTCAGGAAAACATTTTAAGACAAAAACGAAAATAATCTGTTGGGAAATTTTTTAGTTATACCAATTTTAAGTTTTTTGGTTTATCACACTCATATTTCCTACTGAAATTGGGGTTAGAAACTCCACAAAATGTCATTTAGTTCATTTCCAGAGACAATTAATGATAGAAAGACATCATTCTTTCATTTCCATGACCGCTGCATTTGTGCTTGACATGTTTTGTCTAAAAATAGTGTGCAGAGTGTGACAAACACGTGTGACTATTTACTACAAACTAGTAGGGCTGCAGTCAGTAAGTTTTTAGTCTTCCAATGTTGCCCTTGTAATCAGTGGTATTGTTTCTTCATGTTAATTATATATAGGCTAGTTTTCAGCTATATTTGACCTATACTATGACTATTTCATGAATGTCTTGTAACAAAACAATGTCAAATATATTACAGAATGTTAGTTTTCTCTGTGTTGTTAATATCATATCAGTGATGTTTGATTCATCAACATCCTCAAAGGCCTACAGGTGCAGAAAATGAGAGAACGTAAACTTTTCACAATAAAATATTATTTTTTAATATCATAGAAGTGTTTACTTGTCCAAAGATTGCATAATGGTCAGCTATACTGTACTATAGTGCACACACGTGACATTACAAACATCTTTCAGTGTCACATCACATTTTGGTATAAATTATCCAGCTATTTAAGATCTCACCAGCTGTTTCTGTTGGTTTGGATGAGTCAGGTAGTCCGTGTAACTAGTTTTTTTTAATCCTAAAATTATTACAGTCACTCAGCTGATATTCTTAATGAACTCACATCAAAGAACAAAACAAGTTGGACATTGGGTGTTACTTGTTAACAGTTAAGCTATTATTCACATGATATTTTAATCTTTAATATCATTTAAGTGGCTTCTGGGACTACATTTGGTCAAAGTAAAGGCTTAACTGAATTCAAATCCAGCCAAAAGCAGTAAAACATTTAGAACAAACATAAAAGAGTCAAGTTAGCTGCTTGAAAACACTGTAATTAGATAAACATGCAGCCAAGTGAGTTTGTCACACTCTGCATGCTATGTTTAGACAAAATATGGTTGACAAAAGCATCAACGGTCATAGAAATAAAAGAACAGTGTCTTCCTTCAATAATTGCCTTTGTAAATTATACAAACAACTTATAGAAAGTTCTGTGCCTCTCATTTCAGCCTGAAAATATGAGTGTGATAAACCAAAAACTTAAAAATTGATATAACTCAAAAATTTCCCAACAGATTTTTTCCATTTTTGTCTTAAAATGTTCTCCTGACCCAGCTCCGCAGGCATGCGCTGTTCGTTTTCTGGGTGAATTTTTTTAATCTTAAAGTTTGCTCAGGGGCACTGTGAAGGATATTAAATAACTATAACTAATTTTACTCCCTGTATTTGTATGGTAATAATTCATGTCAAATAAATAGTTCTGTCTGTCTGTCCGTTAGTCAAAAGATAGAAAATTCTGGAGAATATTTGGACCCACTGATTCAGTGTGACCCTTGATCCACAATACCCCCCATCCACCTGTGTCTCGTTGAGTTGCCAGGACATTACCAAGACTGAAGAAATAGCTCTTCTGATTTAAAAAGAAACTTTGTATTTTAATATATTTTGAGCACAATTTTTCTGTTCGAGTATTTACACATGGGTACAAAGAGTGTTTCATCTGATTCATGACTGTTGCAGAAATGCATTAGAGGCTTCAAATAAAACTGAATAAAACAGGAAAGAAACAAGAAGTTGAATGCAGGTGACCATTATATGGACAGAAGATAGCAGGGCCGTAAAAGTGATAAAGTGACATTGAAGCTGATGGAAAAAGTATGTAGGTTTGTCCACGAAAAATGTCTTGGTAGTAAATCTCTTTAATAGAAACAACTTGTAATTTCCCTTTGACTGAATAAGTGGATAATGATATGAGAAAAGGCAATAATGGGTAGACTAAAGCATACCACCAACTCTCATGTGAAGTAGTGATCATAACTTCAAAAGAGTCTTACAGACTGGCACAAAAGAGCTAAAGCTTTTAATCCCAGTCTCTTTTATGATAATCTGATCTGATAGAGCAGTTATCTGTCAGAATACATTTAGAAGTGTATAACTGGTACTAATTGCACTTCGTTGACTCTACAGTCTACACCAGCAAGTATGGTTAGAGAACCACAAGCCTGCAAATTTAAGTTGTCAAAAATTGGTCCAATGCACAACTAATGCCAATGAATCTCATTCAAAACCTGAAATGTTTTAGCATCTCTCTCAACTCAAACTTAGCAGGAGTTGCTTGCGCTGATATTGAACAACTGATGGTTAAACCTAATCTTTTAAAAACACCTTCAATCAAACCACTGCACTGTCCATTCCTATAGCACACTCTTATAGACATATAATAACTCTCGATAGAAGCTCATTGAATTGCCAAAGAACATGTACAGTACAACCCAAAATAAAGTAAGAAAATTTTCTGTCAGAAGTCCTCTGTTTACCTATTTTGCCCTCTTTTCTCCTCTCCACCCCAAACCTCCTTACAACTCCCTTTGACTCCTTACAACAACCTTAGCCTGCATTAATAACTCTATTTAGACAGCTACCAATGTAACTGCAATTAGCAGGGGTGCAAAATATCAAGTAAATCAAACACAATGGGGTGATTGATTTCAAATTGGTGTTGTTTAAATGTGATTTTAATGTAATTTCAAAAGGTAGTTTCAAGTAGGTAAAAGTAGGAAGAGATTCAGAGGTACCAAAAGATGTGAAAGGGTAAAGTAGTGGCTGATTCTTCCTTCCTGCTGGGGTAATCGTACTTTATTTTGAGTTGTACTGTATTTCTTATTTCTCTAAGATGAAATGTCTTTGAAATATTTTGTTCTTAATTTCCTTCTAAGAAGAAATATGCCAGAGGTGTGTTCTACTTTATATACATGTATATTTTCCACTGCATGGCCTTTTTATTTTGCTCATTCAATGTTTCAATCGTTTTAATTAGTTATGAATCTATATATATACGCAGTTTTTAATAGCATTTACTGATTTCTAGTTTATTGGTCAATTTCCTTCTGTTCTTACAATTTACACGCGAGTATCATTGATCATGGACAGAACAATACCTTCGTCAACCCTGTCGCCCATGGCATTTCTCTGCTGGCCTCTTCTCTTCATTCTATAATGATGAGCCAAGATGAGTGTCAAGAAATCACATTGTGGCTGTGAGAAATGATACTCGGAATCCAACAGCCATTTCCAGGTCAATAAGTGCTCACTGTTCAGCTCCAAACCAACCTTGGTGAGAACATTCAAGATGACAACCTCCATCAAACAATAGATTGAAAACAGCATATCATTTCAGCACAGCTATTTACACACAATTTAATATATGTACAGTGCCGCCTGTAAGTAAGTGAAACGCATGACATTGTGCCATTGCATCAATGCTAAACATCCTCAGCCAAACTGCTTGTGGAGGCATGAATTCTCATCGGATGAAAGGGAAACAAAGTGGGTCATAAAGGCAGATGTGTGAGGAAAGTGGGATAAAAATAGCAGCCCATTTTCTTCGCTGTAGTCGGAGTTAGGTATGGGTCAAAGTCTTTGATAAGTAAGTGAACCACCCTTCCCTATGTTTTAACATTGGGCCTGCGTTTCACTTACTTATCAAAGACTTTGACCCATACCTAACTCCAACTACAGCAAAGAAAATTGGCTGCTATTTTTATCCCACATGCCTCACATATCGGCCTTTATGACCCAAAATGTTTTCCTCTCATCGGATGAGAATTTGTCCTTCCAGAAGCATTTTGGTTAAGGATGTTTAACATTGATGCAATGGCACAATATCATGCGTTTCACTTACTTACAGGCGGCACTGTATGCTTAGTATCTGTGGTGGAGACATGCTTATTAACTAAAACATTGCAAGACACAGTGACTTGAATTACTCAATCCCACTTACATCAGATCTTAAATCTATCTTGAATTAGCCATTTTCACCTTCCCCAGTACCAGTGTCTGAATAAACAAAGCATCTTGACTTTTCTTCAGATTGTCGACAGCAGCAAGCATAGAAAACTCAATGATAAAAGATTATTTGCCCATGCTGATCTTGTCTTTGAATAAATGGAAAATAACTAACCAAGCAAATTTGTAGAAATGAAATTTCTAAGCTGTTAAAGAAGGATGCAATTGAAGTGTATCGCTAATCAAATAAAGTTAGAAGAAAAGTTTGCCTTATTTAATGGCATATCACAAAGTTACCAGACGCATTCAGTCCTAGATGTACAAAACCCAAGTGGCTAACACAAAAAGCTGTTGCAAATGTAATCAACACGACAAAACCATGCACAATATCAAAGTTAGTGAAGATGTTGCATTTTAGATATAATAATTTTCTAAACAATGTTGAAGGATTCCATGAGATTGTGCTTGTGATTGCCGATTAGCATGTGATAGTCACTCTGGCTTTGGCTGTGAATGATTTGCTTACAAATAAGAGAAACTTGAATCCCAAGTCATGCAAGAATCCCTTGCAGCTGATTCTTGTCAGCAAAGTGAATTAGAGAATACTGTAAAGAAAACTAAGCTCAACGCATGAGACAAAAATGAAAATGATTCGAATGAAGCTCGATCCGCCATTTGTAATTCTCCCCGGTCCATGAGCATCTTGTTTACATAAATTTATGTTTCAGTGGACTCGATATGTAGTGAAATGCAGTTGAACCATGAATATAAAATCTATCTTTTCAAATTTAGTGTGATATTATAATATTATTGAAAATCTCTAGCCTTGATTTGTTATTCAGATATTCTAATTTCCATTTAATTTTTTTACTTTTTCTCGTAGTGAACTGAAGTTGTTGAAGTGAAAGGATAACAACACAGATGTGCCTTAGACAGAAACATGAACAGCTGTAGCAATCGTTTCAAGACAGCATGTTTGGTAATCTCAAAAGTTGACGGACCTCTCAGGGAGAGCGCTGAGTCAAGGCATTTGGTTATTTTTGAAATCATATACCCAAGATATGCCTTTTGGAGGTGCAAATGAACTTTTGTGGGAAAATAGCTAAATAATAGACTTTCAATATGCAATCTAGATAGGCTGACCATTTACATAAAATTCAACTAAAATTGAAAGAATTGGCAGTTTTAGATTTAAAAAAGCGTTTTGTCCGTGATACAATTATGGTAGTGTCTGAGGCCTAGTACATTCGCCATGGTATTACAGTTAAGGACATTGAAGAGGAATATTAAGAACTCCTTTGTTGTTTATTGTAAATTTTAATGTCAATGTATTAAGTAAAAAATACACAAAATAGTCTAAATTTCACATTTTGATCTTTTAAGTTCCATAGTTTGTTTGTCTAAGCCTCAATACTTAAAATTTAGTGTAAGTATATGTATGAGGAATCATCTTATCACATATCATTTCATCATACTGCAATTTTTACAACCCAGAGAGATTTAAAGATTCCGAGATATGAGACCAAAAGATGACAACCTTCACGCTGGTGGCACTGCAAATTTTGTAACTACTGTTGGAAACCAAGACTACTACAATTAATTGTTGTAAATAAATGTATGGTACATATATACTTTATCATACATATTTAACTCAACTGATACGCAATGTTTGTGCTTATTGCAGTGCGCGCAAAAGACGTCGGACAATCGGCTTTTGCCGATTGTTTTTACGATTGTCCGACCTGTCTCTGGCTCTGGTCAGACAAAAAAGCCAACAGGAACTGCTGTGGGTAGTACAAGGGCTCTATTGGACAATCAGCAAGTCTTATACAGCAGTGTAGATAGCAATTTGTAGTTGCTTGAAGTGAGAAATTAACAGGTGCTTGAATTGCAATTATCCCAGCCTTGACGACCAAGGGCTGAAGAGTTACTGACAACACTGATTAGAACACTGTTGTGTTGTGTTGTCCAAAATCTAGGTAGGCTTACCTCTGGGAAAACACTCAAGGTGGCATGCTGCATGAGCATTAAATTGTATCATTCGGTCGTAAGTTAGACAGACAGGAAGACACATTTTTGTCTGACCAATATGAAAATTGTCTCGCCAGAACAAAATGTCTGACCAAAGTCAATTTTCTTTCGCGTGCACTGGCTTATTGTACGGTAGGGGTCTACACCGGTTCGATAAATACCGGCCGTACCGGTACCCCAGAGAGGGCACTGACAGCTCAAATTTTGGTGGGGATGCTTGGCGGAGGCCGCGAAAGTAAAAACCCAACAGGACTCGGGCGATGTAAAAAATGACACACAACAAGACTCAAATCTGTTAAAAATTGGCACCCAACTAGACTCAACTTAACAGCAATTTAATAAGAACTTCTTAGTCGGATCTGGTCCTTGTGTTATTTGGTCAAAAATTCGAATTTGGATCATGATTTTTGATGGATTTTTTTACCACTATTTGTACGATTTTCACGATTTCTTTTTCACTAGTGAACAAGTGGGTCAACAAGATCGACTTTGTGTGATTTGGGGGGTCAACAAGATTCATTTACGGCATAAAAACGAGGGTCAAACCCACGAAGCACAGCTAAAAAAGTTGTGTTTTTGCCGAGATTTGACAGAAAATGTCCACAAAATCATGAAATGAACTTGAGCACTTCGGCATCTTGACGTCCGCTCTGATCGAGATCGATTTTTCCGGGCCAAAAATTCGGTTTTTGGGGGGGGCGGATTACTAAAATGCGGATCGGCCCCGAATTTGCATACCGACGGTCTAATTATGTATCGATCAAGTCTATCGATGATACGTATCGTATCGAATGTCGGCAACGATATAGAGCCCTATTGTACGGTCTGTTCATTAACAAATTCTTATTAATTCACATATCCTCAGTTTTCTTTTCCAGTCCTTGAGATCACACAGATCAAGCCATTGACCTGACCTAAAGACCACACCTACACCCCAGTTTTCTTGACCTAACCTGCAGTTTCGTAAAGAGAATCTCAGAATAAATTATATTTATGTAATTGATCTGGTTTGAAGTTACAATTTGTAAAAAATATTTGCAAATAATATCAACTTTTATGAACATAATTTACAAAATCCCTTGTGACAACTGTCTCCTGGTTGTACCCTTAGCCTGTAAATGCCCTATGTGTGAAGCAATTAAAATTATTGTTAACTGAGATTGATTTATTGAATGCCTTGTTTTCCATTTGGTTGTATATGAAAATGTTTCGCCACAATAACATGTGAATTTCATCCAATCTTTGGTATATTTTATAAAATATCAAAAGGGAAAAGGTGATTAACTATATGTTATTATATAAAACACAAAAGGTCTGAAATATGTCCTGTATATTTCATTGAGAGATTTTGATACATTGTGTTTGGTTTGGCATTTCTATGCTATAGCTTGCATATCTGGTTCTAATCTTGGGTCCAATCTTTTGACAATCAATGTTGTTTTTTCATAAAGTTCTTCATTAAAAATGAAAATGTCAATCACAAACATTTGACATGTGAATCTCAATGAAGTGCTGTAGAATCTTGCAGTGTCGGAATCTCTTGGTCAAAGTTTTCATTACCTGTTACAAAAAGTTTCAAAGGCAAAGATCTTCCTGAGAAATGACATGGGAGTCTTTGTATATATTTTTCTGGCTTACAGTCGTTTTCCAAAGTCTATATCCCTAGTATTCCAGAACGTGCAGTAAAGTTTCAGGGTGTCCTTGCACAAACAAGCGAACAGACACATACATACAAAAATTATAATTATGCTCATGCAACGGAATGCATGCCTATTAATGCAAGTGGAAATCTCATCTGCCAACATCCTATGCAGTTCACCTCATGACAGCCTCTAATTATACTGCCCCCTTCAGTGTTAGCTCCTGGTTGCACATGTTTTGTCACACTAAGATTTATTTTTTAATTTATCTGGGAGAAAATATCTGTTATACTGCCAGCTGGGTTGCATTCAGCACCTCCCAGCCAGCTAATTAATATGAATCATTTTTCCCCAGCCACCCACCTGAACTGCTTTCGCATAAGCTGACTGCAATTTTCATCTGTTGCACCTTAAACAATTGACTCCCAGCTGAGAACTTTGCCAGCCGGGAATACCTCAGCTAACAGTCTGCCAGCCAGCTGGCCATCTGCTTCATAACAGACATTTGGTATAACAGATCATGGGGTGCCCCTGCCTATGAATGTGTGTGCTTCTGCAAAGAACTCTCTTAACATTGTATCTTCTTTTGTGATAAATGTCCATTCCTATAATAAATCTCTTTTACACCTGCCTTAATTGCAATGTACATTACCATGAAACTGCTACTTTGAATGCATGTGACATTCATCAAACACTTTATAACTCTCATTCAATTCACACTCCTACTAGGGTGGGGTGATAATCAATGTAAAAATAACAATTTTAAAATTTCCAAGTCCCACCATCCTAACTTTGTTATGGTTGAAAATACGAGTTCAATGATGTATAATATGTCCATATATCTTTATTTTTGATGCCTCCCAAGACCGATTGAAGCTTTTGACCTTTTTTGATGAATTTTAGCATTAGCGCTAAGTTGCGAAAAGCCATATCTTTCTTAATATTTGATTAAGAATAATTACAAGCCCATCATTGTACTTGTCATAAAAAGAGCTTCAATTTGAATACCAATAACATGGGTTTGTGACCAGTATTTCATTGCCTGACCAAGTGTTTTACCTTTTTATCATCACAAATCGAATTATTTCTTGTCACTGTCCATGACAATTTGTTGAGGCATGATTGTTTTAATTAACTGAACTGATTAAGTTGTTTAACAAATTATTTATAGTTCAGGAAAAAATCAGAAAATAACCTTGGGTAACACATCTGAAGCATTCTATGGCAGAAAATGGTATCCATAGAGTAGCATACAATTATTTTTAGTTTGCTATTATATAAATTGCTAAATTTGAGGCTACCTATTCCTCAAGTGAGTACAAGGCTAAGTTATAATAATATCTATTCTGGACCAGAATCCAATTATATCATTTGGAAGTCTTAGCATATCTTTTCTCATTGATCATGTTGATATGCACACTGGAACATCATTACAGCCAAAATTGCATCACAGAAAAATCATCGGTAAAGATTTGTCTGCATAACTTATTTGAGTCACTGCCATTGGCTGAGGGCACTTGAGTACATGGGCTATATACTCAACAAGAAATAAATGTATTTCAAAGCCAATTAAAAGGTCCCTTAGGGCTTAGGCTGTTTTAATCCAATCAAACACTGGTAAAACGTGATATGCTGAGGCTCCTCAGCCATTCAAGTTTTGCTTGAATCAGTTCAACTGACTTTTGCTGTGATGTGCCATGACACTCTCTTAATTGTCACAACTGCATACGACCTTAAACTACATTTCCAAGAAATTTAGTAGAGACAAATACATGTGTCTGGACTATGTTTTTTTAGTGTTGTGTAATATGAAAATCATTATCATGCTAAACAGTGAGCAATTGTAAAATATCAATGAGAAAATCTGGAAGACCAGTTGACATATACAATTATATTAGTGAACAGCAAACATGCAAGAACCTTGTGTCATATTGTGTGTCATTGTGTGTGCCTAATTTTACTGCCTACTAATATTATGGACAACTTGCCTGACACCAAGAGGCTTCCATTGCCCACTTACAATGTAGCTATATTGGACTCCATGCTATCCAATATTTGTAGGCCTATGATATTTATGTTACTTCTGTAAACCTTATTCATAACAATGGAATCCCAAGTGACATTATAGATCTTTGCAGATTGGCGATCCACACACTTTCAAAATATACTTTCAACTTGGTCTTGTGAAGTTGTGCCATAAAACCCTACATTGTGACTCTGCAATTATCTTGCAACATTCAAGATACATTTGACATCTTGTGTCATCATAAGCGTCTAATTTCACCACAGGCATTATAATTTGTTCCAAAAAGCTCACAATGCTAAACGTATCCTGTATACAATACATGTTATTACATACAAGGTTGGCAACTCCCTCAATATTCCTGGTTTGAGAATTCCTGCTGTAATGCTGTATCAAGCAAGAGCATGGATTCTCAAACCAGGAGTTGCCAACCTTGTATATAAATTCAATAAGTGCATTGACAAGCTTTTTTCTCAAAATGATTGTAATGCCTGTGAATTTCACTATGACAAAGGCTACACTTGTATAAAACCCAACTAACATCTGCAGTGTTTCTTTTTCTGAAGTTCTACACTCCATATTGGACTGCTTTCCATCCATTATTTGTGTAATATTTAGGTTTACTTCTTTAAGAATCTGCAATAGACATTGCCAGTGTCTTTGAAATCCCCAATAACATCCGTTTGATTCGACTTAGCTTTGCATTTTTAAAATGAGGCCTTGCTGAAAAGATTCCATCTGATACATTTTCATTTATCTTTAGCTCTGTACTGAGGCGCCAAATAAGATAAAGTGAGGTTTAATGAGTATTCTGGGTGTCATCCTTTGGCATCCATGTGTCTGAATGTTTCTATGAGACATTTTGCTTCATGTGATGGATACCTTCAGATCACTGTTCAAGGTGTGATTTTTATAGAAATTTATGGTTTTCGAAACCAGTTTTGATGGCATTACAACAGAAATGGGAAGCAGCTAAATTCAAATCTTATATATTAGTATGCCTCCATTAACTTATACTGGTAGGTTGCCCATTTCTACCCTGACAGGCCTGAACTGGTACATAGTCATGAAAAAAGCCTCAATCCTAGTTTCAAAATTATGAATCCCACTGCTTAAAATGCCTTAAAACATAGCTTGTTGGTATTCATTTTGAAGCTCATGGCCAGGGCTTTCTAATGAATCCATCAGCTTTGATGTATCTGTAATATTGACTGAGTTACGGAGAACCGCGGATTATTCGAATGACCGAAAAACATGGATTTCTGTTTAATTTTCAATGCAGCTTGGGAGGCATCAATAATGAAGGTACACCCTTGTGTCATACATCGTTGAACTTGTATTTTCCACCATAACAAAGTTAGGATGGTGGGCCATTGAAAATCTGACATTGATGATTATCACCCCACCCTACTCCTACTCGTTCATTTCGACGAAATGAATCACACTAAAGTAGATACAGTACCCTTTTTTAAGGGTACTTTACTTGTTATATATATATATAAGATGCTTTATGTTAGAGAACATGAGATTCATTATGTTGCGACCAGATCACTTTACTGTGTGTGATATAACTGTAACAAGAATCCAGAAAAGTATATTCATTGTTAGCAGGCAAAGGAGCATTAGTTTGATAAAATGGTTTTTCACAGATTTTTCCTGACAGTTGAGTGAAAATATCGTCCATTTGATGTTTTTGGATTGTTATAGTTCTCTCCTTTTACAATATCACCAACTTGCCATTAAAAATATCAAATGTACATTTTATCTTTTCATAACTGTTTCGGAAACAAAAGTGCAGATATATCTGTTAAGGGCTTCAAATGGACACTGCAGCAGTGAAAACAATAGGCCTGCTACATTGAAATTATCTTGTTCTATTGTACTGTGAGCTTTGAAACTTTGCATGAATAAGACACCAAGAAATTATTTAACTTTCAATTGATTTTATCGGTAGACAAAACAGTTGCTCAGGCTTTTATTCCACAAATGGCATTTATCCATATTTCTATGATTTCTTTTAGTTCACATAAAACTATAAATCACCACATTTCGGGTCATTAGTCTTCCTTGAATGGAAGTATTCTTTCTATTCCGTAGAGAAGTTGCAGAAATTCAATTCATTCTCAGCTACTTTAATGAGTTAATTGATGGATATGCTGAATGCATGTTGACACACAGATGTGATTTCGGACTGATTCGAAACTTCAACAGCAACTCGAGGCTAAAAACTGAAGATGTCTTAGTATCAAGCCTTTTTGTGCAGAACAGTGGGAACACTTGTAGTATTCTGTTAAACTGAAATTATTCAATAATGTGAGAAAAGGTCAAAAGGATAATACATGTAATAAGACAATTTCAACGAATCATCCATTGGCATGCAAATGGAAATGGCTGTATATCAAAACTTTTCTAGAGTGACAAAACTGGCATAACTTATGTTATTCTAATTGGTTGCATGATTTTTAAATTTTGAAAAAGGAAAGAAAAACTTACACCTTATCCGTGGAGAGTTTCTGTTCAGCGTTTAGATTTGTCACTGATCCACAGTATATAGCAGCGAAATATCCAGGACAACAGACTTGAAAGATTTCTTGAGAGTTTAAAGACTCCTACAGTACATTCTCTCTATTCTCCATTATATATAGTACTTTTTGGCCATGTAATGGCAACCAGGGATGTTACATGCAGTAATTTGTCTAGGATAAAAGTTTTACCTTCTGCATGTAGTTTGTAGGCGGTGTCGGGTCTTCTCCAAATTGGAAAGTTTTTGTCCTTTAATGTAGCCAAAAAAGGTTGAAAAATAAGAATGAGAGATTTCAAAGAATACTGAGAAACACAATGTGAGCTCTATCTGATTCTTAATTTACAACTAAGGAAATACAAGTGATTCCTTTTGGATGTTTGGAATCTCAGTGTGTAAATGCAGGTTACATTGAAATAAGGGGTCAAATTGGCACTGACACAAAAAAGCGTGGTGAGTGGATGAGATGCTTGATCAGTAAACTGAAATGTATGAATAATGTGGTTATCATGTCCCTAATTAGCAGGTAAATAAATTCACGTGTGTGTGACTTGACAAGTGTAGGGATGTGACATCAGTCCGGGTAATCTGGGTAGCCACTGACCACCCCTGTTTCTTTCACTGCAGCAGATATCACTGACTTTCAGCAATAAAGAAATATCTTGGCAGTAGGCCTGCAGCTGTGAAACATTTTGCCCGGGACAACTTGCAATTCCCTTTGGCTACATAGGTGGACAATGTGAGAAAGAGACAATTCTAGACTATAGTATGTACCAACAACTCTTATGTGAATATGACTTAAACAATCACACACACACTGTCATGTATAAGAGCTTAAGCCTTTAGTCCTAGTCTCTTGTGTGATATTATGATCTGATAGAATAATGATTATCTGTTTGAATGCAACCAGGAGTTTATACCTGGTAATAATTGTACTTCGGTGACTTTACACTCTCGGTACAGTTATAACAGAATCACAAGCATGGAAACTTTAACTTGCCATATAGTTGTCTAACAAAGGTTGTTAACCTAACATCTGAAACAAGTTCAACCAAACCACTGGATTGTCCATTCCTAGTTCACCCTTCTTGGCATAACTCTCCACAGAAGGTCATTTTAAAAAATTGCCATATTTCTCTAAGGTGACATGTCTTTGAAATATTTTATTCTTAATTTCATGCTGAGAAGAAACATGCCAGTGGTGTGCTGCACTGGCAAAATGACTATTTTTTGCTCTTGTCAATGCTTCAATCGTTTTCTTTAGAAATCCATAAATGCGAATTCATAGTATTTTGAGTTTTATGTTCAATTTCCTTCTGTTTTGTTACAATCTTCATGTAACACTCAGTCGTATCACTTATCATGGAGAGAACAACAGGTTCTTCAACCCCATCCCCACTTGCATCCCCCTTCTTGCATATTCTGATTACATAATCATCAGCTCAGATGGGTGCAAGGAAATCACATTGTTTCTTTGAGCAAAGGATAGTTAGAATCCAAGAGCCCTTTCCATGCATTTCAAAACCATCTGGTTTCATCGTTTTGTTCAACTCCAAACCAGTCCTGATGTCAGAGCAGAATGACAGCCTCAATCAAACAACAGATTTTAAACGGCAGATTATTCCAGTGCTGTTTATTACACATAATTTAATCTCTTTCAGCTTTGTGATTGTGTTTGAGAGATGCCGATCAATTATGTTAAAAAATGTCCCAAGACATTGTACACTGAATCGCCCATTCCCACTTATATCAGATCAGAATTTGTCTTGAATTAGCTATTTTCACTTTCCCAATAACTTCCCATGTCTGAATAAACAAAGCATTTTGACTTTTTATTCAGATTGTCAACAGCAGCATGGATGAAAACTCAATACTAAAAAACTGTTTGCCCGTGCTGATCTTGGCTTTGAATAAATGCAAAATAACAAAACAAATAAAAATGTTTAAGCTGACAAAGCAAGATGCATTGAGAAGATTCCAAGATCAGATCAATTCCGCCAATTAATATTGTTGGTAATGTTCTCACTCCACAAAACCATGGACCTCCAAAAACAGGACCTTCTCTCTACTAGGCAATACCCAATCTTTAAAGATCAGTTTCAATTGATGCCAACACTACAAAGACAGTCGTAAAGAATTTTAAAATGATTTATGATCCCACTAAGCATGAGACATCTATTACTTTTTATTTTCTGGTTTCCTTGAAAATGTCATATTTATCTTTCTTTAACAAAAATCAGTACCATATTTATGCTAGCTTTACAAGAATCCAAATTATTCAAACGCAATAATAATAACATATCTTAATCTCTGCAACGTCATTCGGGATTTCGCAAATCATCTCTTGAATGATTCATGAAGAATTTTGGTTTCTTATTACCGCTTAGCATGACAATTGCAATAACTTAGTCCGGGGATGATCTGCAGACAAATAAGAGCAACTTGAATTCCAAGTCATGCAAAATTCTCCAGCTACCACATTTTTTCACATCATCAGGGAATGCTCAAAAGACTCTGATGTAGTGAGTCAGAGCACATGAGATTCCTTTGGATGGTCCAGTACACGGCTTGGATAGTTTACGAATAGCAAGAATTAAAAGCAGCTCGGAAAAAATTTGTAAACTTTTCTCAACTGTTTCTGTTACTGTTAAAATATATTATCTACTTTTGTTATTATATCTTTATTGTTTCGACTATGTTCAATTTCATGAACACACAGAGATATTGAATGTTGTACTTCCTTGTAAGGGATGTCAAGGTTTCTCAGAATAACAAAATTCTTTCTTTTGCCCATCACAACAACACTCTAAACACAGGGTGGTCAAGATAACAACTCTAGAGTTGTAATTCCTGGTGCCTAAACCGACAACTCCTTGAGTCAAAATTACCAAAAGGTTGTCAATGTGACAAATATTGGATTGGTAAGTTGTACCACACTGGTTATTAAGGCTACCAGATGATGATCAAATTGACTACCTAACGGACTCTAACATAGTCAACATAGTCATTTTGATTATGATAGAATAGTCAAATTGATTTCCAGGAGGTCAGTATAAATTTTTGCAACCATTACTACTCTAAAGTCGTCATAAACTAGTCACAGTGACAACCAAATGTTTAGAGTGAACAAATATAGAGTGTATTTCAACCACATATAGTAGATATCTAAGATTTCTGAACATATAATGGAGTAAGTTTACTTTAACAGATTTCAATATCTGATAATCTTAAACCAACTTCATAACACCAGTCTTGGGTTGACCATTCTGCAACTCACAGAATAATGCACATTATTGGTGATGTCAAGATTGATCTTAAATTTGTTGTTAGCTTATTGATATTGCTTGGCCGTCACATATTACGGAAGAGAAGAGATATTTTTTAAATATGAAAAAAAGTATATTAGTATTGAAAATGTCATTTGTTGGTATAGACATGAATGCTGGCAGTTTTTTTTTTTCATGGTTAGATGGAGCCAATTCGCCATTACTAACTTATCAAACTTCATAGCCCCTTCTTCCTCTCCAATTGCTAACCGAGTCCAGTCATACAACCGCTCCTCAATAACAACAAAGATATCATTTTTAAGACAATATACTCTAACAGTGATATATTACAGATGATTTCATACGAGGGGCGTTCAGAAAGTTCAAGGCTTTTTTTATATGGACACTTATTTTCAATTGAACTATGAATTTTTCACAGGACAAAATTCAGCATATTTGGAATGCAATTCCAAAATTTCAGACAATTTGGACATTTTAAAGTCATTCAGTGGTTGCCATGGAAACTGAAAGTAAAGCTTCTTGGGGCAGATAACACTGAATCCATTGAATTTTGGCTTTGAGAAGCCTCTCTCTATCACTTGCATTTGTGAGATTGACAATATTTGACACAATAAATTCAATATTAGCCTTCAAAAATACTCCCAAGCTCACCAAAAGCATTGATTCATACACCTGACCCATTGAAGTAAATGTTCCTTGAAGTCCTCCAAACGAAGTTCTGTGAAAGAATTTCGGTCATCCAAAGCCTTTCCTCCTCCAGTGCCTGAAACTATAGCCCCCATGGACTAAAGTAAGGGAAAACCAGGACTTACGTAAAGCAACATGTCACAGGAATAGCTAGGATGGATAATGCTGTCCATTTTGGTCCTTAGTTAATACTAGTGAGTCCATGCTTTCACAAGCCCTTTTGTAGTCAGGGAAACACACCTTTGCCTCCTGAATTTCCCTCGCCAAATCTGACATGCAGGAGTGCTTTCCTACATGGGTTAAGTGTAAAAATACACACATTTGATGTGCTTGAAAGCATATTTAGAAGCTAATACCATATTTCTTGTGTCAAATATTGTCAATCTCACTAATAAAAGTGACAGAGAGAAGTCTCTCACAGTCACAATTTCTTGGAATTCTTGGTTTCAGTGTTACCTGCCCCAAGAAGCTGAATTTTCAGTTTCCATGGCAACCACTGAATGACTTAAAAATGTCTAAATTGTCTAAAATTTTGGAAATCCAACCAAATATGCTGAATTTTATCCTGTGAAAAATTCATAGTTCTAGATTGAAAATAAGTATCCATATGAAAAAAAGCCTCGAACTTTCTGAACACCCCTCGTATTTGTAGATTTTTCTCAAATAACAAAATATTTAGCAAAATTTCTGGTCTGACATCAGAAAATCCTGCCAGGTGATTGGTCAAGTTGCCCATTGTGTGTCACTTTTTTTCAGCTTGCTTCGAGCAAGTGATGTTTTCTGGATAAATGATGTCACAATTTTTGAAAAATAGTACAGCAAAGGCCAACTTGGTATTGTGGCAGTTGTTCACACATGTCGAACCGCAAACCACATCAACTCTTCATGAACAGTTGTATTTCACACTCCTTTGTACAACTGTTGATTGTTTCAATTGATATTAAATCAGTTTCAAGCTGACTCTGAATGGCTTCACATCTGTTTACACTAAATGATCACGCTTTGACAAACAGCCGCGAGCATTGTCTATGACATCAGTAAGGGACCATTCAGAATTTATGACTGGGTTGCGGGGGAGATGGGAGTTTATGCTTCAAGTGGGACAGTGCTAATTTTTCATTTTGTCGGAATCTATATGCCTTACAGGCTATATAGAATTTATGACTTGAGGGAACAACAATTTTTCGCACATGTTTCAAGGGTGGTACTTATTACTCACAATATGCTTATGGGGGGGGGGGGTATGACATTTTAATAAAAGAAAAGGGGACATACTAAAAATCCGCATTGAATGTATGAGAGGTACAAATAAGCATGAAACCAAAGGGGGTATACATTTTTGACAGAAAGTTCCAACAAAACTCCAACCCCCAGAATCATAAATTCTGAATGATCCCTCAGGACAGGATGGTAGCCCAGTGATGTGGGCAACATTCATAAGAAAATCCCAGTGGGAATCAGATCAAGGACCCTGCGATTGGTAGCCCATTGTCCTGCCGTCTGAGCTGAGCCCCTCTTCTGAGAAAATTTACATTCACAGTTATACATTTTTATTTTCTGTATAAACAGTCATTGCTTGGATCACCTGATCCTAATCGTCTGAATGCACAACATTGGACTTGCAGAATGTAGGTACTGAAAATGTGTGAAACACAAACTGAAACCCTCACTAGAAACAGCTAAAGTCAGTCCCTGTTAGGAGATCAATGGTTTAAAACGCCATGGTCACCCATGTAAAATGCTATGTCACTTTTCAGGAGAAAGTGATGTCATACCTTCTCTCGACCAATGAAAATTGCAAGAAAAATTATGTATTTTCTACTTCAAATGTCTACAAATATGAAATAATCTGTAATTCAGTCCTGCAACATTGTTCGGAACAATGTTGAAGGATTCTATGAGATTGTGCTTCTGCATGATAGCTGATTAGCATGTGACTGTTTTAAACAGATCTATGTGCTTGGTAAGGCTGCGAATGATCTGCAGACAAATAAGAGAAACTTGAATCCCAAGTCATAAAAGATTCTTGTCAGCAAAATAAGAGAGGAAATGGTGTCTCAAATATATGTATTTCATGACAGATGCATCGTAATATTGTCCGTTTGATGTATTTTTGACATACTTTTTACTGTTCCTGTTTTCTCCCTCTAGAATACTGTCTATATTTGCCATTAAAAATATCAAATATCTACATTTTATCTTTTTCATGACTATTTCAGCCACACAAATGCGTCAGGAATCATACAAAAACCAAAGTGTGGATATAGGCCTATGTGTTATGGGCTTCATAGCATATAGATAATACAGCATTGCAGCAGCAGTGAAAAAATAGGCCTTTAGCATCCACATTTTCTTTCATTTTCAATTGGAAATTGCAAAGAGCTCAAATTAATTGCACATCATATTTTCTCAAATTGATGTTCTTGGATGCATTTGGAACCTTAGTGTCTTCTTCCATGTATAAAAGACAATCATTTCACTGTAGAGTATATTTCTGCTAATGTCAACTTTGGGATTTAAATATTCAAAAATTAAAAATTTGTAATATTAATCCTGTTGGTAAAAATTGGCCTATAGCTTAGTTAGCTGTCAGCTCAACGTTTGAAACTCCATTTTGCAAGCATATCAGGAGCTATTATCATGAATATATATGTAATGGATATTCTGCTGATCTACACATGCACATGACATAAGCCACATGTTGCTGTCAAGCATCACAGCTCTACAAATTATGATTTAAAGTTAATTGTTATACCGGTCTCCCAGTTCAAATTCGTCAAAAAAGCGTCGTAAATTTATTGGCGGACCCAAACAAATATATATATAAATAGAAAATTCTCAGGAAGTTTTGTTTTTTGCTCTTAGTATCCAGAATTCGTCACAAATGTTCCGTGCTCCTTGATCCATTTTTCCCCGGACATCTCTCAGATGAAAATGCATTTCTGATTCTGATACTTCCTTTGTGGCTTCCAAAAATGTATTTCTATGAATTCCTCTCTTCGAATAGAGGCATATGTATAATGTATTTACACATTGGTACAAAGACAGAGTTTATCCATTTCATGACTGTTGCAGAAATGCATTAGGAGCTTCAAATAAAACTGAACCAAACAGGACACAAAGCTGAAGTTGAGTGCAGGTGGCCATTGTGGTCTGGCATAAGAGCAGTAACACTGACAGAGCAACGTTATGGCTGATGGAAAAATTCCATAAATCGGAATCTGGAGATGGTACACTCTAAAAAAATTCAGACAAAATTGGTTTTTTAGATTCAAAATGGTTTTTTGAAAAACCAAATTTCAATGCAAAACCAACATGGAGTTTTAAAAGAACTTTGCCCACAAGCTCAATTACAGGTTCAGTGTGTTAGTATTGAGATAAAAGTACCTTATAGTGTGTCGAGAAACGATTTTTGGCCATAATATTTTCCAAAGGACAAATGATTATTTCTTCATTTTTATGACCATCTAGTTCACCAATACCATACAGCAACACCCTTGTGGAAATAACATTCATTCGTATGTAGCATGTTACTCAATTTATCCAAGAGAGGAACCCTGGCATCCTTAGGGCACACACAAAAGTAATGATGAACAGTTTCATCACTTTTTAGGCAACTGCACTGGGCAGAAGTTATACATCCTTTACTAAATAAATGAAAATTCAAATCAGAAAAGCCAAGTCAAAGTTGTGCTAATATTACCTCTTCTTTTCTTGATATTCCTGAAGGGAAAAATGCAGGTAGTTTCATAACATACTTTTTTACCATAATTTTGAGTGTGACAAGGGTCTGAAGCTTTAACATTAAAAAACTCTTTATATTTCTTTGTGCATATGAGGTAAGTTCAAACAGAATTCGCTGATGACAGTTTACTGAAATTAGCGCCATACAATAAATGTATATTATTACTTCATTAGAATGGATCCATCCCTCTTGTACCATAACAACGAATGGGGCAAAGCCAATTGATAACACTATTCATGCACTGGGGACATAAACAGAACTTTATTGATGCCTCCAGTATGTAGAGCCTCAGGTTTGTTAGTTATATCACTATGTTCAAGAACAGAGCAGAAATGGTCTGAAAAAGGTGAGGTAACATTTTTCAGGTGCACCCCTGGAGGCAGTATATTTCCATTGCTCTGACAATCACAAACGTTTATTTGCCTCAGCATTTTATAAATGATACTCAGAATATGCTTTTCTCATGAGAGGCATTTGCAGAATTACACCAAGATGAGAATGATAGTCTACCTGTTTCAAAATGGCATCTCCCAAATTAACAGAACAAAAAGACGTTCTTTCTCGACCACTTCTAAACCATGTAGACTCTTCTCTACATTAATTGGCACTAGCCATTTATCAGCTGAAGGAAGTTAAAGCAACCTGATGTTGTCAACTTTTCTCAAGTCTTCAGTTACTTTTAAAGTACATTTCCTCTTTATTTCTACAATTTCTTGTCGGTTTCACAATTACCAGATATGTTCTACACACAGTATTTTGGCTGCATTCAATTTGCTGAGTATACAGAGATATTGAATCATGTGCTTCTTGGTAAGTGGTGTGAAAGTCTTCCCAAAATTGAAAAGTTCTTTCTATTGTGTAGCCAAAGAAAAGTTGCAGAATTGAAATTCATTCTGAGCTTCCTGTATGCATGTGTTAATCGATGGATGCACAGAACCTGATAGTATGTTGAGAAACGCAATGTGAGCTATGTATGATTTTCAATTTAAGTGACACCACCAGCTCCCAATAAGATTGTAGAAAGTCATTGTAATGTTCCATTATTCAACTCAAATACATCAGACTAAAAGATGTTGGAAAGGGAGTTCACACTTACTGGAGAAATGAAGACATATCGTTGTCTTAAATAAACATAAACTGCTCACACTTAAAAACGAACACCTCTTACAAGATACAGAAGTTGTATACTGCTAGAGAGTATTCTTTGTAACCTTCCAAGAATGCTTCTTTATTGCTTGGCCAACGATTTTGAAAGTTTGAGGGAAATCCATTGGTTTCTTCAAAGATCGAAACATCATTGTGTATAATTGTTTCAAATTTGGGATTCACAAAGTTGAATGAGGCTGTGATGCGAAAAAAAAGCACCACATCCACATGCTAATGATTTAAAATTGTCAACAAAGACGTTCGCCACGACTGCATTGCAAACAATTTTTGAAAACGGTGTGACAAACAAAATGTGAAAAACACCAGCTAAATTTCAACCCAAACCTAACAAAATGGAGAAAAAATGCTTGAATGGGTCAAGGGAACCACTTTTGTACCCATTAAATCCAAAAGCGGAACTAGGATTGACTTAATGCAAAATCGTTTACTTGTTCGATTTGCATTGGTTGTGCATTTTGTTTTTGAAGCAGTCTCACTAAATGTGACCCGATGGAGCCAATTCTGAATTTTTTGGTGAAACTTTCCAGATATTAGGACTGGATATACAGCAACATCAATGCCAATTTTATGGCCGTACCTCTTTTAAAAGTTAGTTTTCAAGCTGTGTTAAAAGGTGTGCGTTTTTAAGTGTGAGCAGTTTAATTTGAAAATTATCGTAGAACAGCTACAATAGCTTACAATTTGATCATCCTTGGATTTCACCTGAGCTACGGTTTAATTGCAATAGATGTGTGATAGTATTCATGCGGATGCATGAGAACTATTGCACCTTTCTGAAAAAAAAACAAAAAAACACTAATGCCATGAAGAAACAACAACATATTAAGATTTCCTACAAGAAAATAAGAAAGCAAAAACACAATTATGTTACTACATATAACTGGTACTTTAAAAGTTTAAATCACTTATTTTTGCACGATTATGACCCTGTATGGCTTTTGCGCGCCCCTCCTGTTGTAATTAAACTAAGAGCAGGGCAATTTATGTTTGACCATTACATATACGGGCATCATCTTCAAAAAAATCCATAAGTATGTATGCATTACAGCTCTAGACACAAAGAAATATTGGTGTTTTCATATTTTTTTAGTCCTGAAAGGCCAAAGACACCCCCCTATGATTATGCAATGGCAGTTTATAGAGAATATGAAATAGACAAAAAACATCAGATTCCTGATTATTCATTTTATTTCTTAACGGACAGGATGCACAAGATTTTGTTTATTCTATGGGCTTTTTCTGTTCCATTGAAGCATATACATGTAATCTATTGGCACATCTTTTCATGAACATAGTGCACTGTTTTTGTTTTTAAGAGTGTTCAACCAAATACATTTGATGGCTGGTAATAAAATTGAATAAAACACGACAACAACCGAGTGCAGGTGTCCATTACAGGGCACCAAATGGACATATATAGCAAATGGAAAAATGCCCTAGATTTTAAAGTTTTGTTTTTGTAATTTCTGCTATACTGTGTAAAACAAAATAATTCATCTAGTGATATGTTCAAAGCACAGTAATGGCATGACACAACTGAATTCAAGAAAGAACAGGAAACATTTTAAAATTGAGTCAACTTTATCTACAGAAACCTCTTTACTGCACGTTACCCTCCTTCTCATTTTCAAGTTTGTATTGTTGACAGAACAACCGGATATATGTTCCACACAGTGTTTTGGCACTGTTAAATGTTCTGAACACACAGAGATATTGAATTTTGCGCCTCTTGGTGAATGGTGTGAAGTCTTCTCAGAATTGAAAAGTATTTTTTCCTTTGCGCAACCTTAAAAATCAAGGAATTTAAATTCACCTTGAATTTCCTGGATGAGTTAATTGGTGGATGGCAGAACACATGCTGAGACAGACAATGTCAGCTTTCTGCAATTCTCAATTTAACATACATCACCAGCTCCCATATATATGAGGAGCTGGTGATGTCTGTGAAATTGAGAATTGCTGAAAGCTGAAATGGTCTTTATTTGGAAAATGTACATCATTTGTACATTTTCCAAATAAGTAAAATAACACCAGACATCTTTAAATAAACAATCATTTTTTACTGCAGGATCATTTAGTTCATGCAGCTTGAAATCCAATGCTTCAATTGTTATTTTTTGAAATTAAATATCTCCTGGTTTCTCATTATTATTGTCTACACATCCATGATTCTATATAGACAAGTGATTGTATTTTTAAATATCTAGCTATATATGGCATCGGTTATTTCTTTGAGAAGGAATATCATGAAACAGATAACAAAATAGAAAAAAAAGGTAAGTTACAATCTAAGAAATCTGCATTGCTTAAGAAGTGACATTTTTGAAGATCGAATTTCTGAAGGAGGGCGCATTCACTACTCATTCTTTATTGTACAAAGGTTAAAATGTTTATATAGAGGGCACCTTGGGGAACATGTACAATATGGGGGGGGGGTAACATGCCCTCTCATAGGGATGCCACTGGCAGGAAGTGTCTATGCACATGAATATTAGATGCAAATGATTGCTTAGTACTCATTCTGACATTGCTGTTATACCTAAGAACAAACAAGATTTAAAAAAAAAACAGGTAACATCAAACCTAATCACAAAAAATTAATTCTTTTTTTTATATCATTACTAGATTGCCATTTACCTAGTACTCACAACTTTCACCTTTAACAGATGCCCCTGTGATTTAAATGAAGTGACTTTCTATTGACTGATCAGATTACCAATAACAAGAAGCTTCAAAGCAAAACTTGGATTTTCCAGATAGCAAATGTTTGTCACATGAAAAATCTATCCACTTTTCGTGATGCTGGCCATGCTGGTGTATGAATAGATATTAAATCTTTTAGTTACAGTGTCCACTGTCCACTGTAGTTTTATAATATAAATTATGTTGACTTAACTTTTAGTCTATCTGAACAGACACATATAAGCACTTGTCTCCAAAATTGTCTTACCGTACTTACTAAAATGTCTTAACAAAATTTGCTGAGAAGTTGAAGAAGTCAATTGTTTCAGAGTTAGTCAACATTTTTGAGATGTTATCATGAGATACCATTCACTCCTGCTACATTGTTCTCGACATGCACAAATCATATCTCATGAAGGATTCTTTGAGGATTGTGCTGCCTGATTGCCAATTAGCATGTGGAGTGTTGCTCAACAATTGCGTTGACTCCTCCTGTGAACTCAAATTTTGCAACCACTACATGTACATGTATTGCTGTTATTTCTCACAACTACTTTTACAAATTTAGCCTTATGCCTAGTTCTCACGACAGTGGTTAAGTGACGGCGAAGCTGTCTAGGTGCCAGGAAGCCGAGTTTCGGCGTTTCAAGTCATTTTTGGACAATCATATAATCAATTAGAGGTTATACATCGTCGTTTATGGATCCTATTACGACGAGGCACTCGTTTTCTACGCCGAATCGCTCGTAATTACTGATTAGGCAACCCCCAATGAGGAAGAGAGTTGTGTCGGCGAGTTGTGAGGAACCTCGGTGATGTTCCATTGCTGCAATGTTAAACTAGCTTAGCCCAAGGAGTCTCTTGCTTCGCCCCAGCACCCTCTTGCTTCGCCCAAATATTCAATTACGCCCAATCAAATAGCTGTTACGGTGAGGCAAATAGCTGTTTCGGCGTTTCAACAGCTTGTTTGCGACGGCGAGTTGTGCTGTTGCGTCGCCGAGGTTGTATTGACTCAATGATAAATAGCCTCGCCCAAGCACTCTCTAGCTTCGCCCAAGCTGTCTCTACCTTCGCCCAAGCTGTCTCTACCTTCGCCCAAGCATTTTGGGGGTCTTTCAGGTCTTCTGCATCGTCACTTCTTGCTTCGTAAAGATTCAACCGGTTGAATCTTTCATGAAGCAAGTTCTTGCTTCACCAAACGGTCACGTGATTTCTAGGAACTTTTGGCGAGGAAGTTTAAGATGCGCCGTAGACGAAATTATCGTCGCCGAATTGTTCAATGTAGTTTAACCACCTCCCACTTTCCTGGAAAGGCAAGAAGCGTCGCAACAAGAAAGCCCTGATACGTCACCGTGAGAATTAGGCATTAAGAATAGCTCTCAAGCCTGGGATGAACACAGTTTTTACGTTATAGTTCCACAGACATAGAATAATACAGTTCATTGAGTCCCACATTGTTTGAACAATGAGACAAATATTATCTAAAAAAAGTAAATCAACCTGATTCTGGCAGCTTTTCTGAGGTCTTCAGTTCCTTTTCGACTGCATTATTTCTCTCCTTGCTATTTCTCGGTGGTTAAACAATAACCAGGTATGTTCCACACACAGGCTTAGCTTTGTTCAATTTGCTGAGCATACAGAGATATTGAATCATGCACCTCTTGGTAAGTGGAGTGAAAGTCTCTCAAAATTGAAAAGTTCCTTCTTTTGTGGAGCCAAAGAAATGTTTCAGATTTTAAAATTCATCCTGAGCTGGCTATATACATGTCACTATGAGTGTTAATTGATGGATGTATAGAAGCTGTGTTGAGAAACACAATGTGAGCTCTGTCTGATTATCAATTTAAGAGACACCACAAACTCCCATTAAAAAAGTAAATCTTAGCAGCAAATGATGTGCAGAGAAATCATTGTAGTACACGTATGTATTTCTTTATTCAGCTCAAATGCATGAAATTTGAAGATGTGAGAAAGGGAGATCATACTTACCTGAGAACTGAGAGACATATCAATATTGTCTTAAAGTTGCCCTGAACCATAAAATATTTAACAAAATATGGGCGAGTTGGTGTGTATTATAATGTTAGCCCTGGAATATGACCCTTTGTCAACAAGATCATGACCCTATCTAGCATATACAGTGCCGCCTGTAAGTAAGTGAAACGCATGAAATGGTGCCATTGCATCAATGCTAAACAATATTTAAGGATAAGATTCATACCCACAGCTTTGACGGCTTTAAATCCTATGTTAGGCAAAACTTCATAGCTCTTATGAAAAAAATTGTTCCATTGTAAATTGTTATGTGTGTGGTCGTCAGTCTCCTCCAGACAGCCAGTTGATGTCAGTCAATGTGTACTAACCTTTTTTGATAAAAATGATATTATATATTTTTAACACATTCTCAAGACAAAGGTGGCCCCCTTATAGCGGCAATAATTTGCCTTTAGGGGGTCTCCTTGCTCCATTCATGTATTTCTTTACATTTATTTATTTATTCTTTTCATTTATATTTTTAAGATATTCACCTCCCATTATAATGAGCAAATAAAATCAATAATCAATCAATCAGCAAAAATTCTTGTGGAAGCATGAATTCTCATCTGATGAGAGGAAAACATATTTGGTCATAAAGGCCGATATGTGAGACATGTGGGATAACAATGGCAACCAATTTTCATAGCTGTGGTCGGAGTTAGGTATGGGTCAAAGTCTTTGATAAGTAAGTGAACCACCCTTCCCTATTAAATAACATTGGGCCTGTGTTTCACTTACTTATCAAAGACTTTGACCCATACCTAACTCTGACCACAGCAATGAAAATTGGCTGCCATTGTTATGCCTCACATATCGGCCTTTATGACCCAATATATTTTCCACTCTTTGGTTGAGAATTCATACCTCTATAAGCGGTTTGGTTGAGGATGTTTAGCAAGGATACTTACAGGTGGCACTGTAGGAGAGAGTGGTGCATAGATGATAATGACACAATTAAGAACTCCAATTGGCAATATGACACACTCTTAGAGTACTTTCATATCCCCTAGCTGCATCATCAAATGACTCTCTCTTATGGCACGGGGATATGAAATAGTTTTTGGTGGGTGGTTGTGCCCCATGCTCTATGGGGCATAACCCCTCTCCCAAAGCACCAGCAACAAAAATAACTGGAGGATTTCCATATCTGGTGGAAGGATACTATGTCCCTTTCTGATGAAAATGCAGGTGCTCTTGACTTGGAAAGTATCAAACCATGTCAGCGTCCTCACTTTTGCTATACTTCTGAGATATTTGTCTCCAGGACGCTCCAGCCAATACCAATCTTTTGGTTTTTTAAGACAGCCCAAATGACATATCTATGCTAACCCTTCCCAAGTTTTTCACACATTTACAGTACATTTTTGAAAACACCCCTCCTGTTTCTGTCACCCCCATACTTTTTTTTTCCAGGGGCTGGTGGTTATGCCCCATATTGGGGTAAAACCGCCACTACCCCAATTATCACTCATGATATGATTGAATGACAGGTGAATCCATTTTAAAAATTAGTCAGAATATGAACCAACACAACGCCTATCACCGATAGGTGTTGTGTCTTCAATATGTAGAATGCCATCACAAATACCGTCACATGTAAAAATAAGATGAAGCTGCTTAAAAAAGCTAAAAAAACCAAACAAACTGAGCTGGTCAGTTTGGTTCCGCCTTTTGCTTGCACCCCCTTCTTATAAAAAGTTGTCTTTCACAAGTAAAATCAACTGCACTAACAATATTTTCACTATGTGGAACCAATCACCTGGAACCACTGGGTGGGTGGTTAGGCCCCAGGGGGTGGTTATGCCCCACTCTCCCTACTAGCCCTTTAAGATATTAATAGTTAGGCCTATATAATTTTGTACCAAATATCTACAGAAAATGACAGACATTGCCAGACAATATCTCTCACCTCAGAGTCACCTGTCCTTAAAGCTGATGTACTGTCAGGAATATATCGATGGAATGAAAACAGAAAAAATACTATGTAATATTTTTTATTTTGTAAAACAGATTCAAGACAAGCACTGCGATGAGGCTGCGAACATTGAAGTAAAACAATTAAGATATCCAGGACCATCAATTTGTGAACCATAAATGAAATCCTCAAGTTACTTTATACAATGCTGAATTTGAAATGAACTAACCTCATCTCTCAAACAAAATCTTCAGAAGATTCTGATGTCTGGGAAAATCAAGTACGTTATGTTCCTTTTGCTGCAGACATATCACTTTACTGTGTTTGATACAACTGAAAATGGACTCTTAGAAATATGTGCATTGTCAGCAGGGCAAGGATGTCCACATAAAGATATTTCTGAATAATAGCATCAACATCTTAGCCTTTAGATTGATGACAAGTCCATTTTAATAGCTTTTCCTTGGAGATAGTATTGTATTAATCTTGTAGAAGCACACGGAAGACATATGATATCAGTTTCATGATAAAGCAGTAAATACCAGGCTGCTGTAATTAAAACTAAAAGTAGGGCAATTTGTGTTTGACTACAGAGTGATTATGATTTTCTGTAAGTATGGGCATTACAAGAAGCAAAGATATATCGGTGTTTTCATGTATGTACAGTCCAGAAAAGCCAAAGTTACCTTATATCTAAAGATATGCAATCGAAGGTTAAACAGAAATGAAATTAGAAGAAATTATTTGTAGTGGCAGACAGATTTAGACAAAGAACATCTGAATATTCTATTTTACTAAATGGTCAGTATGCTCAAGATCTTGTTCATTAAATGGACACCAAAATAATATTTTTTGACCCATGTTTTCAAGAGCATAGTACATTTATTGACATATTTTATAGTGTTACACTGAATGAATTTGACTACTGAAATCAAATTGAATCAAGTACAAGACCATCTGAGTGCAGGTGACCGTTACGGACTACCAAATGGACTAAATAATGGGAAAATTCCCTATATTTCAAAGTTGAGCTTTTAGAGTTTCTATCATACTGTGTGAAACAAGAGAGTTCATTCAGTACCACATTGAAAGCACAGTAATGGCATGAAAAATCTGAACTCAAGAAGTAACAGAAACCTTTTAAAACTCGAGTCAGCTTTTTTTATCTCATGATACTTTTGTCCTGTACATTGCCTTCCTTTTCATTTTCAGGTTTGTATTTGTGACACAACAACTAGATATATGTTCCACACAGTGTTTTGGCTACATTCAATTTGCTGAACACACAGAGATATTGAATCAAGCACTTCTTGGTGAGTGGTGTCAAGTCTTCTCAGGATTGAAAAGTTTATTTCTTTTGTGCACCCAAAGAAAAGTTAGAGAATTGAAATTCATTTTGAGATGCCTGGAGCGTGTTAATTGTTGGATATGTTGAGACACACAATGCGATCTCGCACCAATTCTCAATTTAATAGACACCACCAGCTCCAATATAACAAGAAAAGGAAATATTTTTAACACATCTTTTGTACATTTTCCAAATCAGTAAAAGAACACCAGACATCTTTAAATAAACAACCATTTTTACTACAGGAACATTTGGCTCACGTAGCTTGAAATCCAATTCTTCAATTGTTATTGGTGGAAATGCTATATCTTTTGATTTCTCATTATTATTGTCTATGCATAAATAATTGTATATATAGAAAAGTGTTTTTTTCTATTTCTTAAAATCATCTGGCTATATAATTGTGGCATAGGAATATCGAGAAACAAATAACAAAAGAAATACAATTTACACTATTAATAAACTCAACATTTTTAAAGAAGTGACGTATTTGTAGATGGAGTTTTCATGGTAGGTATTTCATCGTAGGTAATAGTACAATGTATTTTCTGTGCACAGGCAGAATTGGCATAACCTGGAGCGTTCAAGGGAGGGGGTTCACCTTTTTCTGAGGGAGGTCACATGGATTACTCATTGTTTATTGTACATAGGTAACAATTTGTATAATTATGGAGGACACCTTGGGAGCACATGTGCATGGGGGGCACATGCCTAGCTCCTTATAGAGACGCCACTTGCAGCAAGTGTCTTTCTACATGGGAATGAGATGCGAATGATTGTTTAGTGCTCACAAACAAGACATTGAAAACAGCAGGTAAGCTGATCATAACAAATTAATTCGTTGATTTGATTAAACTCAGTTACATTTACCAGTTATGGCCTGGTGCAGATAAGAGCATGACAAAGAGGTGAAAAATTCTTGCTGCAAAATGTAGCTAGCTATGTAGTGATTAAAAAATCCAACAAACTCAGCATTTAGCTGTGACTACAATTACGTCTTCTCCTACATTTTCATCAAGGGCTCAGAATTCTCCTGATTCCCTGTCTCTATTGAGATAAATATTTTCAGTCTAAAAACTGAACGAACACATCAAAGGCTATTTTTAGTAGCCAGCAGCAAAACTGCATCTCTGGTTTAGGCCAGAAAGCTGCACGGGGCAAGCAGAAGTGCTAGACAGAAGATGTTAGGGTCGGGACAGAATGTTAGGGTTGGAACAATCAACAGTTTTTGGCATCAACTGTAAATACAAAAGTGCAGGGAGTGGGACCGGGTTAAACAACAAACTGTGTGTTAGGGTTCAGACAACTTTTTAACTTCTTTTGCGACTCTGATTGCCACTCCTTGATGTGTTCACAAAGTGTCAAAAATTAATTGCTAATCCCAGTTTCAGAACTTCCACATCTGCAATTTATTACCCTGGCCTTTGACATGATCATTTTCTGGCTGTTCAAGAGTTCATATATTTTGAACCGATGATCCAATTTTGCTGAAATTTTAAAAATCTATTTACATGGCTACTTGAAACAAAATATGGTACGTTATTCTGATAAACACTTAATTTTGCATGGTTTATAGCAGATAGACGTCTGGCTTCACTTGAAATACACAGAAATGTTGCACCAGGCCTTATACAGGTACTAGATTGCCATTTGCCTAGTACTCACACATTGCACCTTCAACAGTTGTTTTTATGTTGACTGATCAGATTGCCAACAGCAAGATGCTTTGAATCAACACTAATTGTATTTTCCAGTGGGCAAATAGTTCGTCACATGAAAAATCAATCTTTTGCTTTTCCTCACTGCTTGTGCAGTGAGACAAATATGAACTCAAGAAATGATGTTGTCAACTTTTCTCAAGTCTTCAGTTACTTTTCGATTGCATTATTTCTTTGCTTGTTATTTCTCGGTCGTTACACAATAACCAGGTATGTTCCACACACAGTGTTTGGCTGCATTCAATTTGCTGAGCATACAGAGATATTGAATCATGTGCTTCTTGGTAAGTGGTGTGAAAGTCTTCCCAAAATTGAAAAGTTCTTTCTTTTATGGAGCTAGAGAAAAGTTGGAGAATTGAAATTCATTCTGAGCTGGTTGTAGTATGTGTGTTAATCGATGGATGTATAGAAGCTATGTTGAGAAATACAATGTGAACTCTGTTGGATAGTCAATTTAAGAGACTCCACAAACTCCCATTAAGTGTGTAAATCTCTGCAGCAAGTGATTTGCAGAGAAAACATTGTAGTATTCCTTTATTTGACTTAGATACATGAAATTTAAAGATTTGAGAAAGAGAGACCATGCTTACCAGATAACTGAGAGACATATTAATATTGTCTTTAGTGAATACAATCTTAAAACTCTTGAGGACTCTTGAGGACCAGCTTGAATTGGATCATCCTAGGATGAGACCGAAAGGTTTAAATGCAATAGATGTGTGACTGTATTCCGAATATTTTTAAATTACTTATTGGTCAATATAATGGTCAGCATGCACTAGATCTTGTTCATTACAGGTGATTTCATTAGTAGGCGATTCTTGGGTTCCAGACCCACCAAATACATGTCATTTTTAGTTAATCTGATTGGTTTAGAGACAACAAAACGTCACACATAATGCTGGATTTAGCATTGATTCCTCACAGCCAAGTGTGAATGACAAGAATTGCATGGTAATGAAATCACCTGTAAATTTGACATGAAAATATTATTTATTGACTGATGTTTTTATGAACGTAGTAAATTTGTTTTTATATTTCATAGTATGCAATGAATACTTTTGATGACTGATATCAAATTGAATAAAGTACCACACCAGCTGAGCTGATGTGGGCATTACAGACCACCAAATGGACTTACATAATGGTAAAAATTCCCTATATTTAAAAGTCGAGCTTTAAGACTTTCTGTCATACATAGTGCAACAAGAGAGTTCATTCAGTACCACATTGAAAGCACAGTACTGGCATGAAAAATCTGAAACCTTTTAAAACTTGATTCAGTTTTTGTCTCATGGTGTTTTTGTCCTGTACACAGTGTTTTGGTTCCATTCAGTTTGTGAGTGGTGAGTGGTGTCAAATCTTTTAAAAATTGAAAAGTTGTTTTCTTTTGTGCAACCAACAAAAAGTTGAATAATTGAAATTAATTTTGAATTGACTGGATGTGTTAATCGGTGGATGGCAAGACACATACTGAGACACACAATGTGGGCTTTCACCAATTCTCAATTTAACAGACACCACTAGTTCCCAACCAGAAAAGGGTACCTCTGTACATCATTTGTATAGAATGCATTGTTATATCCCTGTATTCAGATAATAATGTGAGAATGGGGAAACTGAGAACTGAGACATATATCTGACCCTGCCATGAGAAAAGAATTCGAATTTAACATTTCTTACTTATTCTTAATGCATTATTTAAGAGACTGAGGCTTTCAATGGGATGTTCCATTGAATGCAGTAAGGTTTAAGATGCAGGAATTGACATGCCCCCAACCAATGTAGTCACACAAACGCCTTGTCCTTGCAAAAATTAAAATCTCTCTGAGATTGAAACAAATACACATCTAAACAAGTTTCTACTTCCCTTGCATGACCTGTCTCACCAGAAAAAATGTCATCCAGAAAATTTCCATGCAAGGAAAAAGACGCCAGGCATCTTAAAATAAACATCCATTTTTTACTGCAAGAACATTTATCTCATTCTGCTCAAATTTCAATGCGTGAATTTTGGTGCTTGATTTTTTTGGTTTGAAATGCAATGTCTTCTGGTTTGCAATTATCGTTGTCCATAAACACATAAATGTACATGAAGACAAATAATCTTTGTATTCGTCAAAAACTCGTTGGCTGTATGTTCCTCAGCCTGCATGGTAAGGAATATAATGAAAGCAAAAATTACAGTATGCTGGCAATACATCTCATTTTTAAACAATGCAGTCTCTTAGTGAATTTTTATACTAGGTTTTATCAATGTGCAGCAAGTGTCATTAATATTCGAAATGGAATACTAGGGAGCTATCTATTTCTTGCAACTCCCAACCCTGTGAAAGGTAACCAGATCACTGTCCTAATTATCTGATCAGCAAAGACTTTCCCGTGTGTTTTACAGTCCTTGTCATACTTACGTGGAATCTCAAGTTTTTTTTCTATGCTGTTGAACTGTGATGTCAGAGATGACTCTATTCTAGCATTGCAATATATGTAAATTAACTACAAGCTGTGATGTAATTTCAAACTGGGTCAGATTCCCCAGCTTCTTACCAATGCGAATCCACCAAACTGAGCATCACAGTTTCAACTCAGTGTCAGAGTTAAAATTGGGTCTGGGAAAACCCATGTAAGTTTGACATCACAGCCTCTCAGCCAATGGGCTGCCAGAACAAATATACTTAACATAAGCCATGTGTTTACAAACAAATTGTCAAAGCCTTCTGTTTATGCCAACTTCCATCTAAGTTTAAAGTTGTAAGTTAGCAAGTTTTTAGTTTAATCAAACAACTCTGTGGTAATTATAACAGTTGTCTACCATGAATGCTCACAAAGCTGCCATTTGGTAGGATTAGACTGGTGATTGCTGTGATAAATCATTGGGATCAAAAATGTAATGCTTCCTTCAATATATCAATGTTTGAACTCTGATGCGTAATTTACTGTTAGCCCATTGGTTATCAAGCTGTGATGACGTAGTTGTAGGGGCTATCCCTGATAAAACTCTTACTCTGACACTGTGTTGAAACTGTGACGCTCAGTTCAGGAGGATCAACATTGGCTAGAAGCTGGGGGAATCTGACACAGTTTGAAATGACATCACAGCTGGTAGTTAATTTACATATATTGCAATGCCAGAATAGAGTCATCTCTGACATCACAGTTCAACAGCATAGAAAAAATAACTTGAGATTCCACGTAAATATGACAAGGACTGTAAATGAAATGTCTTTTTGTTTTCTGATCAGATTGACAACAGCAACTTGGGTGCATTTCCCTGAGAGTGAATGGCTTGATCTTTTTGTTTTCATGATGCTGATTGATTTTACTGCTGAATGAATAGATAGTAATGCATTTATAAACTCAATTTTAAAAAAGTTGAAAGATATTTTTCTTACCGTGTTCGTCATAATTCCACAATGCAAAAAATATGTTGACTCACTGTTGAGACTATCTTTTGAGGCTATATTACATACTCACCTGAATTGCTTTACCAGCCTTACAAATTTACAAGCTTTTACAGAGAAGTTCAAGAAGTCAATAGTCCCAGAGTTAGTCTACACTTTTGAAATGTTATCATGAGATACCATTCACTCCTGCTACATTGTTCTCGACATGCACAAAGCATATCTCATGAAGGATTCTTTGAGGATTGTGCTGCCTGATTGCCAATTAGCATGTGGAGTGTTGCTCAACAATTGCACCGACTCCCATTGTGAATGATCTGCAGACAAATAAGAGAAACTGGTGACTTCTTGTTGCTGAATTTTTATAACTAACACCTTATCATGTTTTTTGAAAAACTTCTTAAAGTTTTCATGACAGGTGAAGCTGTCAGTTCTGCTGAACACAACGACATATTGAATCCTGTTTCTAGATAAGTGGTGTGAAGTCTTTTAGAAATCTAAGAAATGATTGAGATATCAAAATTCATTTTGGGCTGCTTCAATGACTAAATTGATGGATGAGCAGAATCCATGCTCTGTCTGACTTCGTATTATAAAAGACATCACCAGCTCCCCACATGATTGACAATCTTGCAGAAGATCATTTTATACAGAATTCCTTGTCATATATTTCGAAGAAAAATGTAAAAATAAATGATGTGAGAAAGGGACAAAAAGGAATATGTCAATTCAAACATATTGGTCACTGTCATGCAGAAATGATTTTAAAATGATATAATTATGTCTGCTTGTAATCTTGCGAAAATTTTATGTTGAATCCATTCTATTTTATTGCTATGGTACTTAATATCTCTTAGATCCATGTATTTTTTTTCCTGGTTGAACTTATCAATGGGTGCTTTTTGTTCATATCCTGTCCCACAAAGTGGATACTGGACCTTTATCTTGACATGGGAGAAGGCATTGTGGAATATCGGGGATGGGCAGATGCTAAGCGGTTGTTGCACAATGCTAATCAACACCTATAGTTTATTGGGCTTCAAGTTAACGATTGTCCATCTCCATGTGAAGTACTATAATAAGACCAAATGGGTATGGTGGTATTTTGAGATGTACTCCACGAGTTGAAGATATCCTGAGTCCTCAGGATATCTTCACGAGTGGGAGTACATCTCAAAATACCACCATACAGCCATTTGGTCTTATTTATACCCCATATTGTAACTCAAAAGAAAGCTGAAATTCACTCAGATGATCAATACTCAACAGTGGCCTCAGCCAATCAGAGCACAGATAGCAGCTCAACTGATGATGTCAGATGTTGTGACATCACCATGGACATGACGTCACAATGGCAAACAATGCAATGACATCATCAACAATGATCAAACCATTGAGTATACAACAAACCATTGGGTATACAACGCAATACCACATGGGATATATCCACAGCTTTTTCATGTGGTATTGTAAATGTTATGGGGTATTTACTAATAGTCGGAGATAGGACGCAATGATATATAACATGCATGGGAAGTCATTTTTTGTATCAAATGTTATTGATCTACTGTTATCATGTGCAGTGATTGTGCACATCATATCTCTTGAAAGATGCATGATAAATTATGGTTTCTTCTGAATCAGAAGTTCTAATTAGCATGACAATTGTTACAACCCAGACAGTTAACGATATGCACAAGAATCATAGCAATCCCATTCCCCCCCCCCTTTTTTCACAAATAAAAAGAACCCACCTGCTCAAAGGACACAGCCATACAAAATTTGCTTTAATGTACCGGATAGCTTTAGTCAGGTAATAGCAGATTATAAATTTATTTTTATTTTGTCTAAATTTTAAAGCTGAGCTTTTACTTCAGAAATTCTGTTATACTGTTATATATTGAGTTTATCCAGTAGTACATTGAAAGAGCACAATGGCATGCAAAATCTGAACTCAAGAAGTATATGAAACTTTTCAATTTTTGTCTTTGCCTTCTCATTTCAAGTTTGTATTGGTGACACAACAACCAGATATATGTTCCACACAGTGTTTTGGCTGCATTCAATTTGCTGAACACACAGAGATATTGAATCTGACACTTCTTGGTGAGTGGTGTTACGTCTTCTCAGAATTGAAAAGTTTTATTCTTTTGCGCAACCAACAAGAAGCTGAAGAACTGAAATTCATTTTGAATTGCCTGGATGTGTTAATTGGTGGATGTGCAGAATGCATGCAGGGACACACAATGTGAGCTTTAACCGATTCTCAATTTAACAGACACCGCCAGCTCCCAACCAGAAAAATGTATCTTTGTAGCACATCATTTGTATAGAAATTAGAATGCGTTGTAATATTCCTGTATTCACTGAATGATGTGGGAAAAGCAGGGGCGGCTTAGCCTTTATGGCAGAGTGGCAGCTTCCATAGGGCTATCCACCTGGGGGGAGGAGGCCAGGCAAGTTTACAACAAAAATTAAAATTCCAAGAAACAAGCCAAAAATCAGAACTTTTTCATCCGGTTTATGATTGTGTTATGCAACCAAATTAACTTAATGGGAAAAACACCCACTCTGATAGTAATGTACCATATTAAATAGCCTCTAATACTTTGTTTTTCATATTTGATAAAATGCCTCTGGTAGGGACGAAGGGGCTCATCGAATTATTTTGCCACGAGGCCTGAAATGCGACAGTCTGCCCCTGGGAAAAAGAAACAGTACTTTCTATAAATGGAGACATTATTATACGCCCTCATCATCTGCTCATGTGAAGAGAACTTTAATGATGTATAGTACACGTAAGCATCAGATTATTCCATGAGACTGAAGCTCTCTTTCTGATGTTCCAATGGATATTATTCATAATTGTATTATGCCTCGGACAACAAACGAAGCCATATTTAGACTATTTCCACACAAAAGACAGCTTTTCTCAAATGGTGAATGCGAAACAAATGCAAATCCAAACAAGCTTCATATCCATTGTGTTACCTGTGAAAACCAAAAAAACTGTATTCCTGACAAATTTTGAAATAAGGAAAAAGATGCCAGACATATTTAAACAAATAAAAAAACATTAGTTGTTTTGCTCCAAGCACATTTATCTAATACAGGTTGAATTGCAACGCCTGATTTTTCTGTTTGAAATACAGTATCTTCTGGTTTCTCACTATTGTGGTCCATGTTACATAATATTTCTGTTGTTTGCCAAGAATTTGTTTTGGTATGCATTATGCAACCTGCTTTTAAATCTGTTGTTTTCCTTTTCAGAACTATCTCTTACCTCTAACACCCTACATACATAATATCCATATCTCCATCAGTCTATTCATGTCTTAATCAGTGGTAGTAGAAGTAATGTAGATTTCACTGGGCTCCATAGAGAGTTGTATGGCCCAAATATGCCCGTTCAATAATTATAATTGCACGGGTCAGTTAAAACTTCATCAAATCAAGCTATTATTCATTGGGTTCATTTTATTAAATGCATGCGCATATATATTACTTCAAGGCAACTGTTGCATTGTATTAACTTTCAGTGCCAGATCATGATGTACTCGTTCATCACATCATACCATTAATTTTGTATTTTGTATTCCTAATAGCATAACACCATTCTGTAAAGTCAATCAGGAATCATGCTTCTCATATATTAAAGTCAATCCAATTGACAGTCATTATATCCTTTAATAACTGAACCCTTTGCTTTGCACACATCTTCATTCCATTTAATTATTCTTTCAAATACTATATTCACATAATAACTATACTTTCACAACTTTACAACTCCCTTTGCTAGGGAGCAGTCTATTTTTTACAACTTCCAAAACTACCTCAAGTAACAGATAGATAGATAGATAGATATGGTAAGTGCAGCCCTCTAAGCCCAGTTGAACTGTGATGTCAGAGATAACTCTATTCTATCACTGCAATATATGTAAATTAACTACAAACTGTGATGTCATTAAAAACTGGGTCAGATTCCCACTAGCAATATCCAGTCTGATCCTGCCAAATGGCATTTTTGTGAGCATTCACAGTAGACAACTGTTATAATCCCCACAGAGTTGTTTAATTAATCTACAAACTTCCTAATTTACGACTATACTTTGATGGGACTTGCTATAAACAAAAGGTTTTGACAATTTGTTTGCAAACACATGGATCATGTGATGTTTATTTGTTCAGGCAGCCCATTGGTTGAGAGGCTGCGATGTTTAACTTGCATGGGTTTTCCCAGACCCGATTTTCACTATGACACTGAGTTGAAACTGTGATGCTCAGTTTGGTGGATTCACATTTACTAATATCTGACCCAGTTTAAAATGACATAACAGCTTGCAGTTAATCTACGTATATTACAATGCTAGAATAGAGTCATCTTTGACACCAAAGTTCAACAGCATAGAAAAGAACTTGAGATTCCACTTAAATATGACGAGGACTGTAATATAAAATACTGTTCACTCCCGCAACATGCAAAAAGAATATCTCATGAAGGATTCTTTGAGGATTTTGCTGCCTGATTGCCAATTAGCATGTGGAGTGTTACTCAACAATTGCACTGACTCTGGTTGTGAATGATCTGCACACAAATAAGAGCAACTGGAATCTTTGTAATTTTTTCTGGCTGAAATGTCTTGTTACAATGCCTCACTATCCTTTTGGAAAACCTATTTTTGATTTTCAAAATTGGAATTGTGGATTTTCTGAGCACATGGACATATTGAATGCTGTTCTTTTTGGTAAGCTGTGTCAAGTCTTCCTGAAGACCATGAATAGGTTGAAGAATTAAAATTCTCACTTGGCTGCTTTAATGAGTAAATTGATGGATGGGCAAAATGCATGCTCTCTCTGACTTCCAATTTCAGACACCACCAGCTGCCAACAGAGAATCTTGCCAGGAGATCATTCTATACAGAATTCATTGTCTTGTTCCTTTGCTAACCTTCCATAAATGTATGTAGAAAGAGGAAATTTCTTGTAATGTGGTATTATGAAATCATATGGCAGTTTCCAATGGTAAAGCATTCTATTAAAAAAATATTCACCTTCATGATAACAACCACACGGAGGAGTAGCAAGATGTCTTTGAGGGTTTACTTCAGATTGCCAATGGCAGGATGCAGGCAAAGCTCAAAATGCGTTTTGCAGATGCTTTGTCGAAAGCAAAGATCAACTAGTCTGCCCATGGAGTTTTGTATGCGAATACATGTGAGGAAATAAACTTTCAAACTTGTCAAAGCAAGATGAAAAGTGTTTGGTAAAAATAATTTTTTATCTTTTTTTCAATGTTTCAAAAAGTATGGATTATCTATCAATCAGACCATCAAAACGCACAACGAGACCATATATATGTGTACCAAATATCATCCTTGCACCATGCAATAGTGGCTGAGTTCTGGCCCAGAAACTATCTATATCTGTCAACCGCCGGGAAGCCCCACCACCCGCCCAGCGGACGGACAACATTTTACTGTGGTGATTACCATACTTTCTTCGAACTTTGTTCGCTGAAGACTTTGGATGAATGCCATCATAAATCAGGGCTTATTTCTACCAGAAAATTGCTTCTCAAATTGTAGGACAATGAAATGATTGTAAAATTTCTGTTGAAAAAGTCATTTTTAAGAAGTCCAAATATCACATGACAGATTATACTTTCTTTCAACCACATCATACAAAAAGCTAGCAAACAAACAGATCTTGAAATTTATTTATTTAATAATGACAGAACTGCTGCCACCTATAGCCAAGTCATAAGCATTGTGACAACTTGCCCTGTGACAACTGGCCCTGGCCTATCCTCGTCACGATCATGAAGTCAATCCGATATCTCCGAAATCAAAAGAGAATATATTCTGGTTCCACTTAGAAATCACAGACATATTGTTCACGGAGACTACTGATTAATGCCATCATGAATCAATGTGTTAATCTCCCAAAAATTGTCTCAACTTGGAAGGAAATGAAAAAATAGAAAATGGTGAAAAAATTGATTTTAAACTGTCATTTTCAGAAATCTTCACATAGCAAATGACAGACTGCACATTTTGTGATATCATCACAAAAATATTCCCCATGTCAAAAAATATGAAAATTGATTTAATTGCCATGCAGCTGCTACTATCCATAGCTGAGTAATAAGCATTGTGACAACTTGCCCCTGTGACAACTAGCCCCATCTCCCCTATATTTCTTTGAGCTAAATATTGAACATGCAAAGAACAGAACTTGAAGTTGAATTCTCAGTGCCATTTTGACCCAAAGCTAATACTGGAAGTATTCATCCATGTGAGGCTTTTCATCATAGATTCTGAAAAGAGAGGAGGAGAGATCCTTGCGAGGAGTGAGGGGAAGTGAAGTTGCCAGAAATGTGCTACAGCCCCATAGATGCCATTCCATGTTCATCCCATGATGTCACTTGGTGCACAATGTTACGCAACAATATGGCCAAGAAACCCTCAATACTGAGAAACCACAAATATTGGATTTCAAACTGAAACAATTGAAGCATTGAAATGCAAGCGGCATGAGCTAAATGTTCTGGCAGTGGAAAATTGATGTTAATTTGAAGATAGAGCAAGGCTCCTCCTGCGTCTTTCTGCTTAAGTGTGTCATTTGCAGGAAGAAATTCCCTTTTATGGGGACAGGTCATGTGGGAAACAGAAGACTTGTGGGCAAGTGTCCTGTTCTGCAGTATCTAAGAGGGACGCATTGAATGGATGGATGCGTATATTTTTGATCTGTTATCTAAATGTGAATTTGGTTTTGGATAACAGGAACATACTTAATTGTTGATTGGATAACTGCATCAGGTAGACATTATAGATATTTGTGACCAGCTATTTAATTTTATAAAGTTAAAGCATTAGCGTTACAATGCCAAAACTTTATAAAAATAAATAGCTGGTCCCAAGACAGGAATGGGAAAAATTATTTTGAACAGTTTATCTTGGCAGCTCTAATCTTCTCCTTACTTTTTATTCCGTCAGATAAGCCATTTTCATTCATTATTCATCGACAAGATGAGCATTGTGAAAAACGAAAGATAATCTTTTGATCTGGCAAACTGTTTGCTCTCAGCTAAATACACTTAAGATTTGCTTCCAAGCATCTTGCTGCTGGCAATATGATAAAACAACTCAAAGACACTTTGAACCACAAGGGGGATTTATTATGGAGGTGAAAATGGTGAATGCAGGGCTGATATAAGACCTGATGTATGGCGTAACACTGACTGGGACATTTAGCTTGATCATCTTGACATTTGCACATGTTTCATCATCACCTTCCAAAAATTAGAAAGTGAACTGAGTGTGATCAGCAAGGCTGACAATATAATATTACTTTGCTGTTTGAATTCTCTGGGTCAGCTGTGACTGCATGTCATTTTCAATGTCACGTATCAAATCTGGTTTTTAGCTCAGCATGAGCTGAAAAAAAATATGTGCAGGTTCAAGTTGTATTGCATTTTACTCTCAGTCATGAACTGCAATGCAGCATGAGATTCGTGGTGAGCCTTCCATATATAATACAGCTTAGGGTAGCCATAGAACGGTGCTCATGGACAGAGACAGGGGGAGCAATGCCCGAGGTTATTGAAATCTTGCATTTATATTTATAAGTCTTGGTTTTACTTGATAAGTGGATTGTTCTGGTACCAAAATTACCTGTATGCATGTAAAAGTTATTCCCATATCGCCAGGATTGTCCAGTTCTTTTTCGGACTGAGGCAAATGCAGGTGGCAGAATTGAGCTCACCAAGACAGTTCTTCTTTTCGTTACCTTTATTTATTCACAAACAAAATCGGTTCTGTAAAAATAAAAGATAATCTTTTCATGACATTGTGACAAACTGTTTGCTCTCCCCAAAACAAACTTTGATTAAATGCTACCTTGAATCGTGCTGTTGGCAATCGGAAAAACTACTCAAAGACACTCAGACATGTGCAAGTTATTAGGGAGGTGAAAATGGTGAATTCAAGGGAAATTCAAATCTGATGTAACTGCAACTGTGTAGTTCCGTTTGCATTGTCTTTGGGCATTTTTCAACAAAGTTGATCAGCATCTCTCGAATGCAATCAAATAGCAGAAAGAGATTGAATTGCATGTAATTAGCTTTGCTGAAATTATCTGCTGTTTGCAATCTCTTGTTTAGCCTGGGCTGTCATCTTGAATGCTCTTACATCAGGGCTAGTTTGGAGCAGAGCATTGAGAGCTGTAGGATTATGAGCATCATTTGCACACAGCAAAAAGGTTGGACGTGAAGTACATCTCCCAACGAAGCCATTCCATGTTCATCTCACGATGTCACTTGGTCCATTTGGAATTGCCTAAGGGACCCAAACTCTTAAAATATCTGATATTACATTTCAAATCAAAGCAACTGAACAATGGAAAAAACTCCATGGGCTAAATGTAATTGACAGACAGTGGAAAATTTATGTTAATTTGAAGATAACAGGTCAAGTTGTGAAAGTAGGGTAAAATAGAATGATGTTTATTTTTACTATAATACGAACAGCATCAGAGAGATGTTTAATTTGGGTGGCAGAAAAGAGAAATTAATTCGTAATTGTTAAGTGATTTTACACATGAGTACTCTTTTAGAAAGTCGATTGTATATACTCTTTAAAACTTAATATCAATTTCATGTTGTTCCTATTGTGTTTTTTGTCATTTATCGATAACATTTATTGGAAGTGAGGAGTCACCACTTTCATTTTCGACTCTGACTCTGACTTCACATTCAATCTGCAATCTTTCATTTTACTCCAACTCCAATACCACTTGAAAATCTTTGAATCCACAATTTCGACTCCTGACTCTGACTCAAAAGGCCTGCTGCTGAGCAGGGCTGTTAACAAGTACTTGAGTACTTAAGTACTTCTGTACTTAAGTACAATTGCTTGAGTACTTGGAATGTACTGGGTACTGGAAGTACTGAACCCAAAAGTACTGTACTGGTACCCAGTACTTTGCAAAAAGTACTTGAAATTTTAAGTACTTTTTAAGTACATTTAAGTACTTTCAGTGAAAAAAAGCCAACATGACAGATTACAAGACATGTTGAGTGAAGTGTCAATATTTTCCAAGACAATTTGTGAATAAATAACATTTCATAAAATCATAAATTTCATGTAGTCTGTTATAAATGTTACTTTATAAAAATAATACTTTTCAATAATTGAATTTATATAATAAATAATTAAAAAATAATTATTTATTTTGGCTCTTAGAAGAGATATATATGGAATACAGTTTCATTGGATAATGCAGAAATATGGCAATTGTTTTGAATAATATCCATGGCAATTGGATTGTGCAGACCTGTAGCAATTAGTCAATTTCAATTTATGCTATTGAAGAACTCATACTTAAACCAGTCAAAGAAAATTAGAAATGCGATTGCAATTAGACAGGACATGACAGAGTCACTATCTGAGTAATCCAACTTGCTGAACTAGCATCTCAGTTCTGCAGTAAATATGTAAACAACATTTATATAATTTTCATTTAATATAGGTAAAATTACTTTGATTATCAAGAAATAATTTATCCATAATGTATTAATTCTGTTTCACTCACTGAATTTGTTTGGTTAACCTTTCAAAAGTTATGAAAATGAATATGGTTATGATAATTATTTGAGAAATAACTTTTATTTCATGATGCATCATGTTGAAAGTATGCTGCATACATGAATAAATTCAGTAATTATTCAATCAATTTCAATGCCATCTTCTGGAGGGGTTTTCCATGTTCATTGAGGCATGTATGTGTGAATGCATTGGCCTATTGTCTTTAGCAAAGAAATTGGGTCACTGCATGTACCTGACCTTGTACACAGGTGTGAGAATTACCCTCTTTACAATTGGCAAGGAACTTCACAATAGAATGTCAATTTTCATCCATTGCTTGCTTAAACATAGGCCTAATCTGTGTCAGTTAAATATCAATTTTTCAAAACTAATTTCATCAATAGTAATAAATATTTTATTCATTAATATCCAATAACCCACTAATTTTCTGGGTGTCTAAAAACGACCCAGTGACTAAAATCTGAATAACTTATTCTGACTAGTTCCTTAATTTGACAAGCATTCAAAATATCACAGTCTGGGGCAGATCCAAGTTGCCCATTTTTTGCAATATTATTAATGAAGTTCCTACTTTCTATCTATCTATCTGTCCAATGAAACTGTATTCCATGAATATCCCCATTTGCTTGAAAAAGAAACAAAAGTTTTTGTCGGTTTATTTAATCTATAATTTATCTCACAAGATTTTTCATACAGGATGAGTATAATTGCTTGAACACAATATTGATAAAGTGTATGATCAGATGATGGTGTTATTTTTCCCTATATTTCGAAAAAGATTGCAATTTTGTTTTCGACAATTGTGATTCAATGTGTGAGACATCAAAAAGTACTGGGTACTGGACTTAAGTACTTTCAGAAGTACTTGGTACTGGAATTAAGTACAGTGATTAAAAAAGTACTGGGTACTGTACTGGGTACTGGGAACATTTGAAAAGTACTGTACTGGACTTAAGTACTTCGAAAAGTACTGATTAACAGCCCTGCTGCTGGGGTCAAATAATGTAAAGACAAATAAAAGTGTTATTGGACATTGCAAAATTTGTCTCATCACTGATCAAAATCCCTAACTCATTTTTAGTAATTTTACAATAAATCAATGATTGAAGTAACCCCAATAACAGATAGAAAATACATTATGACAGTTTCAGATGCAACAAAGTCAGCTGAGTAAGTCAGAGCTTGAGAAAGGTTGGTTGATGTATGATGCTATTCATCTCTGCAGCATTGTTCTCAACATGTACAAATCATATCTCTTGAAGGATTTGTGGAGAATTTCGCTTTCTGATTGCTGATTGGCATGTTGATGGTTGCTCAACAATTGTACTGCTTCACCCTCCACTCTCTTCTTGATTATATTTGAAGAGAAAAATTGAATTGGACTCTAAAGACCTCTCATCCTCGATTCCATGCCGATGGATGTCATAGAATTCTCACTCCAAACAATGTTGCAGACTTCCTGTGTGCAAATGACACTCAGCATCCAAAAGGCAGTTACAGGCCCATCACTCAGTGTTCAACTCCAAAACATGCCCTGATGTAAGAGCATTCAAGATGACAGCCCAGGCCAAACAAGAGATTGCAAACAGCAGATAATTTCAGCAAAGCTAATTACATGCAATTCAATCTGTTTCTGCTATTTGATTGCATTTTAGAGACACTGATAACTTTGTTGAAAAATGTCCCAAGACAATGCAACTGAAGTGCTCAAGTCCCAGCCACACTGAATCAGAATTTGTCTTGAATTCAACCAAATGCACCTCCCTGAGAGTTTCCACATGTCTGAACAAGCAAAGTGGTTTTTGGACGTTTTGGAAATCGCCAACCACAGCATGCTCGGAAGCAAAATCAAAGTTAGAGTTTTCTATCTTTCACAATGCAAATGTTGTCAGAGAATAGATGCAAAGTAATAAATTATCAAAAATATCTGACTGTCACAGCAAGATGCATGGAGAAGATTTCAAAAATAACCTTGATAAGTTCTACCCTTCCAACTGCAATTACCGCAAGTGGTCTTTGTCACATAATATCCTCACTGGAGACTGATTTGTTGTTCTCCTGATTGGGCAGTACCAACCCAGGTACAAGCTGACTTGCAGAGTTATTAAAATTTTATTTTGGTAGTTACGCAAATTTCAGAACGTGTGGATACAAATTGATTCTGCTTTATGGCAATGCTGAAATGATATCACTATAGCTGGTGCAGTACGAGTTCATATTTACAAAGTATCATTTGAATTAACAAACCAGGCCTGCTAACCTCTGACACCCAGGTTCGATTCCTAGTCCGGGTATTTAATTTTACTGACGTTTCATCCTGTGCAATTAGTGCAACTAATGACTCCAACTCCTGAATCTCACTATGAAGCCCTGCTACTCAGATTTAAAAACTGTAGAAACAATAATGCAACCTATATATATTTGGCATTTAATTGTCCACATTCTCAAAATTGTCTTTCGCATGATCTAAATGCCTGACCTGTTTTACTAACTTAACTTTAAATCTATGAATGAACTAACCCCACTAACAGATCTATAAGTTATATATAATGACAGTTTCAGATACAACAAATTCAGCTGAGTCAGTCAGAGCTTGAGACAGGTTGGTTGATGTATGATACCATTCATCCCTGCTGCATTGTTCTCAGCATGTACAAATCATATCTCTTGAAGGATTTGTGGAGAATTTCGCTTTCTGATTGCTGATTGGCATGTTGATGGTTGCTCAACAATTGTACTGCTTCAGGATGTGGATGATCTACTGACTCATAATCTTGAGCAACTTGAATTGCAAGTCATGCAAATGTCTCTTGCTATTTTTGCCACAAAAAAAATTCTTAAAGGAGTCTGACACTTGCTCTTATGGAGAGGAGGATTTCAGTCTGAGAATATCAGATCACAAATACAGATTTAAAAAGTAAGTTAGTCTGTAAAGTTAATTACAGGTATCCAGACGTATTAATCACAGAAGTCATAAGCAAAGACACTGAAATGACTGAATATGTCTTGCTCCACCTGTATCACTCCTGCCATTGGACATACTCAACCACTTCTGTGTCAATGCTTTTGACTTTGGCTCTGACATACAGGGTCCTTCCACAAACAATGTTCTAGCTGTGCAACTCTCCTTCATCTCTTTATAGAATGGTGTCAAGTGTTGAAAAAGAAAAGCTTAACCTTTTGATATAAAAGTATAACAGATAACATCAATTTTCCACTGTCAGATCAATTTAGTTAATGCAGCTTGCATTTATAAAATGTACCAATAATTTTGGTTTGAAATCCAATGTGCCTATTTGGTAGTTTCTCTGTATTTTGGGGTTTCTTGGCTGATTACATTTAGTTGTGTGTGTGCACTATATGACATCATGGGACCAGCCTTGAATGCTGACCTCCAAAATATTGGACCCTTTCCTTGCCTCTCTTCTTGATTAACGTTTTAAAAATTGCCGCGAAGACCTCTCAACTTTATTCTGTTGTGATGGGCCATGATGGATGTCATATAATTCTCACTCCAAACATTGTTGCAGACTTCCAGTGTGCAAATGACATTCAGCATCCAATAGCCAGCTACAGGCCCATCACTCAGTGTTCAACTCCAAAACATGCCCTGATGTAAGAGCATTCAAGATGACAGCCCTGGCCAAACAAGAGATTGCAAACAGCAGATAATTTCAGCAAAGCTAATTACATGCAATTCAATCTGTTTCTGCTATTTGATTGCGTTTTAGAGACACTGATAACTTTGCTGAACAAGAAATTCTTTAAAAAAAGAATTGTAGGGACCTGAGGTTTCTTCAAACACATATTTTATTTTCCAAATGTTCAAATAATGTTTTATGTATGTGTAGTTGCATCTGTACCACTGTGAATGTGTGATATGACAAACCTAATACATGTAACATCATGATTAGGCATGCCTAATTACAGGTGTTATTAACATAGACAGCAAACCAAGCAATGAGAAGCCCTTTTAAATTCTTTGTCATGAACATGAAATTTCTATTTCCATTACAACAAACTAATTGTGGCTTGCATAATATTTGGATTATGACACTTTTAGACTGACCAGTTTGTGAGAAGTTGAATATCTAATGTTCTCATACAGTGTTTTCTTTTATCACTTGTCATAAATGTCGTCTCAAATGTTTATACACTTTTTTGAAGGAAATCTCTATGGGATAATATTATGCTCCAGGTGTGCTTTGGATATGGTCCCCAATGTATTATGCTCCAGGTGTGCTTTGGATATGGTCCCCAATCACTCAACCATGACAGCTCCCAAGGTCATGCAGTGAAGGAGCTACTGAGCATAAAGAGGGGCAAATATAAACTTGATTTGTAAATTGTAGGCACAGTTACCTTTGCTGTAGCATGAGTATCCTCCTAATATTGGAGGTAAATTTGGAGGGTACTCCTGCTATAGGGAAAGTATATCTGCAAGGCCAACTACCTAGTGGCCCCCTCCAGAAACTCAAGAAGCTCCACCAATGCAGTACACATAAATTGATGACAAGTAGCACTTGGCTGATTATTTTTGCCCCTTTAGTTAGGGACCTCCACTGTCAAATCTTTCCTCATTTGGAGCTTATAACACAGATCTGAGATGGTCCCTACAAAAATGTCCCAAGACAATGCAACTGAAGTGCCCAAGTCCCAGTTACACTGAATCAGAATTTGTCTTGAATTCAACCAAATGCACCTCCCTGAGAGTTTCCACATGTCTGAACAAGCAAAGTGCTTTTCAGATGTTTTAGAAGTTGCCAACCACAGCATGCTCGGAAGCAGAATCAAAATTAATTTTACTGTTTCCCAAATGAAAAGATTAACTCCATTTTTTCTGCAAAGCAGATGTTGCCTTAGAATAAATGCAAAGTAATGAATGAACAAAAACATCTAAACTGACAAAGCAAGATGCATAGCAAAGGTTTTAAAAATAACCTTGATAAACTCCCACTTGTAGCATTTGCAAACGATCTTTATCGGCTTATTAGCTGGCATTTGGCAGACCTGGTTCTTGTCTTCATTTGGTCATTTCACCTGAGGTAAATTCACAGATCTACTATAGTCCACTAGAGGTCATTGTGACACTAAAACATCAGAATGTGTGGACACCGATTGATTCTTCTTAGTGACTGATCTCTTATGACATCAGTGTATAGTCGCTGCTGCTAGTTCACTGTTGGTTGACAAGTATTACTTCCATCAGCAACCCTGGGACAAGCTCAGTGATACCATGTTGGGGGCTAACCTCAAGGACTTGATTCCCTGTTTGGGCAAACTTGTTACTAACTACAACCTACAAACTTTTGCTGTAGCCACAAAAACAAATACTATTACTGCTATCATATTGTGACCACAACTGATAGTACTGCTGCTACCACCACCTTTCATCAAGAACTAAAACTGATAAGCATTGCCACTTTTACAGCTACTGCTACAACTGCTATAAGCACAACAAAACAACTACTGATACTACTATAACTACTATATATATATAGATTTTAATTTAGAAAAATTAATGTAGTATTGCTGCTACTACCACACACTATTAAGAACCATTACTAAGCACTGCTACTTCTACTTTATTAGAGCTGCTGCTATTCAATGCACATTCAATGCATCTGTATTGGATGCCAAATTAACTCTGCGTAATGGGGGATGATTTTTCACTTTAACTGAGTGATGACCTTCGTGTTGCTAACGATTTCTTCCGAAGGGAGTATTAATAACTCGTTGAGGTGAAATTATGCTTGCGACCAATTTGTCAGGGAGTAAAAAACGAGAGGGGAAAAAAGAAATCGGTTAGATGGGTGTTAGACTGTGTTTGCCCATTTAGATCGACTTTGATAATTATCGACTGACGGTGAGGGATCAATAATTCTTAACGAAATGCGCGTTTCACAGAGAGTGCTTAAACACCTAAAAAATGTCCCAGCCAGAAATCAATAAGCCAGTATTTTGATTTAGGAAGACAGAGTAATTGAACCGCAGTCTAGGCCATTTATACCTCTGGAACACTGGCTGGCTATTGATGTGCAAATCTCGCCAAGCCTAAATTTAGTAGCCCGCACTTCATAGAATGAGCAAGCTAGGCAATGTATATATGCTCAATTCCTAACTCAACTGTGAGACCCTTGCTGTTGAATTAATGTTACAAGTAACAAGTAACAGTAACTACCTGACAGGTGAAAGGAGAGGGAATGGCGAAAATTTGTGTTAAAACTCGAAATTTGAATAATTATCATCCTTTCTCGGCTAATCAATCTTTGATGTGAATTACTTTTGAGCAACTGTCTAAATCATATCAATTTATCATAACAGGTTTTCACAATGATAGATCCAACCAGGAAGGGGGTGGCCATAAGGGTCATTTTCAAATTGCAGACCCTTGGTATTCAAAAGTTGAGATCAATTCTTTAAATCTAGCCCCCCCCGATTGCAAAGTCAAGTTCCAAGAGAAACATAAATCAATTTATGGCATGCAAGACATGTCTTATAAAAATCTAGACTATTTAAAGTGCTTAATGTGACATGCAGCGAGGCATATTTGAAGGTATATAATTTAGATGTCTGATAATAACATTATAGGAATCTCTGCCATTAAACTGCTAAAAATACCTCCAGTCATATCTGGTTCTGATAATAATTCACAGAGCTGTCAGTCAAGGAATTTTAATCGGACAATGGCTTTTGGAAATTATAGCAGGCCTTTGTCAATTATCATGGTGTTCATAATGATCACATTTAAATTCTCGGTTAAATATAACATTTGAGGATAATGAATGTATGTGAATGTACATTTAATACATCTACATGATGTTGCTCCAGATGTTTCCTTTATAATTCATTTATGCTGCAAACAATGTATATTTGAATAATTATTAAAAATGAAATTAATTTATCAATAGAGCAAGCATTTTTGGAGCTGTAAACAAAATTGTCATTGTTACTGAATACCGATCCTTCCCACTCTAAATATATATATATAATTATTATGTGCTGAAAACTCATTGCAGTGGATATGCAGAGATAAAAATAGGATGAATGGATGATTGTGGCTTTAAATCCTGTATTTATACACTTTTTTTTAATTTGATTTGTTTATTTGACGTATATAAGTATACATGTACAGGATTGCACAGGAAAGTTATGGAATTATTTCTGCTGTGGTCCTTGTGGATACTTCCAGTCCAGTGGCGTACAGCAAGTGGTTATTTGAGAACAAATAAATTAATTAAGAATTAAATAAAGAGCGAAGATTCCCTTGCATTGGCCTGTGTTCTAAAGTATCTTTTCGATTTTATTTGAAAGATGCTTTGGTACTTGATGTTTTTAAGGATGATGGTAAGTTATTCCATTCTTTGACGCCAACTATGTTGAAATTGCCTGAGATTCTACCTTTAGAACAATTTGAGGAATAGTAGAGGAATTTTTGCTCCGTCGGGTGTTGTAACCACTATTATTTGGTTTAAATTTTTCACATAGGTAGTGAGGTGCAGTCTCATGAAAGACATTGTACACATGGTGCAGGATCAACTGTCTGGCTCGGTCATTTACATTTAATAGACCAACTTGGTCAAGTTTATTTTAATCTATGTGACTCCTTGGTCCCAAATCCAGCATAAAAGGAACAACTTTGTTTTGCATAATTTGCAGAGACTTTTTTAGTCGTTTACTCATTGGCATATGCCATGCAGGCTGATATGGCATAATCAAAATGACTTAGTATTAAACTTTTTAATAGTACAATTCGAGTTCTAGGATCAAGCTACTGTCTGTGTCTGTATAAAAATTTCAGCCTTGCCGTTGATTTATTGATGATGGAGGATACAATAGAATCGCCTGATAACCGTGTTATCAAGCTTCAGGCCCAAATATTTGGCCGCTTCTTGGCCGTTTACTTGGCTAATAAGGACAGGAGGACGACACAGCAATGAGGTAAAGGATGATTGAATCTGCTGTCCAACATAAGCGGTGACCGGCCAGAGCGGGTGTTGAACCTGGGACCCAACGCTTGCAGACCAGCACAGAGGGTACCCCCTCCCCAACCCAAACAAAGAGAGGCAAAACTCCCTCAGATCATCTAATTAACATAAATACAAATCTTTGGTTCTTGTAATATTTTATTTGAAATGGTATGTATGAAACCTGGACAATGAAATTCGGGCAAATTTTTATGTGACTCGACCTCCCAAAAAAATCCACATGCGCTATGCTTGGAAATGCCACAAACATAAACTGCAACACAACGGCTTCAATTCACAATTTCAGCTGATTATTTCAGTTTTGTCCAGTTTCAACCACTTTGATCGATAATGCAAAAATACCAGAGCAATGGTTCAATTGAAAAAACAAAGTTGACTGTACATGCTCAAAGAACATGTATACAGTTCAGACAAAATTGTTTTTTTAGATTCAAAATGGTTTTTTGAAAAACCAAATTTCAATGCAAAAAACCAATATGGATTTTTTTAAAAATCCATGTTGGTTTTGCATTGAAATTTGGTTTTTCAAAAAACCATTTTGAATCTAAAAAACAATTTTGTCCGACATTTTTTAGAGTGTATACATACCTGGTAATATCATATGGTTAGCCAGAATACTCGCTGCTGATTTGCCGACAGCTATGCAATATTCTACGATATTGCACGCATTATATTGCACGGTCATTTTAACATGTAAGAGATTGGACGGACCTGAGACGAAGCACCATATTTTCATGCTGCTGCAGCCACAAGCTGACAACAAGAGTGTGTTTTTCAATTATACTCAAAAGTCAACCACACGGCAACAGAAGTAGATAGAAAAATGGTTTTAACGGAAAAAGATGCGTCTATTAAAGGGCTAATCGGATATCAACTTTGTACTGCTTATGTAATTTGTTTTATCAGAATAAAGCATTAAGTTGCCAAAAAAAAATCATTTTCGCCGATTTTTTGGCGATTTTATTGTGTTTAGACGTCAAAAGTCTGCTATAAAGTTTTTCAAAAAAATCGAAAATTAAATCTATCACTAAGTACATCATTTTTGGATTCCTATAGTGTGACATTTTTTTTGGTGAGTGAAATATTCATCCATTTCTAGAGAGATGCATTTTAAGTATGTGGTTCAAAAGAAACACGAATTGAGTCTTGCAGCAGCAACAATTTCGTTTCTTGGTTAAATCGTTAAAGAAAGTCACTGCACAGCAATGGTTATAGATAAAAAAATGATTGTGGTGGCCAAAAGATGCGTATATTAAAGGGCTAAGTAGATATCAACTTTTAGTACCGTGTATGTTATTTGTTTAATAAGAATAAAGCATTAAGTGGCCGAAAAACAATTTTTTTCTCGCATTTATCAGTGACTTTGTTGCATCTAGAGGTCTTAATTAAGTCTGCAACAAAGTTTGAGGAAAAATTAAAGAAGACCAATCATCAAATATATCTTCTATATGGATGCCAAAAGTGTGAATCATTTTTTGTGAGTGAAATAGTTATTGATACTACATTTCAGACATGCAGGTAAAAGAATCACAAAAAGAGTTTTGACATCAGAATTCCGGCCCTTTTCTTAGCATTTCCCAAAAAAATACCATATGATATAACAGTTATTGCACATCACCTCGTGCAATATCAGTTTTTAAAAAACTGATATTGCACTTGGTGCTGTGCGATAACTGTATAATATCACACCTTTATATTTTGATCAGAAAATCGTTATAATTAAAGGTAAAAAGAATACCAGCACATGTCAATCAAGAAAATTATCAAATAGACTACACGTATTTACCTGTATAAGGACACCATGTTGGCAGTGTGCCAGGAATCTCACAGAAATCTATAAGTCAGTTAAAGTATTTCACTCAGACCTAGTTCTATCTATTGCTATAAGTCAAACACTTGACAGGTTCGATCGTTGTTTTAAGAATTCTCCTCTGCTGATCGACATTTATATCGTATTTCTCAAGAGCTCAGGTGAATTTGTTTACATCGACTGCTCTTTATAAAGGTTTATTTATAAGTCATTTGGCTTCATACATTCTTATTAGTCTGCCGCCTTCCAGACAGAGCTATTCACTAATGGAATGAATACAAATGCTTAATGGAAATTATATGGTTACAAATTTCGGATATTTTTAGATATGTATAGTTCATTCTTCACATCGACTGGTCTTCCTTAATTAGTCTCTTGCTTGCCAGACGAGGATGGGTCGGTGAGCTTTTTATGTACACATGAAATGAAGAAAATTCATAAAAATTCTTAATTTGGTCAATATTTTACAATCCTTGATTTTTCTTGTGGATTTATTTACATCAACTGTTGTTGACATGGCATCGTTTAATTACATAAATAATCAGTTGGCTTTATAGAGGTTCATTAATCTACCGGCTCTCAGGCAGAAACAGCGGAGCATTCTTGTGTACAAAATTGGAATGAATACAAATGCTCAATGGGAATAATATGACGAACATTTTTGGATACCTATTGCTTCGTAATATCAAGACAGAAGGATTGTTTAGCAAAATATGATTGTGAACTAAAATGCAAACCCCTTCAAGGTGAGTGAAACAAACATCCTTTAACGATCTCTTATGATGTTAATTTTCTTCAAATTTAATTAATGAACCTCTATGCATGTTTTGTGCAACTTTGATCTTCATCACTTGACAAAACATTAATCACATAAAATGTTAGGTTTAAATAAAGCAGCAAGGGCAACTGTTTAGATTGTAAAAGTGCTTTAATCTCATAATGATCTGACTGTCTTTATTAACTGAAACAACTGTTAGGATAAAAATATAGAGACTATTTGATTTGTCATATTCAACATTATGTGTCATAAGTCCATCCATGCATTTTAAATTTCATAATCAGATTCATTATCATTTCACAGCAAATGATAAGGTCCGTTCTGCTGTTATAAGCCACTAAGATGGCCTGAAAATGTGACATCCTAAATCACTTCTGTTAAGCTTAAATCATTGCTTTCCAGTTTTCTTGTAATGGGTGTGTTCAAACTACGTCAATTTGATGGACTATACTCTTGTAGGACTGAAGCGTGGGAGTTAAGTATCTATTTGCTTTAACCATGCCATAATAAAGTTGTTATTTATAGAAATACTTTAAAGATAAGGTGATGATAAACTGTTGTTTGTCTGAATATCGCATTCTCTGAATTATTTCTAAAATTTTTTAGCCGATGCCCAGGCCCTTAGCAATACAAGATATGTGAAGTAACTTACTTGCCATAGGCGGATATATGTTCACCACCAAGAGTCCACCAGGTGGATTTGTCAATGGAAATAAGGAAACATGTGTGAAGACACATCATCAAAGTTTGTGCACTTTTGGGGAAACCCTGAGCTAAATTTAGACATGTTGGGGAAATGTCAGTGTGACCTTGCTGCAGCTGAGATTCCCAGAAAAGGCCACAACTGCATTGTGGTTCTTTTCATGGAGCAGAGGAGATCTTTTAGAGCTGCCAATAGCACAGATCATCTGTCAGATGGTTAAATAAATATAATAGACAGACAGAAGATCTGTAGACTGGTATATAGGTAGAAAGGCTATGAAAGAGATCAGACATGAAGGAACTTGCAGCATTGAATTGAAGCTGTCAATGGAATTCTCATCAACTCCTCAACAAATCTCTTTTAAAAATCCCATTATCTAGCCAAACAAATCATAACTACAAATATCGGCTATATTTTTTTCCGAAAAAAATTTTCTTGTTCAGATAGTCTGTAGCAAATAGCCTATATATGTAAACTTTTATTTGACAGCTTAATATCAGTTACAGATATGCATGCGTCATACTTAATATTTTTAACTAAATATTTTTAACTTCTGACATAAACAGATTGTGTTGGAATAGAGTGAAGGTAATAATTATGTTTAATTTGTTTAAATTTGAATATCACAATCCTTGAATATTTCTCGTTTTACTTGGATATATGTGGTATTAAAGACAGTTGGCAAGCCATTCATTAGATTGTAGTTTAGATATTTAAATCATTACTTCTAGCTGATACTATAGTTATATATAGCAAAGAGAATGAAGAAAGATGAACTCCAGAAGCGATAATCAGATGCTTCTTATGTATTGGTGGGTATGGCTTATACAGAAAAAGCCAAAAGCACCAATTCAAACAAAACTTGAGTGTTTTATCACTGAAAAAATACTTTGTCTAAATATAGACAAATTTTGTCTGGATTTACACAAAATCGCATGTTAGCTGGTGTCCGTCCAAAGTCTTGTCTATTCCAGACAAAATGAAATGTGTGATTTTTTAGACAATCATTTTGTCTAAAAAAAATTGTGTAAACCAACAAAACATTTTGTCTGCTTTACACATCAAAACTGTCAAAATATGTGTTAATTTTATGATAGATATTTGTCTGTTTTGACATAGACTTTGTTTAGAATTTTGTCTGTTTTGACATAGACCATTGCTTGATTTAGCATAGACTTTGTTTAGATTTTTGTCTGTTTGTTCAGAATTTTGTCTGTTCCAGCACATGCCCTTGTGCATAACAACATAGCCTTTGTTTAGAATTTTGTCTATTTCAGCACATGCTCTTGTTTGAAATAACATAGCCTTTGTTCAGAATTTTGTCTGTTCCAGCACATGCCTTTGTGTATAATAACATAGCTTTTGTTTAGAATTGTGTCTATTTCAGCACATGATCTTGTTTGAAATAACATAGCCTTTGTTCAGAATTTTGACTATTTCAGCACAAGCCCTTGTTTAAAATAACATGGCCTTTGTTCAGAATTTTGTCTATTTCAGCACGTGCCCTTGTGTATAATAACATAGCCTTTGTTCAGAATTTTGTCTATTTCAGCACAGATCATTGTCCAAAATAACAATGTATTTGTTTAGAATGTTGCTTCAGCACATGCTCTTGTGTATAGCAACATAGCCTTTGTTTAGAATTTTGTCCATTTCAGCACAGATCATAGTCTGAATTAACAATTAGTAAATCTATGCGCAGTCAATGAATCCTTAACCCTTTAGATATAGATAAACAAGGTATATTTCATTCTCCAAAATGCAATGATAACCAAAACAAGATTTCCATTGATTATATCAATGTTTAATTAAACAATAGCAAATAATGATACAGTGTACAGTACTTGAGGTAATATTAATCATATGCTTAGAAAAGAGTCAATATGTATTTTTTGTATAAATCATAAAGATATTTGCATAGTTCTTTCCCAATATGAATGTACAAATCAAATAAAGTTTATAATTATGATTGGTCTACATACCCATCCCTGAATAAAAATGTCCTTAATTTTAATGAGCAAGTCATAAATAATGTTTTCCAATTCAAGTAGTTCATGTATTATACTGCTGCGCTTCGACAATGCTGCAGCTGCGAAGAGCAGGAAATTGTTGCTACCGTGTGACACCTCCTTTGCTAAAGGAATCTTTCTCAACCCCGCATACTCATCCATGCTTGTTCCCACCTGAATAGTAATAGATAAAGAAAAGAAACAGTGAATTACACCATTCATGTTTGTATGTATTGATCCTTACTTTGTTATTTGTCAGTCATTTTCATGCAAGTAGAGCATAATATAAACTTTTGCATGCAAATAGATTACAACCCAGTTTGTTTTGCAATACCACATGAAGAAGTAGTGTATAAAAACCATGCAGTATATATTGTTGTATACCCAATGGTTCTTTTTGCATGAAGAGATATGTTGGTGGTGTTATTGCATTGTTTACCTTTGGGAAATCATGTCTAGGCAAATTCAACTGACTAGTATAGATCATCTGAGCAAAATTTAGCTCTCTTGTGAATTGTATAATTGGGCAAGAATAAGACCGAATGTTTGTACGACGTTATTTTGATATGCAGCCCCACTCATGAAGAGATCTTGAGTCCTCTGTTCCCACTCTTGTGATTTTGTAATTGATTAATTAAACTGTTTTTCTTGTGTAACCACTACAATGTTACCAAAATAATTTATGACTAAACTTGTCGCTACACAACATCAGCCAAAATTAACATTTGCAACATCAGAAGATTGTTGCAAGTTGTCGTCGGGCACATCTTAAACACCACAAAACATTTTAACCATAAGGTCTTATTATAATTAAATGCCAAGAAATATAATAACAAAATACAAACTTACTAGTTTGAAATCCACAAACTATTCCATGGTCTCTGTAAGTTGCCATTTTCACCACGACATCTGCAAAAAAGGAATGCTGACCATTTAATGAGGAAAGAAGATGATTTACCAAATAAGATTCTGCAACTATACTAATTCGGTAAACTAGATTTGTGTGTATTGAGAAAATCAACAGATATATAGTGTAATTTGAAATGTATTAGTATTTATTGACCGTATTTGAAAATATACACATTATTATTTTCAATTTTTGTCTAACAAGTGCCATATACAAACTCCAGTCTTGTATGTCTTTATCAATTGTTCACTCATAAAATATATTTAATTTACAAAATACACTATGTTGAGTTATCCAATTAGTATAAAAGGTGCTGCCCAAGGTGGCCACGCATTATAAATGTTGTGTTGTAACTCTATTCTGTAAAAGAATAAATAGTTATAGCCACCTTCCTAATTCTTTGCGATGTGCTCCTTTCTTACCTGCTTATAAATCAATTCCATCATTTGCAATTTTAAGATCATCTCTTTCATTCGATTGTTGAGGTTTTGGTGTAGCTTTGACAGCAGTGCTGGTGCAGATTTGACAGCAGTGCTGGTGCCATTCTCTCCATTTCCGGCAAAATTATCGAATGTCTGGCCAACTAGTTGAGAAATCGTTGTCACTCTGAAATAAACAATTACAAGTATTGAATACAGACAGAAACAAAACTGAAGTTGTCCTACTACTGTCTTTGCATGAGTAGAAATTCATATGCAAAGTGCAAAATCAAGGCTTTAGTAATGTATGACTGATGTGTCATGTGATCAGCTACAAGAGAACATACACTCAGCAAAATGCACTCTAGACTCTTTAATGAGCACACAGGACAAGTTATTCTATTCATTGTAATGCTTTTATAACCCTGCCCATTTCCCATCTGTATCTCCGGGAATTACAAGCCCTCACATCATAAATGTACATGTAATGAACCATGTCCTATGTACCACACACACTACTACCATCCCAATCGTAACCAATGTACGGTCCATAGGCACAGGAGGTCAATACATTTTGGGGGCTGCCCAAAAATATCGTCTAAATTGCCCCAAAATCTAAGTTCACAAAATATTCAGCCCGAAACCACCTGAAAAATTTATATTTCAAAATTTTATTTTTGGGGAGCTGCAGCCCCCCCCCCCCCAGCCCTGGCTCCTACACCTGGATGTACCATTTCCAACTATTCCAAACATACTACACATACAGATGGCTTTAGCCCATTATCTATGCACAGTCCTGTACCCATCATCAATGTCAACCAAACATGATCAATGTCAACCAAACATGACCAATGTCCAACATCCATACAATATGCACTGACCCTAAACCTATCAACTATCCCAAGCACCAATGTCCAACATCTATGCACTAACCCTTTACCTGTCCTTAAGGCTTAAGTATCCCAAACAGCAACTATCCCAAGCATGACCAAGGTCCAACATCTATGCACTAACCTAAACCTACCCTCAATGTCTCAAACATCAACTATCCCAAGCATGACCAATGTCCAGTATATGTACACTAAACCTAATCCAAACTGACTGCCTTTTTAAGAAAAAACTATCCCAATATATTCCAATGTTCTACAACTGTCCTAACCACTCTACACCTATAGCCACGGATATGCCCCAGTAATTCCATTGTTTTCAAAGCAACACATAAATTAGCAATATTGACAAATAAGTATATAGATACAGTCTTCAAGCTAATAATTAACAACATTTAATAATTAATTAAATTTTCTTAGAAATAACAAATGAACTTTATCCCACATGTTTTCATACATGAATTTTCAATGCCATATTTTTGAGACATGAATTAGCCCTTTGTAATGGCCTATATTTGACTCAAGTCATGCTATTAACTTGGAAGTATCTGTCACCTTAACTTGGTGTCTGAGCATTGTAATAATAGTCAATTTTCCACATAAAATCTGTTATATATCACATTTGGTTCATGCATGCAATAAAAAAAATATTAAAGCAAATCTTTAACTTACCTTTACATCTTTCAGTCAGCTCCAGCAAACCCCACAATGTCAACTTCCCAGTGACAAATGTACTTTTAACCAAGGTTGCACATGCTTGTCTTTTGCTAACAAATATCTAGTCAGTCTGAGTCAGTACACTTCTTAAGTGAAGCTTGATGACTTTAAAATCTAAACGAGGTCAGTTTTGATCCAGTTTAATTGTTTGCCATGTTGGCCAACAAAACAAAACATTTACAAAGAAGATTAGTCTCGTACCAAGCAAAAGTACCCAATATTTTGTGTGAAATTTTGTGTGAAATATCAGACAAATTGGAAGTTGCTGGATCAACAGTGTGCTTTATGCTGTTTTACAACACTGCTTGTCTGTTTCACACATTATTTTGACTGGAATACACAAAGCCCATTTTACACATAGATTTTGTCTGCTATTTCACACAAAGTGTTTTTTCAGTGTTTAGGATGTCATATTTTCAGGCAACATCAATGGATTACACTGTAAAACTGCTGCATCACTTTAACGGCAGCTACCGTAATGAATACAAAAAGTTCCATTTTACGGTAGAAAACTGTTATTTTTAGTGCTTGTGCTGTTGTTTTAACTGGTAACTGTCGCAAAAGTAACACCCTCCCGAGCAGAAACGTAAATCAAACCTTTCACTACGTAATTATTTAGGTTAGAATCAAACGTTGGGCCAAACAACGTATGACAAAGGTAGGGCAAAGGTAATTTCCAAACGTTGCACTCAGATGGAAAACCAAACGTAGGCCGCAACCTTAGTAAGAGGTTGGCAGATAGTTTGTTTTATAGTTTGGCCTAACGTTTGAGTCACACGAAAGTCATACCTTTGGTTGAGAGGTTGGAAGAACGTTTGGTTGTAACGTTTGGCTAAACGTGTCGGTCATACGTAAGTCATAACTTTGGTTGAGAGGTTTGAAGAACGTTTGTCTATTACGTATGACCATACCTTTGATTCATAGGTGTGTCGAACATTCATTTGAGAGGTCTTTAAAACCTAAGACTATTACGTAAGTCATACCTTTGGTTGAGAAGTTTGAAGAACGTTTGACTATTACGTATGACCATACCTTTGATTCATAGGTTTGTCGAACATTCATTTAAGAGGTTTTTACAACCTTAGACTATTACGTATGACCATACCTTGGATTCAGAGGTTGATCAAAGGTATGGTCGCACATCTGGAAATACGTAAGTTCCAAGGTTTCTCCAACGTGTTTTTGATATGTATGGACAACGTTTGAAAGTAATGTTCAGAACAAACGTCTGATCATACGTATATGCCAAAGGTTTGTTGAAGGTTTGCACAAAGTTGCAGAACCTGGGATCCTAAGTCTCAGAGAGCCTTGTAGCGCCATCTATTCCATACCTATTCCAATGTATCTGGTAACTTTGATATTATAAAACCTCCAACAGGATGCTTGCTGGTGATAATTGGATGAAGCCATAAAGAAATAGTAGCTCCACCAGTACAAAAAGTACCAAATAAATATCTCTTAAAATATGAAAGATTAGATAGGCCAAAAAAAAAAATCTGAAGTACTGCTCAATCACAAACGAGCAAGAGAGAATCAGTTGAGATCGGAGTTGAACTGAGCCTACTTGCATCGGAATGCCACCTATCCAGCAGGCCATTTGGATTGGGATTTTTCCAACTCTTCAGAGTTGCAGTATTAATCCCTTATAAGGTAAGTGAATTTTGATATTTTTTTAAATTTATTGTAGTCCTTAAATGGACTGTAGACTGCTTGGTAAAACAAGGAAGAAAAGTCAGCTAATTTTGGAGCCACCTTCAGTGCTTGCTGCCTGGCTCTGCTCTCTCTATCTCTCTCTGTTTTTCTCTTCTGTCTTCACTGCTTTAATTCATGTTTTCTCTTTGCAGATCTCCAACAAAAAATTCACCAACCACCCATCCCCTCAAGAACTAAAAAAAAAATTATCCCCCCCCCTAAAAAAAATTCTTGCAGTAAAATCATATGAGAGCATTCTTTATTCAACCATAAAGAGGGCCAAAATTCAAGGGCTTTATTTAATTCAATTTAATTTATTTTTTCTGAGGGGGGCATGGCAGGCGGGTGGCTGGGTCCGCATGAAGCAATGCAGCAGTCCCCCGGACCATCCGAACGCTCCTCCCCTGGCCGGCGCCTCCTATTACAGTGAATCCACATCTTCAAGATCGCCGATTGACATCATGATTGCGAAGCATACACACCAGCTAGAGTCCATCCGAAGGAGTCAATTGACCCATACACATCCTAGAATCAATCGGCCATGGTTAAATAAATCGTTACGGGCGTATAAATGGTCATTTTGACCGATATAAATCCAATCCACACAAGCGTTCCCCAGCCATGGCCGCCTCCTCCGAGTTCTGCGCATGCGCAAGACACAGCGCGCTGGGCTGGCTTGCTACGCCTGACGCCCCAGAGGCGTATAACGACCATTGCTTCAACGTGGGGGGTACGTAGTGAAAGGAGGTTGGAGAAATACGCATTATTTACGATATATACGTACGTAGTAATCTCGTAGCCAGCTGTCGACAAAATACGTAGTTTTGCAACGTTGGGTCCGATGTGGATAGGAGGTTTAATGCTACCTTAGACCAACGTTCCTCAAAGGAAATTGTCCACAAGGGACAGCTGGATTTACATTGTATTATTACAGCCCAGGAGGTGACAGACCTTGTATGTGGCTGTGGATATTCCCTATAGATGTGATGCTGTAGCATCTAGCTACTGTACGCGGGAATAATCATTCATGCATGCATCTTTCAGAAGAAAAATCAATGTTTATGACTTGCGCTATAAAAATAAGATATGTATAGAACGGTCGTCTTTGCACAGTTCTTGTTCTTAATTGCAACTATTTATGAGGACCATTGGTGAGATATACAAGGATTTTCCCATAAGCGGGATCTTAATTTGCCTTCCCATACTAGACACCTATACAATAGGGTCCAATTTAAAGCTACTAAGCCCACAAATTCATAAAAGAAGCTGTTGAAGTAGATTTCAGACATATATATTCCAGCTGAAAAATTGTCTCAATTGCCTTGTTAAGTGCGAAATATAAAAGTTGCATTCCTTTAAAAATGTAACAAATAGGCCTATGTTTTTATTGCCGTGAAAACAACTTTTTTTGCACATTACAGGCATTATATAGTGGGCTCTCCTGGAGTAATGAAATCAATAAAATTCACTTAATTTTTAAAAAGGCCCACTTTCAATGATTGGAAATTTATACTATAGACGTACTAAAAATATATAAATTTATTATCTTGAACTCGCAGTCAATTTTATGAGGAATCTGAGGATCTTATATAGCTTTAAAGGCTTATCATAATTTTAGTGAGACAGATATATTGATTAAAAGCACACTAGCCGATGGAAGAGAGATACATAGATATTTCTCATGGGAAGGAGTTGTGTATATAGAGTTCTTTTATAAACTTGAGATGAGTGACAGAAAATGTGAAAAGGTGACGTGTGTGCAAGATGACCGGAATCAATGAGCAGCCAAACCTAATCAGAAGCTGGCAGCATCAGCGACACACATCCGAATGGAGGGTGATGAGAGATGCCAGCCACACAGCGCTTTCTCCAATAGGTTTACTGGCAAGTCTTGCTTTATCTGGTCGCCTGTCACTGCCGCCATTCAAGTCAATCACCTTGGTATTCCTCCCGCAGCACTTGTCACAACTTCCGTTCAAAATTAAATTTACTGGACTAAATCACTCTTATTGTGGTTAGTCACCTTTATCGTGCAGATGCAAGATGGGCCACATCTAACCTGATTCCGAAGTGGTGTATCAAGTTAGCACCAGGGCATGGTCACCGATGCTGGACAAAAACTTCACTTATTACAGGAAAGAGAGACTTTCTCAGTGAAGCGAGCGTAAGTGAACATCAGCTGCGGCTAACGCTGAGCCGCCAATGGACATGCTGGAGCAGGCTTGTCGTTTCCCAGGAAGCGGGGTCACAGGTGAATGCTGGCCACTGGCATTTCCTGGTTAATGAGTTGTGGACAATCGGCAGGCAGTAATGGAGCCTTAATTGCGATAGTGTCCAGGACAAAAGGTCAGCCGCGCATCCGAGAGGCTCAGACTGTTGTTTGTCGGGATGTGGCTCACGTGTAACTCGGACAGATTAGGCGAATCCTTCCTGCAGCTAACCACACTCATTTCGCAAAGGCCACGTCACATTGGTCTGCCTGCGAGGGACAGCTCCCCGGACAGGGTAATGATCTTATCTCAAGCTGTAATTGTTGCTGCAGCTGCTAATAACATCTCTGATTGCCACTGTGAATGTCACTTTGGCTGTGATAGTTTTTTTGGCTCTGACAAGACATGCTTTCTCCCCCGGGGAGGTTTTGAATGAGCCGGAGAATCAATCCATGATGATAACTCAATAGAATGAGCCAGTGTCGTCTTACTGGGCTAATTTTCTAGACAATGGTGTTCTCCACGAAATCCATTGACAAAATCTCGGGTCAGAAGGGTTCCAGGCTATTCTCCGAGGAATGAATGTTCAATTGAACATCAGGAAAGTTCTGATGAAAGAAGATGACAGGCTAGTTTGGTGGCCCCCTGGCCGTTTAGAGACCCGGCCAGTGACATGGGCCCAGGGCTCCTGAGGCAGGCAGACTTCTCTCCAGACACCATCGTCCATCACTGTCAGGCTCCGGCCGTCCTCCTGCAATCTGAGGACCTCGCGGAGCAATAGAAGCTCCGGTCCTCTCTCGTCACTGCCAGCTGACCTTGCCCCTCCCAGTCCTTTGCTTTTGCTCGCTTTGGCTTGCTTTCGGCTCGCTTTTGGCTCACGCGACCTTGATGTGCCATGGCTGGAACCAGGCTGACCCAGATAACGCAGGAAGACACCGACTCTGGGGATCCATTTCACAAGCAAAATTTGCCATTTGACGTTAGCTCCAGCCAAAAAGCAGAGAGCTCCAGTCCTGCTTTAAAGGTTAGACTTTGCCACCCGATACACTGCAGCTCCGCACTGAAAGTCTTATCGGATACCCGATCCTTTCATTTGCTGAAAATTCCTCCTCATTTTACAGTCGTTGTAACATATGACACATCCGCTATTTTTTGACCATGTAAATATGCTGAACTGCATGATTTTTGTCTCCATATGCAGTGAAGTAATGTGAGGTCTGGTTAGTGTATCTGATTAGCAAGGGGATTCACTAAAACCTGCTATTTTGTAAACAGATCTAATGTAACAAAAATACCTGGACCGACCTGGCAACCTCATGGCAGCAAATCCCTGGTAGAATAGGTGGTGGTGTCAAGGGTACTGGGCCTTTAACACTTGCAACAGTAGCAATGCTACTCAAAGACCTCGCGGGATTGTTTGGCCTGGGGTCTGCATGGGGAGGACCCACAAACATAACACATTGGGCATCATGAACACGAAAGGGCCACTTCCATCAATCGATATCCAAGATAACAGCCTAACAGTCGCTTTAAACGGAAACGGAGTGGTCTTTACTGTAGATCTACTGATCAAGGCTGCTTTCTCTGGAAGAAAATGATTGATTTATTTGAACTATTGCCAACTGTGATTTTCTCTGGTGATAAGATCATGAAAAATTTCCAACCTAACTATAACTGAAGCGCATGCTTCTTTTTAAAATTTTAATGCATATTCGTGATTTTTGTGATATGGCGGTGAGGAATTATCATCCCTAACTGTAAATAAAATGTTTTTCTCAATAAATGTGCATACATTACTTGATGGAAAATAGACAACCATATCAAATTAATGTATTTTCGCGTGAACTGACAATGACAATGTTAAAGTGCACAGATTTAAATCGATGACAAGATAATAAAATAAGAAATTCATAAGGTAATGAAAATAAAAAAATGTATTTTACATACTGAAGCTGTCCATTCCTGAATTGCTGATGCAAAATTTAATTTTGATATTTAGTGACCAATTTCCAAACTTTTATGATTTATAAGTAGAATGTTTCTAATATTCTTAAATACTAATTCTTCGACCTCCCTGTATCTGCACCTTTTCAATTTGTGGTAAGACCACGAGAATGTTCCCAACTGAATTGTTAAATGGTTTCTGATATAACTGCCACCCATAATGCATTATATCTCTGTCAGAAATTGCTGTCAACAGCTGCAGGAAGACACTTTGTGAGGCAGGGAATTTGTACTCGCTCAACAATTAGAGATGATTGCCATGTCACACAGAAAGGACTATCTTTCTTGAGGCTAACATTTCATCTGCGAGCAATTTGCCATTATTGGGCTAATTCTGTATGTTCCTAATGTGTCGTCGCAAATTCGCGAAAGCCCGAAGATGTTACAAGACATCGTATGGCATACAGTATAAATCAAGGTGCTTGCGTACAAACTGCAAATGCAAATTAGTGTCTTTCAAATTATATTGACTTTAATGACCAGTCTTGAGATGTACAATATGATTTAATTTTAAACAAGAGAGTATAGTAATTGGATATAATCATAATGGACAAAAAGGCTTGGAAAAATTTGACATCAGTGTACAGTGGTCCCTGCGTTATAAGACAGCCCATTCTGCAGTCATGAAGCAGTCTCTCGTGGGGGTGCGGTCTCTCGTAGGGGTGCAAAATGCACTAAAAATACTACTTAGTGCGTGAGGAAGGCGGTTACATAAGGCAAGGCAGTCTTACAACAGGGGGTCTTATAATGCAGAGACCACTGTATTGAGAAAGAGAGGATGAGAAACAGAGAGATTGAAAGACGAGACAGATACAATAAACAAGAGAATGAGATGATGAGACACTGAATGAGATAATGTTGATGATGAGACAATGAAAGTATGATTTAATTAGTCAATGAGAGAATGAGAATGAAACAAGATGGAGTGAGAGCTTGAGATAATTAGTATAAATGAGAAAAATAAGGGATGTGAGAAATGGGAGAGAAGGTTCGTGATCAAGTCAGTAATGTTGTATTTATAGGGTTTCTAAATAATGATCAGAGTCTCAAATACTGAAAACTTGTAATTATCAAATTAATAATTCAATCTAATTATTGAGTCTAGTTCATCAGCTGTACGCCTATATATTTGGTCCTTGTCTGCTTAATTAACCAAAGTGCACAAATGCAGGATGTAGAGCCACCATTAGGCCTGAGTTAAGGATAGAGCTGCAGGGTGAAGATAATAATTAGAGGAGGGGTGACACATTATAGATAGGTGCCATCATCAGTTGACTTGCTGCAGCTGCAGCAGCTGCTATAAAGCTGCCATACAGCATCAACCAGTATCACTTGTTGCCTATGCTGACTCATTTAAAGGCACCCCATCGCTGTGATAGCTATTGTCCTCTCATGCAGTTTTAATGCATGTTTCTGGCCAGGGAGACATCAGAAATGTATACCTGTTACAAATCATTGACTCAGAAAGCAGCACTTCACTGTATTTTTATGGTGGCATTAAATGAAGGAGTATACGTGTGATGGCAGGGGTGTAATGGTTCATTGGCATGACTTCATAATTTGGCTCCTGCCCAAAACGTTTTATGTAACATGCAATATTCTAAAATATAGTTTTGTTACTTTTTTGTTGGGGAAATATCATATTGTATCATATGCTCCATTTATGTTATAGAAAGGTAATAAATGTGAATGAAACAAAAGAACATAAAGTCAGCTGGAAAACAAAAGTAACCTTTTCTGTGGGTTTGATATTGGATATGCAACTGATGTCTGCCACATTTGCCTTTTCGCAATTTGCTTCCTTAAGCCGAGTTGTGTTTTATCGAAGTGCATCTTCAACTTGGTGCACAGCATAACATATAATGCCAGAACAGCAAATAAGTCTCTTGAGAATTGCAGTGATTAAGGGAGATGCACAGTGGATTTCTTTGCTAATAAGATGTGAAACAGGATATGTTTTATATATGGCAGGGTAGTGGTGGATTTGGAGTACGTTATTTGGAGTATGTTGTTTGTAGGATGCAATATGCATGGTTCTCTAGTGCATTAAGGAGGGCCCGTCCAGACTGAAAGAGCGACAGCGGGTGTCCCCAACTAGCAGTTCCAGTTTGCCATGACGCGGGCCGCCAGTAGCAGCCAGTAGGTGAGCAGCATCAATTGGAGGAGATGCTGAGGCAGCCAGTCCGCATCTCAGCGTCATGGCAGAAGCAACTCTCTAACTGCCCTACCTGGCCGGCCTGCCCTGCGCGCCTCTTTCCATAACCACAGTGTGTGACTGACACATCAGTGGAGCATCGCGTGTCATACTTTGTGTGTGTGTGAACTTCCCTCGAGGGACAGATCTTGGATAATATGTGTACTCACAGACCCTCATCCTGATCAACTTGATGATGAACCGGATTCAGTGAGATCAAAGTGGATTTTTTAGCTATCGGCTTGGATTTGAGGCTATTGATTGTGGCTCCTCCCCCAAGAACATTTCATTTCCTCCCGGGCTGCTCCACAGGACTGGCTTATTTGCCACTTTTGCCAACTGGTAAGTCGTTTCTCTAAACTTTTCTGGACGTTTTTTCTTTCCTTCTTTGTAATCGATTAGTCTGCACACAAACCAACCTATGGAGTCCTATGGAGTCCTATGGACAGGCAACGGTTTAATGTCAGACTTGTCCATTGGCCTTTTTGGCTGAGAGGCTCTCCTTCGGCTGGCCGTCATGGGCCTTCACTGGGCCGGAAGACCTGATTAAGTCCCCTCAGTCTCTTGGCTTACTTGAAAGTGCAACGGTAAATCCTGGAGGACCGACTGCTTTAATGTGTGCCGTCTTATCCTTGAAGTGGAAGACGAGGTTATGCCTAGCCCGATGGCTTCATTAGCACATTTATATATCCCAAGAGCCAAGGCTGCGTCTTTTAATTACAATCCTTGTACTCATTAATGGTTTGGCCCCGCTATAATGATCTCCTCTTTGTAGTGTTTGCTCAAAATCATATTATATTGATCACGATTCATCATGCTGTCTTCTGCCAAACAAGAGCTGATGTTGTGATTGTTGAGCTTGTCTTAAGTCCTATCAAGATCACTCTTTCAGACTTACAAGTACTCACAGAAAAGGTCTTGTTGCAACAGTAGCTACATATAGGACCTACTCCATACCTTAAGGAACCATGACTTGTTGTCTGTGTTGTTTCAATGCACATTCTTCTGCTGGCTAATGAGCTCCCTCCACACAGAGAAGTGCATCATGGCGTGTGCCCTTGGAGTACATGACGTATTGTAGTGTCATATGACGCATGATGTTGGTGTCATAACAGAGTCAGTAAAAATGATGGAGTCCTTCCTGGCCCATCCTATACAGCATCCTCTGGGGGCCACCTGACCCCCACCTTGTGGCTAGTGACCTTCACCCTTTGACCTTCACCCTGACCTCCCCTTTGACCCCTGACATTGACCCCAGTCCAGTCCCACTTGGCAGCCAGCTGACAGCTCCATATCGTGTTTTTGGTAATGAAAATATATGGCGTGCTTCTGTCTAAACAATGATATAATGCCTAGGTGTCACTTTTGACTTATGGCAATTGGCAGCAGGTGAAGTGAGTGATACATCCCACACCATGGCATGCTTTGAAATCAGGTTTCAAAGTTTCAAAACAACAGATTTCAGAAGTGCTTTTAGGTGAAATTTTGGAAGAATGTACTTCGGGCTCTGCATGTTCTATAACATCTGTGAAATCATACTTTTTTTTCATAATCATATTTTTTGTTTCACTCTAATTTCAAATGCCTCCAGTTTGAATGACAATCGCAGTTCACACGGCTTCACATCCGGACACGACAACTTGGCAATAACACCACTCCGAAAATGAATCTATCCATCGGAGCTTTGCTTGACTTTTTTGTGAGCTGTTGGCTGTAATTATAATGGCACCATGCCAGCAGTATGCACAGCATTGCACACATGGTGGCACATTTCTGAACATTATGGAACTTTTCTGAACAAGGAAAATGAATGAGTATTCATATTTTAAACAAACATAATGTAATGGATATGGCTACCTCCTTTCTACCTGCTGCACAACAACGTTGCTGTACCTTATTTTGCTGCATCAGATACGCCTATTTCTTGGCAGAGGAACGAGAATCGATGAGGAAGGCTTATAATTTGGTAGATATAGACATCCAAAGGGCGGCTAGTACTGGGCCTAATTGAGGTTTGGTTTCAGACTCAAGGAGAGATTGACAAATGAATGTCAGCCTGTGGCATTAGTGATGATCTCTCTGCTTGGTAATTGGCGTTTCCCTTTGCTTCCATGGCAAACCATTGTTCAATCAATAAATGAGTTTGGACTTTAGTTGGCATGTTAGTGATTTGTAAGGCAAAGTAATGAGGTTGACTGGATCATGTGAACATACCTGCTTGGTAGCAAAACACTGCCTACTGTTGGATGTATCGTCTACATCTGGTGTCCTCTTGCATGTAGTGTCTAATTACGTCTGGTCATATCTGTAATCAGATCTGGCTTTTGGCTTGGAGCTTGTTCTTTGCCAGGTTAGAAATGATAAAGCAGAGACATAGATGTTGTTCTGGAAGTATCTGTGTTTGTAGGGAGATATCAGTGAGGGGTCAGATTGGCATCTTACAGAAAACAAGACTAGCCCGGGGTCAGATCATGTGAGCGAGGGGGACTAGCCGAGTGGCACGCTAACTTCTGCCCTGCTGGATGCATAATTGAAGCAACCGAGATGCCAACCTCCCCGGCGACACCATAACGACCTTCAGGCACGTAGCACCAACTTAACACCAAATTCACAAACTTAATCCACTCCCGAATACGATTAAGCTCAAATTCCGCAAGATGTTGTTACAAACTCCACCGGTGGAGAGTGAGATTGTTTGCCGCACCATATTGCTCTCTCTTTAACTTGGTTTTTCTGTCAGGAGAGATTACCACGTGGCACCATCTTGCCTCTTGCTCTTCTTACTTTCTCTTGCTCCATCACCTTGCTCTTTCTTTCCTCTGCTCTTTTTTTTCCTGCTCCTTTCTGCTGCTTTTTCTTTCCTCTCTCTTTGGAAAGGGAAATTTGGTTACATCGTCTCGCTTTCCCTTTTTGCTCATTTTGGAAAGAGCTAGCGATACTCGGCAATACAATCTTCGCTCTCTTTTTCTCACTTAGGAAGGGAGATAGTTTCCAAAGTAAGCTTGCTTTCTCTTCCTTCAAGCTCCTTGTGTCTCCAGACTGGAAAGGGAGATTATTTGCACTATACCATCTTGCTCTCTTTCTCCCCAGCCTCCCTCAGTCTCCCTCAGCCCCACTTGTGCTGCTGTGTTTGTCAACAGTGAGTGTGCCCTATCTACCAGTTGCTGGAACACTGCCAGGGGAGCATCAAACAGCTCTGTCACAGTGTTATTATATTAGCCATGGATTTTGTTCCAAGAGTGAGTGTGTTCAAAGTTATCTAACTGCAATGGAGGCAGGGAATGTGTTATGAAAGCAAGCCTATTGGCAGAAGGGGCTTTTGTGCTGGGACGATTCATCAGGGCAGAGAAGCGCCAGTGTGTGAGCCTGATAGTTGAGGTTTGTGACCAACAGTAGCAATGTGCTAATGCCCGGGCCATGGATGGACAAACAAATGGATAACTGTCACTAGAGACCGACCCATATAGGTTAGACAGACTGAGTGATTAGGGAGATGGACCAGAACGTACTCTGAGCAATGGCCAGTTTCCGCGGCTGCCCTTCAACCCGGCCATTTGGTAAATGACTAGGATTGCCATATCATCCACAGCCAAACGAAGCAGTAGCAAAGAAGTGTAACAAAATATCAGGCTGACAGAAGGCCAGACAGACGTATACATTAGTGGGGCAGGCGGTAATCCAATGGTTCTTTTCATGGGTGTCCCAGGCAAGATGAATCGCGCTTCTATGTCTGGAGTCGTGTTGCTTTGAGACCCCCGTGATTTCGGGTCATCGGCGTAAAGAATAATGTGCCCTCGCGTCCACAGATGTGCCCGTTGAGCACATGCAATTCAATTCATCGCAGAAAACACGCAGCAACAGTCCCCTCACCCAAACCACACATCCATCACTGAAAAACGACAAATGATTTGTTTTGATATGACACGCTGTATTGCAAAATACTACAGGGAAATTGGCTGATTTCCCAACTGCACACTCCGGGCTTAGTTTACCTTTGTGGTAGCTTGCCAGTAGAAACAGATACTTTGTGAGTTAGTGTTGAAAGCTGAAGATGCACAAGCTGTCTGGCGTGGGCTACAAATGCTTTCATCTGCAAATCAAGTTAATTCGGAGAGCACTAAGAATCACTGATTCGGACAAAATGTCTCTGGTGACCCTGACCTGATTGCCAAGGTCATGCCACAGAAATGAGATTTGCTCAGAGTGTCCGGGTGACGAATGATTGAATCAGCATGTGAGACATGTCTTAGCACTTTATAAGCACAGTCACGGTATCTTCGGCCGCCAGAGAGAAGCCTTCAAAGACGCGAGGTTGGATTCGATTGTGAAGTTTGATATTGGGCTGGGACGGCATGGATTGAGCCTCAGTGACCCTCTGCCACCCTGGCACATTAGGTTTCAACATACACACATGTGATAGATGAAGGGGGCCATCAGGGTTCGGCCTGCTGGGCATATCAGCAACAGCAGCAGGGCTGGTGGCAAGGCTGTCTCTCACATGATGCACTTAAGACTCCCTCAGGTGGTATTACATCCATCTGAACCAATACATCATCAGCATAGTCCCAATCACTACATGCAATGTCTCTGTTCTACCTATCGAATTCTCCATAGATCAAGAGCAGTTGAGTCAAATCACGAAAGCAAAGCTTGGCCAAGCATGCATGGAACAAACAAAGCCCGCTCGGAGCTTGCTCTGAGCCTGCTCGGCGTCTGCGACTTGTGGGTTTTCTTAAGATCACCCCACAATGTGGTTGTGCTAAGATGTCTGGACCACCTCGAGTACTGTATGCATAGCAGGATGATATGAATGCCAGGCTTAAGGGGCAAAAACGTTTCCTGTGTAGCTGTATGCTTCAAAGTGTGAGTTGCAAAGTGTAGCCTGCCTAGGCATTAAGAGATGGTGAGCTTGCATCCACAATATGTGGGGTGACACATTACGTCTTTTTGTGGGGTTTTATGTCTGAGGGTGTCGGCATTATTTAACGCCATTTGCCTATTCACTACTTTGTCAGTGTTTTGTTTGCTAATGACTTGCTTGGTTTACTCTAAACTGCTCCATCCCACAAAGTGACGTTAATGTGGCTAATTGTGGTGGCTAATAGTCTGGATATGTACATGGGACAAGCATCTTGTATGGAGCATGACAGGTGTGAATGGTAATTGGCATAAAACCACATCTCTGCCACGGAGGATAATTAGCTCAAATGCTGCTGAGGAATGTCTCCAAATATATGTCACTAAGTGCTTTCTTTTAGTGCAAGACACTGAAGAAGCTCATGGTGCATTAACACCTAATTACAAGTGTCACCCAGCAGCTCCTTCAAGAAACTGCAGGATTTATTCGCCTCATTCTGGGCTCGGCAGACTGTCTCATGTCTCAGCATGTTAAAAGAGAAGCTCGGTGTTTCACAAGCCCATGTGGGTGGACGAATGACTTCACTCAGTCCCCAAATACATTCAGCGTCACTTCCTATAGCCTATAGTGATATATGTTTGGAGTTTGATTGCAGCCTGGAACCCATATTTGTATGTATGAAGCTCATCCTATACTACAGCAAGCAATGTTACAGTGATTTCATGTGGACCAATAGAAATATCAATATTATTTGGGAGGGAAGGTTTCGTTTCAGAAAAAGGCAG